>OZ012687.1:8474392-8506572 GCA_963942565.1 Maea johnstoni | reverse complement strand
GGAAAGGGCACGATAAAATAATGAAATAATCGGTAAAAAATTGAAAGTATATCATTTCTGAGGGCCCTCAATTAATGATATAGTTCAATTTTTATTTTTCTGAATTGTTTATTCTTAAGATTTTAACGAAGAAATTTCAACAAACGCAGCTAAACATAACAATCTCAATAATTACAGGTCATTTTTAAAAATTCTTTGTTTTTTTCCATAACCTCGCTCAGACCCTCAACCCTTCTTAAGAGACCACTTCTTTAAAAAGACCACTTTTCACTTTTCCCTTGAGCGGGTCGCTTAATAGATGTTTGACTGTAACTTGTTTGTGATTTTAAATATTTCTGTATCTTGTCAGTTCATCAAAGAACTCAGATTGTGAAAGTGGTAATTCTAAGAAAGTATTTTGTCTGAGGGAAATGAATCGACATTAAGAATCTTGCTTCCCATAAAGAGGAATAAAATGATCGTAAAATGTGTTGTATTAGATCATTCATATGCAGTTGGCTTATATCTAGATACTCTGATCAAACATCCTGCAATCTGCTCCACCAAGCTCAGGAGGAATACTGAGAATTGTGGGTAATGAACAGGCTTTATTGTAAGACTTCCTGAAGGGATTGTCTCCCCAGAAGGAGAGCATGCAATACTGTATGTGCTTATAGGAGAGATGGGTGAGAGAGAGAGAGAGAGGAGAAGAGAGAGAAGAGAGGAGAGAAGACGAGGAGAGAGAGAGAGAGAGAGAGAGAGATGAGATGAGAGGAAGAGAGAGAGAGAGAGAGAGGGAGGGAGGGAGGGAGGGAGGGGGGGGGGAGGGCGAGGGAGGGAGGGAGGGAGAGAGAGAGAGAGAGTGAGAGGGAGAGAGAGAGAGAGAGAGAGAGAGATGAGAGAGAGAGAGAGAGAGAGAGAGAGAGAGAGAGAGAGAGAGAGAGACCAGAGAGAGAGAGAATGTATGTGTCTGTGTGTGTGTTTGAGATAGAGAGAGAGAGAGTGGGCGGGGGGTATGTTTAATATGTATTAAGTTGGTCTGTCATAGACACTATTTGATAGTCCATCGTAAATCAAAATCTGGAACTTTGAATAGAATTTAAATACCACATCTTTTCCCCTCATACATGTGGACATTTTATATTCATTTTTAAAATCACAATAAGTTGAAAATAGAAGAAATAGTTCAGGTCTCAATATTGTTTTCAGATAAAATACAAAAGCAACATTCAGATGAGTGTCTGCCTGCGCATTGGCTCAATAAAAGTAACACCAAGAAAGAACATGAATGGAATTGGTACTTATTGTTCTAAACAAGTCAGCCAGGTAGCCCTTCTCATGGCTAATCTTATTGGAGTCCATTGCACATACATTAGACCACCTAGCCATTGGGCCACCCCCTGCCCAGTGAATGGGGTCAATCCTATGGTAGAATTGATATTTTTCTGAATAAGTCATCCAGGTGGTCATTCATAACAGCACACTTGTCTCATGGCAATCTTATTGGAGTCATTGCACATACATTAGACCACCGTAGCCATTGGGACACCCCTGCCAGTGAATGGGGTCAATCCTATGGTAGAATTGATATTTTTCTGAATAAGTCATCCAGGGTAGTCTTCATAACAGCATACTTGTCTTATCTTATTGGAGTCATTGCACATGCATTAGACCACCTAGCCATTGGGATACCCCTGCCAGGGAATGGGGTCAAACCTATGGTAGAGAAATTGATATTTTTCTGAATAAGTCATCCAGGTAGTCTTCATAACAGCACACTTGTCTCATGGCAATCTTATTGGAGTCATTGCACATACATTAGACCACGTAGCCATTGGGACACCCCTGCCAGGGAATGGGGTCAATCCTATGGTAGAATTGATATTTTTCTGAATAAGTCATCCAGGTAGTCTTCATAACAGCATACTTGTCTCATCTTATTGGAGTCATTGCACATACATTAGACCACCTAGCCATTGGGACACCCCTGCCAGGGAATGGGGTCAATCCTATGGTAGAATTGATATTTTTCTGAATATTAGTCATCCAGGTAGTCTTCATAACAGCATACTTGTCTCATGGCAATCTTATTTGAGTCATTGCACATACATTAGACCACGTAGCCATTGGGACACCCCTGCCAGTGAATGGGGTCAAACCTATGATAGAATTGATACTTTTCTGAATAAGTCATCCAGGTAGTCTTCATAACAGCATACTTGTCTCATGGCAATCTTATTGGAGTCATTGCACATACATTAGACCACCTAGTCATTGGGACACCCCTGCCAGTGAATGGGGTCAATCCTATGGTAGAATTGATACTTTTCGGAATAAGTCATCCAGGTAGTCTTCATAACAGCATACTTGTCTCATGGCAATCTTATTGGATCAGCATTGCCACTCACAGGCCAGATCCATCTCCATAAAACCCCAACTCCAAATACCGCATGCCCATAAAGTTCCCTCCCACTTGCCGTGGCTGAGCCAGGCAGGCAGGCAGCCAGCAGCCTGAGCCTGAGCCTGCTCGCTGCTGCCCGGCTCCTGTTCCGAGGGGTTATAGGCTAATACAGTCATATCAACCTGCTAGCTTCATTGGGGGCTCGTAGGGGTTGCTGCCAGGATGTAATAGCCTGATTTTGCACCCTTACCTATTGCATATTGGGAATTTATACCTATATACTGTAGAACACACAATGTATGCGTCTGTTTATATATCGCTATATATAAAAACGCTATACTTTTTTTTCTGTACTTTGGCGCTGTCAGCGGCAGCTACCGTCACTAATGTAAAGATGCGCTATGATGCGAAAACTCCCCAATTCGCTATATTTGGGACACGTGTCATATGTGTGTTCTACAGTATCTATTGGGAATACTCAGCAATTCATAGGAAAATGGATAAAGCTAGGAAAATTGTAGGATTTATAGCTCCATTTTGATGAGATGGCTTATAAGGATACATTCAAAATCATCAGTTCCTTGCCCACCTCCTAAACCTCCTTTTTAGAGGTTGTTGTACAACAACCTTTATTCAGTTCGCTTTTGCTGTCTTACATTCCCGGGGGGGTCCTGGGAGCTGGTTGATGCATTTTCCCTATGTTGTCTTACATGGCTGTTTTGGAAAATTCTAGCCACATGATCTGGAGAGTGGGGTGTGGTGGGGTCGTTTTGTTTATTGTTTCTGTTAGAGTTGAGTGTGTAGTTTATAATGTTTGTTTCATTTTTTCTGTGGGTTGCCTAGTTTTTTTTTGGTGGATTTTTACGTGTTTATACTTTATGTTTTCTTCACTCTAATACGCTTCTGTAGCGCGTCTGGTGGGGCGGCCGTTGGATGCGCATGCGTGGGTTTTCTGCATATTTAATGCGATCGGCTAATCACGTGACGGTGCGTGTTGGGGTTTCCCAGCACCACGTGGTTTGTCTCTGGTGAATTATCCAATGAGCGGTCTCACTGCCTCACCGTCACACCACGTGGTACTCTTTCCCGCGGTTTATTAACCAATGAGCGGCTATTTGTATCCCTGTTTGTACTATTTTACTTACGTGTTCATTCACGTATTTTTTACATTGGCGAGGTTACGGTCCGCCATTTTTGATATCGGGTTTGACGAAATTTGCACCCCGATTTCAAAGCTTTCGTTTGTGGCCATCTCTAACTCTAAAATTCTGAAACCAAAAGAATTAATAAGCCAAGTATCTATATTATTAAGATTAATTCTTTTGGTTTCGGAAAATCGAAAATATTTTGAGATATTTGTCAACACGCATCGATGGTGGCGTGTTGACCATGGCGATGAGTACATTCTCAATGGTACCTCGCCGATTCCTGTCAATTTCATCAAGCTATCACCCCCCGATCACAATATGACTACCTACCTGGATAGATGAGATCCTCATCTATCTGATTCAATCATTTTTTTAATTCAACTTCAGGTTGGAAGCGAAAAAATAGCTTTTCGCTACAACCGGAAGTTGATTTTTTTGACATTAGCGAGCAGCACCACGTGGTCTCTGGTGAATTATCCAATGAGCGGTCTCACTGCCTCACCGTCACACCACGTGGTACTCTTTCCCGCGGTTTATTAACCAATGAGCGGCTATTTGTATCCCTCTTTGTACTATTTTACTTACGTGTTCATTCACATATTTTTTACATTGGCGAGTTACGGTCCGCCATTTTGAATATCGGGTTTGACGAAATTTGCACCCCGATTTCAAAGCTTTCGTTTGTGGCCATCTCTAACTCTAAAATTCTGAAACCAAAAGAATTAACAAGCCAAGTATCTATATTATTAAGATTAATTCTTTTGGTTTCGGAAAATCGAAAATATTTTGAGATATTTGTCAACACGCATCGATGGTGGCGTGTTGACCATGGCGATGAGTACATTCTCAATGGTACCTCGCCGATTCCTGTCAATTTCATCAAGCTATCACCCCCCGATCACAATATGACTACCTACCTGGATAGATGAGATCCTCATCTATCTGATTCAATCATTTTTTTAATTCAACTTCAGGTTGGAAGCGAAAAAATAGCTTTTCGCTACAACCGGAAGTTGATTTTTTTGACATTAGCGAGATTAGGGCATTGATATGCATTGTGTGCATTTCACACAAAAAACATACTTTTTTCAATAAATTGTCACGTCGCCGTTTCTGGGTCAAAATTTACAAATGGCCCATCAAAGTGTTCGCAACAAATAGGGCTTTTACCCTATTATCATAACTTGTTGGTTATATTTGTAATTTTTGAAAAAAAATGGCGACTTCGGAAAAAAAACGGCAAAAACGGCTTTTTGGAATGTTGATTTAGGAACCCTGGCGAAATTCTAAATTTACTTATTAATTTCGCCACTAAAACCGGAAAAAAAGTTTCAACTTCAAGAAAACAGACTCTAAATAATCCATCCTGCCCATTTGTGGATTTTTTTTGATCCCCACAATCGTAAGAAAACAACTTTGAAAAAAACGGAAGTAGTAAATATTTTTATCGCGATTTCAGCAGTCAGTATATATACCCTTCTCACCATGAGTGTAGTATGCAGTCCTGAAGTTAGCAGACCTTTAACCCTGCCATCCCTTCCGTTCTCACTGTTGTTGTATTTTAGATAAAGATATGATTTTAATTGTTTTGGGTGACAGGAAAAGTGTGTACTGTTATAATTTATTGGTCACAAACTTATAAGCCCAAAGAGCATGTAATGCGAATGCATGGGATGGCAGGGTTAATGGTCTGCATACTTCAGGATTGCATTTTCACTCATGGTGAGAAGGGTGTCAAGGGACATAACTGCAGGCAGCACTCATAGAAACTGGCTTCGACATCATACTGCATCTACACCAAAGAGCATCATAGGAACTTGATTCACCTGACAACCCAAAATAGTAAGCATACATTAAATTGAAATAAATACAAAAGTATCAATACAAAACTATCACTCAATATACAATTTTATAAAAACACATCCACAAAATATAGAAACCATGCAAATCTTCACTGTCCCTCAAACAAAACAATTACTGTTTAAAGAAGATATTGTGTCGGTGTGATAATATAAGATTGCATTTGGTGAGATATGTTTTGTGTTGATATTTTTGTGTTGCTTTGATGGTATGTATGATTATTTTTTCAGGTTGCATGGTGTATTGAATTTCTCTGATGTACCTTCAGTCTACCTGATGTTTAGTGCTGCCTCCAGTTCTGTCCCTAGAAACTCTTCTCAACATGAGTGAAGTAGCAGACCTGAAGTATGCAGGCTTCTACCCTATGATGCCGATGCCGGTCCCATACCCCTTCAACCCAGTGCTCGGGCCCAGGCAGCATCTCCCTGCATTTGTATCGCCCAAGATGCAAAACAAACGAAAATACTGATCAAAATAAAGGGAAAATTACAAAGTTTGTGTTTCTGATGTATTTTTTAACACTATTAGGTATGATAGAAAGATAAAGAAGTTCAAAGAATGGGAATTTTTTTTGAAATTGTTCTAGACTGATATTTAATGTACATTCACAAACTGGCTCTTATAGTTGTATTTCTTGGCACTATTAGGTGTGATAAAAAGATAAAGAAATTCAAAAATAGGGAAGTTTTTTTAAGTGCGGATTTAGATAGAAATCTTATGAAAAGTTTGGAAGATATGTGTTTCAGATGTATTTTTTGGCACTATTAGGTGTGATAAAAAGATAAAGAAGTTCAAATAAAAGGAAATTGTTTTAAATTGCTCCAAACTGATATTAATGTCTATTCACAAACTTGGTTTTTGATTAAAAAGTCTGTAAGTATCATCAGCAGCATTACAAGTGTGTATCAGTCTATTTTAGGTTTAAGTACAAAGTTATTGCATGCATATTGGGTTTCTGGTAGTGCTGGACCTGCTTTAGTGGCGGAAGATCATGGCCAGGGGCATATGTCCCTTAAGGGGCCATATGGTTGATATTTGTGCATGTTTGCATTCAGGCAGTGTTTGGCCATTTTCATGTAAAGGTAAGTCACGGACTAAAGTTCTTCAGGCAGCAGCATGTTAGTTGTGGCAAGCATGCTGCTGGTGGGGTTTTGTTGGCTGTCATTTGCAGTGCTGGTTGTAGGCTTTTCCCATTCATGTTTGGTGATCTACTGGATTAGTGGTGGTGAGTTTGCCATAGTTTCTTGGATAGCTAGGAGTGGGTTATAGTTTTCGAAAATATTTGAGGGAGGGTTTTAGATAGAATTCTTTTGAAAAAATTGAGGGATATGTGTTTCAGTTGTATTTTTTGGCACTATTAGGTATGATAAAAAGATAAAGAATTTCAGTGGAAGGGAAATGTTTTAACTGTCCAGGTTTGGGGGTTTTGGAGCATTTTTCCAGGGAAAAAATTGAATAGTTTGTGTTTCTGATGTATTTTTTGGCACTATTAGGTATGATAAAAAGATAAAGAAGTTCAAGAAAGTTGAATTTTTTTAAAAATGTTCTAAGCTGATATTTAATGTCCATTCACAAGCTTGGCTCTTATAGTTCATCATCAGGTAGCAAAATCACATAATCCAGGAACATATGCCCCTTAAGGGACCATAAGGTTGATCCTTGTGCATGTTTGCACTCAGGCAGTGTTTGGTCATTTTCATGTAAAGGTAAGTCACGGACTAATGTTCTTCAGGCAGCAGCAGGTAAGTTGTGGCAAGCATGCTATTGGTGGGGTTTTGTTGACTCTCATTTGCAGTGCAGGATGTGGGCTTTTCCCATTCATGTTTGGTGATCTACTGGATGAGTGATGGTGGGTTTGTCATAGTTTCTTGGATAGCTAGAAGTGGGTTATAATTTTGGGAAATATTTGGGGGAGGGTTTTAGATAGAATTCTTATGAAAAAATTGTAGGATATGTATTTCAGATGTATTTTTTGGCACTATTAGGTATGATAGAAAGATAAAGAATTTAAGGAAAAAGGAAAATGTTTTAAAATGCTCCAAACATATATTTAATGTCCTTTCACAAAGTTGGCTCGTATATTTTTTCATCTGGTTGCAATATCACATGAACCAGGGGCATATGCCCCTAAAGGGTACATAAGGTTGATCCCTGTTCATGTTTGCTTTTAGGCAGTGTTTGGCCATCTTCATGTAAATGTTTTGTGTTACTTTGATGATATGTCAGATGTCAAATTTTTAACCCCGCCCCCCATCGCTCTCTTTTTCTGAAGTATGTGTGTTAAAATGTTCATGTTTATATTTGGCGGATAGGCTTAGTGATTAGTTTAGTTTGTCAAAAGTTGCATTTTATTTATGCGTGCTGAATTTTAGGTTATGATGAAATTTTTTATTCGCTGTTTAACTGTTGGTCTTTTTTAATATTTGAGAGCCGGCACTTATTTTAATGCATGGGCTTTGTTGTATATACTTAGCTTATGTGTTAACATTTTGTGTTGTGGGGGAGAGTCACAAGCCTCTGTTAAGGGGGAGTGGATTTTTGGCTGTTGGCAACATGTTTGATTTTGATGTGGTGTTATTTGCAGGCAGCCAGTCAGTTTGTTACATGCATCAGTGATTGACTTTAACATTTTCAGACAGGAGCAGATTTGGCTCCCAGGATTTTAAGTTTAGGGGCTATTAAATTCCTGTGCGGCCACCACGACGGTATGGTTTTGCCAGGGGTGCATTGTCCAGGTTTGGGGATCTTGGGGCATGCTCCCAGGGAAAAGTTTGAAAGGTTTGTGTTTCAGCTGTATTTTTTGGCACTATTAGGTATGATGAAAAGATAAAGAATTTCAAAAAAAGGAAAAGTTTTTAAAATGCTTTAAGCTGATATTTAATGTCCGTTCACAAACTTGGCTCCTATAATTCATCATCTGGTAGCAAAATCACATGGTTCAGGGGCATATGCCCTTTAAGGGACCATAAGGTTGATCCCTGTGCATGTTTGCATTCTGGCAGTGTTTGGCCATTTTCATGTAAGGGTAAGTCACGGACTAAAGTTCTTCAGGCAGCATTAAGTAAGTTGTGGCAAGCATGCTATTGGTGGGGTTTTGTTGACTGTCATTTGCAGTGCAGGATGTGGGCTTTTCCCGTTCATGTTTGGTGATCTACTGGATAGGTGATGGTGGGTGGTGAGTTTGTCAAAGTTTCTGGATAGCTAGAAGTGGGTTATAGTTTTGGAAAATATTTGAGGGAGGGTTTTAGATAGAAATCTTATGAAAAATTTGAAAGATATGTGTTTCAGATGTATTTTTTGGCACTATTAGGTATGATAAAAAGATAAAGAATTTCATAAAAAAGGAAAATGTTTTATAGTGCTCCAAACTGATATTAATGTCTATTCACAAACTTGGTTTTTGATTAAAAAGTCTGTAAGTATCATCAGCAGCATTACAAGTGTGTATCAGTCTGTAACCACTAACGAAAAAACACAAAAATCAGAAAAATTTCAAAATAGCAAAATATTAAAAAGACAAAAAATTGCAAATGATTAACTACAAAAAGACATACAAGGAATCAACCTCTTGACGCCACTGGCGTCTATCTTGTTACTTCTTTCCCTCAACCGCCCATGGTATAGTTGATGTATGTAAGAAAGTTGCAAATGACTTTGGGTTAGTCGGTGTTTTTCTCAGGTACTTCACTAGCTCACCTCTTGTTCTGAGGGATTATATCAGGGGTGTCCAACTGTTGCTTTGGGGAAGCAGAGGCCTCAAAATGTGCGACAAGACAAAACCTGTTTAAGGCTGTGTGCTGATGACACACTCAAAATAAGACATCCCCTAGTTTAGCACTGTCCCCTTTCTAACAATGGTTATCTAATTCCTGAGGTCTTGGTGTTACAACTGTGAGTTCCTGCAAGATAGTACCTTACATCACGTAATTTTGGTAGAAATTTTACTTACAAAAGTAGGTCAACATGGTATCCATTGTGACCTACTTTCTTAGGTAAAAGTTTCCACCAAAATTGATTGTTAGAAAGGGGACAAGAGCGCTGAACTAGGAGATGTCTTATTCTGAGTGTGTCACCAGCATCACAGCCTTGATCACAGATTAACTCGGGAAATTCATGGCAAGCATGTTCAAATCAGATGATCCACTTGAATATTAAATGCTGATTGTATTCAGAAAACTCTATATATTGATACCACATACATTGTATTGATCAATCTAGGTCTTTTAGGTTTATCTATTGCTACAATGGCCGATGAAGTAGTGCCACCTGGTGAAAATATTAATTGTTGCACATCGCCCGCCAAAATTTGTTGTGCTCCAGGACTTAAAAATTTGGACACCCCTGTTATCGGCTAATAGAGTCACAATGAGGTGCTAGTTTTATTTGAGGCTTGTAGAGGTTGCTGGCAGGAGTAACTGGCCTGGTCTGGGCCATTAACCCATTATATGACAATATCAAAGAATTCAAAAATAAACTTTTCACCCTATATTTGTAGATGGCAGAATTTCTCTGTTTGATTTTGACCAAAAACTGTCTGAAATATTCTTCACAATGTTCTTTACACGAAGACAACTAAAATGATAGATTACAGGGTTATTTTTTAACCTTTGAACCACAAATGGGGAAATTTTGTGGAAAAGGATTTTATAGGCCGAGTTTGAAAAGAAGAATACCAAATTGGTAATAAGCCATATTCATCTAAGACATTGCAACACAGTTTGTTGTCGCCCAATTTCAGAATTGTGGCTGCTTTAAAGTGCCATGGAAAATGGGGATATCAAGGATTTCCAAGGATAATGCTAGGAAATCCCAGGATTTTCTAGGAATTCTCATCTTCATTCAGTTACAGGGGAATGCCCTGTATGGTGCTGGAGGAAAAGGTTGAAGTCATGTGGTTTGTCCCCGCTAGGGTATTTAGGCATTAGTCTTGGCTCCTGGCGAGCGGTTAGACCTGATGCATGTGTCTTGTTTGTGTCATAAGCACCACCATTTACCATTTATCAACTGATCTGGGGCTCAACTAAGTGCTGCCGTCTCAGAAAATTACCCAAATTATCTCAGAGTCCATCATCTATCTTCACGTTAGGTATACCCTAGAGTCCTTTGTCCAACCAAACAGCTCTGATGTTTAGAATAGACAAATGCTTCTTCCTGGAGTGATCTTCAGAGTGCAGTAGCAACTACTGCAGTTCTCTACACAGTGGCGATGGTAAGGGAAGAGCTAAAATAGTCATTGAGACCTTAACTCTTCCAATGCTGAGGCTACTTTTTGTCCAAAGCACAAGGATATATCTTTGAAAACCATCTAAACCCTGTCATGTTTGTATCCATTGAAAGCTCTTGCTGAGTACTTTTAGATGAGTACCCATATGCCAGGGTTTAGCCTTTTTATGAGCTTTTTGCATTATTTTTTATTGGCAAAACAGCATCAAGCAGCGTGAGGGTTAAGCAGTGGTGGGTTAGGGGGAGATAGAATAGTCCTTGGGACCTGAAGGTGTCAGCACACTCTTGCTTGTGGCAGACGGAAGCGACCTGACCATTTCAAAGCCATCAGTCTCTAACATAAGGATCATTCTGGAAATAGTTGATAAGGAAATCTTAACCAGAACTCAACCACGAAGCCCTAGGAGAGTGCAAGAAAAATGCCAGAATTTTCTTGGAACTCTCAGGTACATTTGGCTGAGATTGATGAGCTTCCGAGTTGTTTACATGACATTAAGACATGCTTTTAAGCCATGTCATAACTGCAGTAAAAGCATGATTTTCCACAGCTAATCTGATATATTTTACCTTTTAAATGCACACAGCGTATGGCATTGAATACTGCCTACTATCTCTTAATTGTAGACCATGCCACTTTTAATTAAGCATATTGTTGTCATCTTTACTTCAGAAGCAAAGAAGTGGCACACTATCATTTTTGTTTGTGAATTATCTGAGCAGTTCCATTGTATCATCAGAATGTAGTATGGCAACTTTGAACGTATCTCATTATACAGTGTAATATTTGAGAAATATTTGAAGAGCATTTGCTGAATACAGAAGGATCTTTAACTTTCAGGCAAATATTTTTAAAAATATTGCATTGTTATCAACATATTTACATATATTTTAGCCTGCCTATTTTGGTGTTACATTTCTATCATATACATTTAAGTTATGTCAAAAAGTCCTGACTTTGTCATTAGTATTTCAGAGGAAAGGCCATAACGCAAAATACCTTTATGACTGTGAGAAATGATTACCAATTATCAAACAATATCTTCCTTCAAATATTTCTTTATTTTACAATTTATATCCAAATCATTTTCAAAAAAGTATCAGGAGAGCAGAGAACACTCCACAAGAAAAATTTGAAGCATACATGGGATAAAAAAATTTGGTTTAGATATGTTAATCAGAATTCAACCTACATGTCAATCTCTTTCAAATGTAGTTCTGTAGTGCATTCTTTATTGTCTAATTATTTTCAAAAGTAATGTAGGTTCAGAAAATATTTGTCAAATGATCTCTAGTCATGAATGCATTCATGAGTTTATGCCTGATTTCTGAAGTACAGATGGCTACCTTTATTCTTGAGATTTCCAAGGAAATTCTTTTCCTAGAATTATCTGAGGAATTCTTGGGTATTCCCAGTAATGGTTGTTTTCTATGTCATTATTAAAGAGTGGATGATTGATTTATTTGAGCTCACCAAGGCGTCTATCATTGTAAGTAGACAGCCATGAGTTTGATGTGGCTCATGAAATCCCAATAGAGAATAATGATTGTTTATGACAGTGTGTCAACACTATTAGTACACACCTCTGATAACCCTAGGCACATACAGGTAACAGGTTATTAACCCATTCATGCCTCACACCCCCTGAATCCTCAGATTGGTGTGACAATATCACATTAACCAGAGCATAATTGGAGGAAAAATGTTGGTCAGAAATCTCCTTCAATTTTTTTGTGAATCTGTGCTGAATTCCAAAATAAGGTTTTATCGATTCAGATTACACTTTTGGTTGATCCATTGGCATCTGTTATATAGTGCCAACAGGGTGAGACAAACTATGAACCAAACTCATTAAATAGAATGATTTTTGAAATATATATGAAGTCAGTGCCAAATTCAAATTGAACATTGCCTTTCATTCAAACAGTATCTTAATTAACAGCTTTAAATCCAATTTCAAAGTGTCGGTTATCAGTATGGGTCATATGTGTCAGATTATTGTATGCAATGGGTTTTAGCATGTATAGCATGAGTGGAAACACTAACACAATAGTGTGCTATATGGGTATTAAAAAATAGAGAGTCAGAATTTGTATATGCATTGTATAAAAAAAGGTCATGAAAAAGTATAGAATTTATTTTTACAGATTAACAGTATGGTCATAAACAAAGTATAGATTTTATAAGTTGACTTTAATTAGTCTAAAGTTAGACTAATATAGTTACAAAGTACAGGATCAATTGAAACATGTTAACAGTACACTCATATACAAAGTATAGAATAACTATGTTTATAGTATCGACATAGGACTATACAATGTCTAGAATACCTACGCTTATAGTATCAACATAGGACTATACAATGTCTAGAATACCTATGTTTATAGTATCGATATAGGGTTATACAAAGTATAGAATGAGTTGGTTGTTTGGTATAGATTAACATTATGCTCTTAATCTTACCAAATTTGGCTGAGACTTCCTTGGAAATCCTAGGGAATGCAGAATGTTCCTAGCTTAATTTTCAACATATATGTATATGCCAAGTATATAGATCATGTACAAAGTTACAGTCAAGTCTTTTATTGATATCCCAATATTCAATTGATTTTATTACTGCAAAAATATGTTTTCAATAGTTTGACTTTTTGGTGCAATTCAATATGATTCCATTCATTTATTGAAACTTTAGTCTGTGCATGTGTCAAATAGTAAGTTATCTCTAATTCAGGAACGGCATATTTTTGTTTGTTCAGTCATATATGTCCCAAAAATACCTTAATGAATTAATCCCAATCATGTCTGTAATGCCCAAAACTATTTTGTTGATATTTTTGCAACAAAATTAGAAAATAATCAATGGAGAAATGATGATAAGAAACTAACTACCAATTTACCTTTAATTTTTCCAATTTATGCTTCATTCCAAGTTATTTTGAAAAGTAGTTCAGAGCCAGACGGTCTATGCCTTCAGGAGGCCATCCGGGTTAAGAAATATTTGCAAAAAAGGAAAAATCCTGCACCAAATATTTTTGAAATTTTGCTTTAAGTCCTGGCATTTTGCCTTAGTTGTGAGCAAAGTCGGGGAACTCTGGTCCTGAAAGGGATATATATATATATATATATATATATATATATATATATATATATATATATATATATATATATATATATATATATATATATATATATATATTATATATATATATATATATATATATATATATATATATATATATATATATATATATATATATATAGATAGATAGATAGATAGATAGATAGATAGATAGATAGATAGATAGATAGATAGATAGATAGATAGATAGATAGATAGATATAGATATATATGTATATATTGGTGAAGTGAGACTGGCCATGAAAGGGTCAAGTGATGGTGGATATACCATGCAAACAATAAGGAGGCAGGCTGCAGTTCTCCCCACAAGCAACCACAATAATAAAGCTCAATCTGAACTCTTTATCAGTACTTGATTGTCAGTGTTATGGTCAATAACTCAGCAACGAGGATGTGTTTTGTGACATTCCATACCAATATTCCCTTAACCCATTCATGCGTAAAGTTACCCTCACATTGGAATCTGCCACTATCTGGATCCTGTGATACTTGGGAATCAAGCGTAAAACTTGCAAAGCATGTGTTACTAGCCTCTACTAATTAGCTGCTCTCCGAGTCTCAATGATCCAGAGTTGATATCAATCATGCTTAGTTCTGTTTTAATCGCTAAGAGGAGCACTAGAGCTGTAACAGTTGGCAACTCAAATTTTTGATAACTGTGCTGCCATCTATGATTCAAAAGAAACACTAAACATACTTTTCTTGTAATTAACCCTGCTGGTTGCTAATTTGGCCAATGCAAAATGGTGCATAAAACCTGAAAAATGACTGAACCTCTGGCACATGGGTACTCCTCCGAGAGAACTCAGTGAGAGCTATCCATTGAATACCATAATGACAAAAGAGGGATTATATGTATGTGAATCAGTCTAAGAAGCAGCAGGCTAGAGGCCACAAAGGGTTAACTAACTGCACACAGTGGGGCCGTTATTGCCATACTACTGGTAGCTAATTGTGTTATCAATGGATTATGCCCCATCCCTCATGATCTCTCTATGGCTGCCACAGGAGTTCACAGCTTTGTCCACATCCAGAATACTCTGTGAATCAGTATTTGATTGCACCACTCAGGGCTGCCCTGTGGCCTTTACTAGATAAGGTACAGCTTTTGCAATGGTTTGCTGAGCCCTTTTGTTTATATCCTTCAAGTGCACATGGATATAGTCTGTACAACCAGGAACAGTATATGATAGCATATTCTGTTCCTGGTACAACTAGCTCACCAGAGAGCCAATAATACCTATATCACACTATGATATACTTATATTTTCATTACAATTTCATTTTCATATAGAATGAACTGTGCCACAGTTTGCCCAGGTTGCCCCAAAAATAGGTTTATACTGTCTCACTTTTCTCCTTCTCTTTTTGCTGGTGTGTTGGTGGTACCTGATTTATCTATTCAGTACTGACTTCATTTTTCGATGGAAATTTGATTACGGTAAATTGATGTATGTCACCTTGTATAAGTTGCAGACAGATTGTATTGACCTGACATTCAGTTCCCAGGACAATGTGTTCTGACATATTAATACATATATGGCATATTGATTCTGTTTACAAGTAAGCTCTAAGTCAGCCTTATTATGTTACAAGATAGTATATCCCACCCACCCTCTGGCAATTATTGCTCCATTAGTTGAAGGCCTTTGGAGAATTACAGAAGCATTTCCTATTGCATTAATAATTAAAGTTCAACTCAACTGAACTCAATCTAAATAGATAACTTTAATGGGTGTTCGGTAATAAGCATAATGGCTTTGCATTTACCATGCTTATATCAAACATCTAAAACTCAAAGCTTAACCCTTCCAATGCTGAGGCTTCTATTTTGTCCAAAGCACAAGGACTCAACAATTGGCAGGTCTTTTGCATCATTTTAAATTGGCCAAATTAACCACCAGCAGCATAATGGTTAAGGTTATGTAGGTTATGCTATGTTGGTTATGTTAGTAAAACTGGCATTTAATGAGGAGAGTAATAGAACATCTTTGTTAGAAATTTGATGGTGGTATCTTGAAGATTATTGTTGTGTCATAGCATTTACTTTTAGCTGCTTGCTGTCTCTCACCTATGACATGCCAAAATGATGTATGCATGAATGTATGAATATTATTCAACTTATTTAAATATATCATGCAACTTAACATCCTTCCTGAGTTGCATGATATATTTCTAAAAGTTGCAGCATGTTTTGAAAGTTGCACAATATGATTAACCAAGTTGAATGATATTTTGAAAGTTGCATGATATCATTTCTGAATACCATACTCGCCACTGCTAAAAGTCCTGGCTTCTTGCCCGTCTGAAGGCATCAAGAGAGTTGCCAGTGACTTAGGGTCAGTTGGCTAATTTCTATGGACGCTATGGTTCCCTTACATATTGACAATTGACTGGTCACATATATATACATACATATACATATATATACATATATATATATATATATATATATATATATATATATATATATATATATATATATATATATATATATATATATATATATATATATATGTATATATATATATACAACTGCACTGTTAGAAAATAAAATTTCTTCACAGTGCAAATTAATTGGGCATCCCAGAACATCTATCACACATCGGCCTGACTGTATTAAATGATAACAATGGGCAACTTATGGATGCTAGAGAGTATCAAATGAGCATCCCTTTGCTAATATTGATATAGCATGATGGAGAGATGATCGGGTGCTGGGAGGTTTATCTGTTATCCAAGCAGCCAGCACCTGCTACAATGGTCGAGTTGCCTTGTGCTTTTCAATATGTACAGAAGGGAGCGAGGGAGTTCACTAATAGCCGGCAGGACCACTGGGGACGGTCCCCGTGAGACCGGGGGTCAGGTCTGGTCAGAGGCATGCGAGGCGCTGGAGACTCGGGCCCCTATGGTAGGGGAGGAGATGGGCAGAATATGAAATGTGTTGTCCAAGGTCATTCGACCAGTTTACTGTTGATTTAGCGATGGCGAACAAGGCTTTGCTCTTGCCACTGGCTTTTACTTCCTCCCCGGCGGTATTTGATTGACATAAAACACAGACTAGCGCGTCGTATCATTCACCTACCCGGGACTGGTGTGTAGATCAAGGTACTGCTTCTAAAATTCTTCAATCATACGCTTTCTACTAGCTCTCGAAGTTGATATTTTTATACAATTTTGTTTCCATTTCTTTTTCTTTTCTTTTTATTAATTTTATGGAAGATATTTTTGTTTTGTTTTGTTGATTTCCTGAAATAAATTAAAGGGTTTCTTATGGATTTCCTAGTACAATATGATAGCACAAGTTCATGTAAGTTCAGTTAATCTGATGTTCATGTTAATCCTCCTGCTTTTTCTATCTGCATTTTATTGCAGTCTTTGGATATAATGCTGTGGTAGGTCACATTTAATTGTTTTCCAATGATGCACTGCAGTGCTGTAAAATTGTAGGAAGCTTGCACATATCTAGTTATTGCAAATATACATATGAACATGTTTTCTTATTTGTGTAATTATATTTGTATGTGACCATGCGAGACAAATGCAGTTACCATTGAAAAGTATATATATATATATATATATATATATATATATATATATATATATATATATATATATATATATATATATATATATATATATATATATATATATACATATATATTTATATATATATATATACTGTAGAACAGGCAAAGTTCGCGAGTGCGTATATTTCCCGAATACGCGATCTTGTATGGCACTCGCGATCTTATCGCACGCGATCTATTGGGTGCTTAGTTATGCTATCCACCACTGGAGGTGATGGCGCGTCGAGGCTGAAATGAAGAAAAATACGTTCAATAACCTCACAAAACCACTATAGTATGATACATTGGTAACTCATGAATAAGTTACCAATGTATCATATCATAATTCGCATACTTACCTGTCGAATTTTAGGAATACCTATGCCGAGTATAGATTTCTTACGAGAAGCAAGATGGCAGCCGTGATTGTACAATACAAATGGAGACGGCTGTTGCGATAGAAACAATTGATCAATTATCAATATACACATATGTGTATGTTGATAATTTTAGAATAATATACATGATGAAACGATAGTGATATTGTTCCTGTTGCAAATTGAATGTTTGCAAATTTACGGGTTTGCAAGTTCAATTTGCAGTTGGCGAGTAAACGGTAACATACCGGCATAACGTGATTCTCACTCGTAGCCGATCCGAGGCTGAACGAAGACAAACACATGCAATAACTTCACAAAATCATTATAATATGAATACATTGGTAACTTATGAATAAGTCACCAAGGTATCATATTATAATTCGCATATTTACCTGTCCATATTTTGAGGAAACTTGTGCCAAGTTATGGCCGCGAGATGGCCGGCAAATTTCTACATTTTTTTAATTATTGTTTGATTCAATAGGTGGCGCTGTAGAACTCGCTCGCTCGCGAAATAAAGTACACGCGAAAAACCGAAAAATCAGCTTTTCGCGAAATTTTTGTAGCGCGATATATACCTATTCTACAGTATATACAGATTTCATTATTATAACTTTTTTAGATAAAAATATTTGATTTTGATATAGAATGAAATGTTTATAATTATAGTGCTTAATGTTGACATTAATGCACAACAAAATTCAAATTTTCTTGATCATTTTTTTTTTGCTGGAATTTTTTAGATAAAGATAAATAGGGCTTTAATATAATACATGAATACCTGTATCATAAGTCGCCATAAGCCCATTCTTTACAAGTTTTGATTTTCCAGAAGAATGTGTTTGATTGAGCAAATAGAACAAATAGCTTCTTACCAAAAAGCAAAGACTATGAGCCTGTCAGTATTGTTTAAAATTTTAATTAAAGACTATATGAATAAGAAATATCGGTATCATATTGTAGATGGAAAATTCTAAATGTACATATCACATTTCTTCCTAACTTAATGCACTTTTTAGAGGTTGTTGTACAAACAACAACCTATATTCAGTTCGCTTTTGTTGTCTTGCATTCCTGGGGGGGGTCCTGGGAGCTGGTTGATGCATTTTCCCTATGTTGTCTTACATGGCATTTTTGGAAAATTCTAGGCGAATGATCTGGAGAGTGGGGTGTGGTGGGGTCGTTTTGTTTAATGTTTCTGTTAGAGTTGGGTGTGTAGTTTATAGAGTTTGTTTCATTGTTTCTGTGGGTTGCCTAGTTTTTTTTTGGTGGATTTTTACGTGTTTATACATTACGTTTTCTTCACTCCAATACGATTCTGTAGCGCGTCTGGTCTGGTGGGGCGGCCGTTGGATGCGCATGCGTGGGTGGATGCGCATGCGTGGGTTTTCTGCATATTTAATGCGATCGGCTAATCACGTGACAGCACCACGTGGTTTGTCTCTGGTGAATTATCCAATGAGCGGTCTCACTGCCTCACCGTCACACCACGTGGTACTCTTTCCCGCGGTTTATTAACCAATGAGCGGCTATTTGTATTTCTCTTTGTACTATTTTACTTACGTGTTCATTCACGTATTTCTTACATTGGCTAGGTTACCCTCCGCCATTTTGAATATCGGTTTTGCCGAAATTTGCACCCCGATTTCAAAGCTTTCGTTTGTGGCCATCTCTAACTCTAAAATTCTGAAACCAAAAGAATTAACAAGCCAAGTATCTATATTATTAAGATTAATTCTTTTGGTTTCGGAAAATCGAAAATATTTTGAGATATTTGTCAACACGCATCGATGGTGGCGTGAACATGGCGATGGGTCGGGTTTGATGAAATTTGCACCCCGATTTCAAAGCTTTCGTTTGTGGCCATCTCTAACTCTAAAATTCTGAAACCAAAAGAATTAACAAGCCAAGTATCTATATTATTAAGATTAATTCTTTTGGTTTCGGAAAATCGAAAATATTTTGAGATATTTGTCAACACGCATCGATGGTGGCGTGTTGACCACGGCGATTAGTACATTCTCAATGGTACCTCGCCGATTCCTGTCAATTTCATCAAGCTATCTCCCCCCGATCACAATATGACTACCTACCTGGATAGATGAGATCCTCATCTATCTGATTCAATCATTTTTTTAATTCAACTTCAGGTTGGAAGCGAAAAAATAGCTTTTCGCTACAACCGGAAGTTGATTTTTTTGATATAGCGAGATTAGGGCATTGATATGCATTGTGTGCATTTCACACAAAAAACATACTTTTCTGCGATCGGCTAATCACGTGACAGCACCACGTGGTTTGTCTCTGGTGAATTATCCAATGAGCGGTCTCACTGCCTCACCGTCACACCACGTGGTACTCTTTCCCGCGGTTTATTAACCAATGAGCGGCTATTTGTATTTCTCTTTGTACTATTTTACTTACGTGTTCATTCACGTATTTTTTACATTGGCTAGGTTACCCTCCGCCATTTTGAATATCGGTTTTGCCGAAATTTGCACCCCGATTTCAAAGCTTTCGTTTGTGGCCATCTCTAACTCTAAAATTCTGAAACCAAAAGAATTAACAAGCCAAGTATCTATATTATTAAGATTAATTCTTTTGGTTTCGGAAAATCGAAAATATTTTGAGATATTTGTCAACACGCATCGATGGTGGCGTGAACATGGCGATGGGTCGGGTTTGACGAAATTTGCACCCCGATTTCAAAGCTTTCGTTTGTGGCCATCTCTAACTCTAAAATTCTGAAACCAAAAGAATTAACAAGCCAAGTATCTATATTATTAAGATTAATTCTTTTGGTTTCGGAAAATCGAAAATATTTTGAGATATTTGTCAACACGCATCGATGGTGGCGTGTTGACCACGGCGATTAGTACATTCTCAATGGTACCTCGCCGATTCCTGTCAATTTCATCAAGCTATCTCCCCCCGATCACAATATGACTACCTACCTGGATAGATGAGATCCTCATCTATCTGATTCAATCATTTTTTTAATTCAACTTCAGGTTGGAAGCGAAAAAATAGCTTTTCGCTACAACCGGAAGTTGATTTTTTTGATATAGCGAGATTAGGGCATTGATATGCATTGTGTGCATTTCACACAAAAAACATACTTTTTTCAATAAATTGTCACGTCGCCGTTTCTGGGTCAAAATTTACAAATGGCCCATCAAAGTGTTCGCAACAAATAGGGCTTTTACCCTATTATCATAACTTGTTGCTTATATTTGTAATTTTTGAAAAAAAATGGCGACTTCGGAAAAAAACGGCAAAAACGGCTTTTTGGAATGTTGATTTAGGAACCCTGGCGAAATTCTAAATTTACTTATTAATTTCGCCACTAAAACCGGAAAAAAAGTTTCAACTTCAAGAAAACAGACTCTAAATAATCCATCCTGCCCATTTGTGGATTTTCTTTGATCCCCACAATCGTAAGAAAACAACTTTGAAAAAAACGGAAGTAGTAAATATTTTTATCGCGATTTCAGCAGTCAGTATATATACCCTTCTCACCATGAGTGTAGTATGCAGTCCTGAAGTTAGCAGACCTTTAATCCTGCCATCCCTTCCGTTCTCACTGTTGTTGTATTTTAGATAAAGATATGATTTTAATTGTTTTGGGTGACAGGAAAAGTGTGTACTGTTATAATTTATTGGTCACAAACTTATAAGCCCAAAGAGCATGTAATGCGAATGCATGGGATGGCAGGGTTAATGGTCTGCATACTTCAGGATTGCATTTTCACTCATGGTGAGAAGGGTGTCAAGGGACATAACTGCAGACAGCACTCATAGAAACTGGCTTCGACATCATACTGCATCTACACCAAAGAGCATCATAGGAACTTGATTCACCTGACAACCCAAAATAGTAAGCATACATTAAATTGAAATAAATACAAAAGTATCAATACAAAACTATCACTCAATATACAATTTTATAAAAACACATCCACAAAATATAGAAACCATGCAAATCTTCACTGTCCCTCAAACAAAACAATTACTGTTTAAAGAAGATATTGTGTCGGTGTGATAATATAAGATTGCATTTGGTGAGATATGTTTTGTGTTGATATTTTTGTGTTGCTTTGATGGTATGTATGACTCTAAATAATCCATCCTGCCCATTTGTGGATTTTTTTTGTTCCCCACAATCGTAAAAAAACAACTTTGAAAAAAACGGAAGTAGTAAATATTTTTATCGCGATTTCAGCAGTCAGTATATATACCCTTCTCACCATGAGTGTAGTATGCAGTCCTGAAGTTAGCAGACCTTTAACCCTGCCATCCCTTCCGTTCTCACTGTTGTTGTATTTTAGATAAAGATATGATTTTAATTGTTTTGGGTCACAGGAAAAGTGTGTACTGTCATAGAAACTGGCTTCGACATCATACTGCATCTACACCAAAGAGCATCATAGGAACTTGATTTACCTGACAACCCAAAATAGTAAGCATACATTAAATTGAAATAAATACAAAAGTATCAATACAAAACTATCACTCAATATACAATTTTATAAAAACACATACACAAAATATAGAAACCATGCAAATCTTCACTGTCCCTCAAACAAAACAATTACTGTTTAAAGAAGATATTGTGTCGGTGTGATAATATAAGATTGCATTTGGTGAGATATGTTTTGTGTTGATATTTTTGTGTTGCTTTGATGGTATGTATGATTATTTTTTCAGGTTGCATGTTGTAGGTGAAGTAGCAGACCTGAAGTATGCAGGCTTCTACCCTTTGATGCCGATGCCGGTCCCATACCCCTTCAACCCAGTGCTCGGGCCCAAGCAGCATCTCCCTGCATTTGTATCGCCCAAGATGCAAAACAAACGAAAATACTGATCAAAATAAAGGGAAAATTACAAAGTTTGTGTTTCTGATGTATTTTTTAACACTATTAGGTATGATAGAAAGATAAAGAAGTTCAAAGAATGGGAATTTTTTTTGAAATTGTTCTAGACTGATATTTAATGTACATTCACAAACTGGCTCTTATAGTTGTATTTCTTGGCACTATTAGGTGTGATAAAAAGATAAAGAAATTCAAAAATAGGGAAGTTTTTTTAAGTGCGGATTTAGATAGAAATCTTATGAAAAGTTTGGAAGATATGTGTTTCAGATGTATTTTTTGGCACTATTAGGTGTGATAAAAAGATAAAGAAGTTCAAATAAAAGGAAATTGTTTTAAATTGCTCCAAACTGATATTAATGTCTATTCACAAACTTGGTTTTTGATTAAAAAGTCTGTAAGTATCATCAGCAGCATTACAAGTGTGTATCAGTCTATTTTAGGTTTAAGTACAAAGTTATTGCATGCATATTGGGTTTCTGGTAGTGCTGGACCTGCTTTAGTGGCGGAAGATCATGGCCAGGGGCATATGTCCCTTAAGGGGCCATATGGTTGATATTTGTGCATGTTTGCATTCAGGCAGTGTTTGGCCATTTTCATGTAAAGGTAAGTCACGGACTAAAGTTCTTCAGGCAGCAGCATATTAGTTGTGGCAAGCATGCTGCTGGTGGGGTTTTGTTGGCTGTCATTTGCAGTGCTGGTTGTAGGCTTTTCCCATTCATGTTTGGTGATCTACTGGATTAGTGGTGGTGAGTTTGCCATAGTTTCTTGGATAGCTAGGAGTGGGTTATAGTTTTCGAAAATATTTGAGGGAGGGTTTTAGATAGAATTCTTTTGAAAAAATTGAGGGATATGTGTTTCAGTTGTATTTTTTGGCACTATTAGGTATGATAAAAAGATAAAGAATTTCAGTGGAAGGGAAATGTTTTAACTGTCCAGGTTTGGGGGTTTTGGAGCATTTTTCCAGGGAAAAAATTGAATAGTTTGTGTTTCTGATGTATTTATTGGCACTATTAGGTATGATAAAAAGATAAAGAAGTTCAAGAAAGTTGAATTTTTTTTAAAATGTTCTAAGCTGATATTTAATGTCCATTCACAAGCTTGGCTCTTATAGTTCATCATCAGGTAGCAAAATCACATAATCCAGGAACATATGCCCCTTAAGGGACCATAAGGTTGATCCTTGTGCATGTTTGCACTCAGGCAGTGTTTGGTCATTTTCATGTAAAGGTAAGTCACGGACTAATGTTCTTCAGGCAGCAGCAGGTAAGTTGTGGCAAGCATGCTATTGGTGGGGTTTTGTTGACTCTCATTTGCAGTGCAGGATGTGGGCTTTTCCCATTCATGTTTGGTGATCTACTGGATGAGTGATGGTGGGTTTGTCATAGTTTCTTGGATAGCTAGAAGTGGGTTATAATTTTGGGAAATATTTGGGGGAGGGTTTTAGATAGAATTCTTATGAAAAAATTGTAGGATATGTGTTTCAGATGTATTTTTTGGCACTATTAGGTATGATAGAAAGATAAAGAATTTAAGGAAAAAGGAAAATGTTTTAAAATGCTCCAAACATATATTTAATGTCCTTTCACAAAGTTGGCTCGTATATTTTTTCATCTGGTTGCAATATCACATGAACCAGGGGCATATGCCCCTAAAGGGTACATAAGGTTGATCCCTGTTCATGTTTGCTTTTAGGCAGTGTTTGGCCATCTTCATGTAAATGTTTTGTGTTACTTTGATGATATGTCAGATGTCAAATTTTTAACCCCGCCCCCCATCGCTCTCTTTTTCTGAAGTATGTGTGTTAAAATGTTCATGTTTATATTTGGCGGATAGGCTTAGTGATTAGTTTAGTTTGTCAAAAGTTGCATTTTATTTATGCGTGCTGAATTTTAGGTTATGATGAAATTTTTTATTCGCTGTTTAACTGTTGGTCTTTTTTAATATTTGAGAGCCGGCACTTATTTTAATGCATGGGCTTTGTTGTATATACTTAGCTTATGTGTTAACATTTTGTGTTGTGGGGGAGAGTCACAAGCCTCTGTTAAGGGGGAGTGGATTTTTGGCTGTTGGCAACATGTTTGATTTTGATGTGGTGTTATTTGCAGGCAGCCAGTCAGTTTGTTACATGCATCAGTGATTGACTTTAACATTTTCAGACAGGAGCAGATTTGGCTCCCAGGATTTTAAGTTTAGGGGCTATTAAATTCCTGTGCGGCCACCACGACGGTATGGTTTTGCCAGGGGTGCATTGTCCAGGTTTGGGGATCTTGGGGCATGCTCCCAGGGAAAAGTTTGAAAGGTTTGTGTTTCAGCTGTATTTTTTGGCACTATTAGGTATGATGAAAAGATAAAGAATTTCAAAAAAAGGAAAAGTTTTTAAAATGCTTTAAGCTGATATTTAATGTCCGTTCACAAACTTGGCTCCTATAATTCATCATCTGGTAGCAAAATCACATGGTTCAGGGGCATATGCCCTTTAAGGGACCATAAGGTTGATCCTTGTGCATGTTTGCATTCTGGCAGTGTTTGGCCATTTTCATGTAAGGGTAAGTCACGGACTAAAGTTCTTCAGGCAGCATTAAGTAAGTTGTGGCAAGCATGCTATTGGTGGGGTTTTGTTGACTGTCATTTGCAGTGCAGGATGTGGGCTTTTCCCGTTCATGTTTGGTGATCTACTGGATAGGTGATGGTGGGTGGTGAGTTTGTCAAAGTTTCTGGATAGCTAGAAGTGGGTTATAGTTTTGGAAAATATTTGAGGGAGGGTTTTAGATAGAAATCTTATGAAAAATTTGAAAGATATGTGTTTCAGATGTATTTTTTGGCACTATTAGGTATGATAAAAAGATAAAGAATTTCATAAAAAAGGAAAATGTTTTATAGTGCTCCAAACTGATATTAATGTCTATTCACAAACTTGGTTTTTGATTAAAAAGTCTGTAAGTATCATCAGCAGCATTACAAGTGTGTATCAGTCTGTAACCACTAACGAAAAAACACAAAAATCAGAAAAATTTCAAAATAGCAAAATATTAAAAAAACAAAAAATTGCAAATGATTAACTACAAAAAGACATACAAGGAATCAACCTCTTGACGCCACTGGCGTCTATCTTGTTTGTTATTTTAGTGACATTTGATTTAAATCTTTTTATACCTGCAGCGGCCAAAACTGCTAGGTGTATTTTTGGAGAGATCTTTCTGTCAAATACTCTTCTGCAAAATATTTAAGTTAGAAATGTTGATAAAAAAATAAACCCGAAAGACCCTCCTATAAATAGGTTTCTAATTCAAAGATATTTTTAGATCCAGACAAACCTCCTCATGGAATGGGTTAAAAACAATGGAAAAGTCAAAACACTCTCTGTTGTATTGAAATTGTTATTTTCTTTTAAACAGATAAAGTGAATTATTTTATAGATTATCCTATAATTTTCAATACTACTGAATTACTTTATGGTTATCTAGGCAGACTCATTGGACTTATCCACATACAAAAACCATGGCATCTCATTAAGGAAAGGATAAAAAGCTATTCATACATTTATCCATGTAAGAAAACCAAGATAACTGAAAAAAGAAGATATGCATTTTTTTATTAAGCAAAAAAGATGAAAAATATCCATGCATATTATTCATTACCTTCCTGTTTTATTAGCACTTTCATGTATATGAAGACCAGGGTTACTAAGAAAGAAATAGATCAAAAATAATGTCACCATCTTCAGTGGCCTAATGCTCTCCTATGCAGGCACACTGTAGAAAACAATTATCTTATTTTCATAGGTTTTAAGAGCCGAAGTACCTTCTTAAATTTGCTTACCTATTACGTTGATGTCAGTTTTTACTTGACCAGCAAAATATTAACATTACTGTGGAAAACATCGGTAGTCCTTGTATGGCACCTCTTAAACAGCACTAATTCTGTATATATATCTGTGCCTGTGATACATAATTTCACATTTTCATTTTAAAATGCATGTGTATCCTGATTTTTTCTTGAAGCAAATTGTATATTGTATATTTTGAAAAGTGTAAGGTTCAGATTTTCATCCTCTCTAGCAAGTCAGGAGTTATATTTATTTGCCGAGCAATTATTTTACTTGCACTGGCAAGAAGGCAAACAATTACATTAGTGCCTGATCTTTTTTAGTGAGTGAGCGGCAGACTTGGCATAGGCACTGTTGCACTCCTCTGCCATGTGCTGACATCTAGAGGACAGAATAGGAACTAATACAAGGATGCAGGCCTTCAATGCTTAGTTTGAGAGATTGTCAAAAGGGTGCAGCACTGCCTATCAAGTCTGTTTAAGTACTTTTATTGCTGATCGAGAGGAAATGTCATGACTATTTTAAGACAAATCTGAATGAAATTGCAATGATAATTCCATCGATCTCTTGTAAAACTCTTCTCTCGTGGACTATTGAATGAGTGTAGAAAAAAACACTAAATTCACATCTGGGTCTGACAACAAATTGAACCAAATATGTTGAACTCGTCACCAGGGTGCAAGATGATGTTTCTTGTTTCTGAGAAAACTTGATTTTCCCAGAAGGCAGAATGTGATGTGGAGAACAAAGAAACCACTTACATCGGCTGATATCTTGTTCGTGCTTGTAGCTACCATAACTGTCTGACTAATTTGGAGATAAATGTTGATCCAAAACTAACCAACAACTCTCCTTGTAGTGACTTGATTAATTTCCATAAATTTCCATAGATGTAGATGACACTTGTCAAGGTTATCTCCAGGGACATTGGGTTTAAGAGAAGATCAGTTTGAAGGCTCAGAAAGTGGGATGCAGGGAACCAAGTAAAGAAACCTCACAATCTCAAGATGCTCACACAGGGAAACAATTTTTGATATCTTCCTAGATTGCCCTTAATGGGGCAATCTGATGAGAAAAGGGCTTGCCTTCTGCGTGCCCCTTGATGTATCGACCTCTGCAAGCAATGCATATAGCACAGATGCTGTAGGCCATTAGAAATGTCATTGTAAATGTTTGTTTACTCTGGTTATGAACAGGTTAAGAAATGGGTGTGTAGTTTGTGAGAATAAGGGCTATTGTTTTCCTGCTATGGTTGTGAACAGGTTAAAAAATAGATGTGTAGTTTGTGATAGGAAGGGCCAATGTTTGCCTGCTATGGTTATGAACAGGTTAAGAAATGGGTGTGTAGTTTGTGATAGGAAGGGCCAATGTTTGCCTGCTATGGTTATGAACAGGTTAAGAAATGGGTGTGTAGTTTGTGATAGGAAGGGCCAATGTTTGCCTGCTCTGGTTATGAACGGGTTAAGAAATGGATGTGTAGTTTGTGAGAGGTAGGGCCTGTGTGTAGTTTTTGAGTGGAAGGGGCGATGTTGGACTGGTATGGTTATGAACAGGTTAATAAATGGGTGTGTAGTTTGTGAGCGCAATGGCCAATGTTGTTATTTATGCATGCCTAGGTGGCTGGCCAGCCAGTGGTGGCATATTTTGCCAGTCGTGTGTGCCCGACAAGATGAAAGGGCGACCTCTTGAGAACCTCCCCACAGATCGCAACCACTGCAATATTTATACATAGCATCAAGCACTCAATTATCAGTTGCATGCTTTATAACTCTCCCTACTACCAATGGCTGCTGCATGCTCCTCCACTCTCTCTACTCACTATACTTAAGGGTTTCATTTACTCTGGTATTGCTATCATATATATCATATATATTGCTGATACATATACCTTTATGACCAATAAACTTACACTGATTATTCAATCAGTTACCAGTCCTGCTTGGTCCTCTGCTGGCTCTTTTGCTAACCTAGGGGTTCATCTACTCTTTAAAAACCATCTTTACCAATTCCAATAGCAATAGCAATACCAACCAACTAATTATTTTCTGCTCTGAACCAATTCCCATTACCATTACTGACCAACATTTTTTTGAGCCCTGAATCAATCCCTTCTCTTAAATCCTGTATGCAACAAGGACCAGCTATACAGGTTCTGTGCTGGTGCTGGCCTTCCTAGCATACCCTAAAACCTCCGAGTACTGTTGCTCCGTTGCTAGGTGTAGTCTTATATAAGCTATCTATGAATAAATCTGAGAAATTATGCTCAGGTCAGTGTACTGGTCTGGATGAGTACACAGTTGTAATGTAAGCTACGATTGAGCTGCCATCTACCTAAGGCTGAATATATGGTAGACTTTATGGAAAATCCTTGCAAATGATTCAATAATTGTACATACAGCTTTATCGGATTATTTGTGGTTGTATATTACTTCATGTAAAGCCTGAAAAGAGTCATCTTTTATATCAAATCATGAAAAAGTGCTTTGGGAAGAATCCTTTAATGGTTTGTGGATCACTTTGATGGGAGGATTCTTTAAGTATCTTAATAGAATGGCTGTGGAGCAATCCTTGCTTGAAGTGGGTAGCCTTTTAAATGAGCAGACTCTCAAGTGATTGGAATTGAAGGAGATAGACTTATTATCAATGTATCATTTATCGTTTGTATATGTGCCTTTTGTTCAGACTCCTATAACTCCTGTTCAAGTTCCTGCAAAAGGGCGATCACTGTCATCATCACCACCATCATCATCATTATTGTCATCATCATCCTCGCTGATCCTTCTTAAAGTTATCATCATGATGATTATCATCATCATAATAATCACATTAACACTGCCAGCATCATTATGATACTGATGATGATGACAACTACAACAACGATCATCATCATCATTATCATCATCATTATCAGCAGGATCATGATCATGATCATCATGATCATCATCATCATCAATTCATCATCATCATTATCATCATGATTGTTGTTATCATGTTACATCATAGTATGGGACACCAAATAGTCACGGAGATCTTTGTAATATTTTCTGCCATCAATGCCCTTGGGCTGATTTTGGAAATAGATATGTTTTTGGTCAATACCCAACAATTGTATGGTATTAACAACACTATCATTTTCCCGGAACTAAGAGGATAAACTGTTTATGCATCCTCCTCAGTGTACCATTAGATCAAAGAAGTATAACTTCTTTTTGTTTTGTAAATAACATGAAGTCTCTTCATAGTGAATGATTTATATATAGGTATTTAGGTGGCATTGTGCCAGTTCCTATTTGAGAAATATGTACAGGGCTAAACAGACATCATTATGGGTCCAGGCAGGACAATGAGGATTTTTTCCAAAAATGTGTTTATTTTTGGCTCATTAATGCCTACATCTATGATGCCCAAGTCTATAAAAAATGAACAGTCTTTGGGTATTCTTGAAGGGTAGGTTGGAAAACCACAAATATGATATTTGCTTTATCATAGTGTGTATTGCAAGCACTTGTCCACAGATTGTCAGTTGTCATTGAATCAGCTGCCTAGAAAAAGCTGCCCCATTCATAAGCGGTAGTAGAGACTGCCATTAATTTTTCATTGGCCTAACCCAGATGTAGCAGACAGAGAGACCATGAGTCTGCCGGTTTCTGGGCTGCTCTCTCTTCTCGCCCTGACTACTCCAGGTAATGTACAGATTGTCTCTCTCCTCTATTACTCTCAGCTAATTTAAGGATCATTTCCTTATTCCCTCCATCAAACAGCCTACTGACATATCTGGACCAAGTTAGAGACCTGTCGGAATAATCTGTCCCATCCAATTTAGAATTGAACCAGTTACTTGACAGTGATATCTAAACACGGTTAACCCATTAAAGTCCAGAACATTGTGGTGGTTTTGTACATGCAAATACCCATTCATATCTTTGGGATGTAAACATTGGTTGACATTCATGGATTAATTTTGATAATAAAGCAATATTTTCAGAACTATTGGGCTGAATAGTTTTATTCCTCCCTGATTGAAATTAAATCCCTTTTCATATATTTTTCAAATAGTTCTGTCTAATTGTTTATGTCAGAGCAGGTGTGCAATCTTGATGCTAATAGGTTAATTGCCCAGGGAAGTTCCCACATAGCACTTAAAAATGATATTTCAATAAACGAGGGCTGTGCTTTAATACAAATATTTCCATCCAAGTATTTCTTCACAAATAAAAGATACTTCCAGATTGCCAGATTATGGGACCTGATAAAGTGTTTTCTCGTAATTTTAAAAACTAAGTATGTTATAGTTGAAATTCAGCCTTTCTCTGATTTTGATTTAAAAAAAAAGGAACTGGGCTGCTCCTTACCAAAAGGAATTCCTAAAATTTTCCTAAGAAAAGGCTGGGATTTCCTATGATGTCTATAATATATTTGCGCACCGCCACCCCCCCCCCCCCTCCCCTCACACCCTAGACCATTCATTTGTTGACATCTCCTCAAGACAAGTATCGTAAGGATTCATGATAATTTAGAAATACCTTGATAATAAATTCATAAAAAAATTGAATGGGACTTGTTAGTTGGGTTTTAATAGATATTTCTCCTCAAAATGATTTGTAAAAAAAAATGCTCTGGTCACAGTGATATCACCGAAATATTTAGGAGATTTATGTTGTTGCTGGCATGAATGCATTAAAGAAATACCTCTATCTCTCAATCCCTTGCCCTGGATGGTGGGTGAGATTGGGTTAATTGGTAATTAAGTGCAGGTTATTACAGTGTGCAATATAATCACCCTAATTGGCCAGCATCCGTTGCTGATAGCCATAGGTATGAAATAACCTGCCCTGCTCTTCCAGTCAGGCATTGATGAGACTGTGTGCCATATTGATTTGTTGCCCACGACAACACCCAAAGTGGCCATAATTCAACATTCCCACGACCTTGACCTTGACATTATTGAACTGACCATCGCTGGACATCGCAAACGGACCTTCAGCCATTGCAGTTGAGGCGCTGGCAGTAGCCGCAGTAACCATATGGGGGCTATAGCTCTACTGGTAGGTAGTGCATGATTTAATAATGGTAGCAGCATAATGGGTAGAATTCATCACTACTGTGTGCAGTGATAACAGCGGTCAGTTTCCATGGTATTAATATCTACTGCTCTGATGAATACTATGAATAGATGTATTCTTATCATCAGCTCTTTGCATATATAGATAGTAATGAGGGATGCTCTGTTATGTGACTTGGTACTGGATTTCTCAATCGGATGGAAATATTATTGCTAACCTACATGTTGATAGTGTTATCATCAGGTGTGAGAAATATGACATCAGATATAGTCTTAAAACAATTCATTCCTGAAGCAGAGATAGATAGCCAGACTTTGGGTGATGTCCTTAAGACCCAAGCATATTTTGGAATATATTTGAATGAGAAATGGTAATTACCACACAACATGAAACTCTCCTTCAATTATTTTGGGGATCTATGCTCAATTCCAATTCTTTCATGGCTGTAGTTTTTACTGATAATACTAAACAAATGGTTATGTTTGTGTGCCTGGCATATAGGAGTCATCTCTGACTAATACTGTGATTAAATCATACATACACACACACACACACACACACACACACACACACACACACACACACACACACACACACACACACACACACTCTCTCTCTCTCTCTCTCTCTCTCTCTCTCTCTCTCTCTCTCTCTCTCTCTCCTCTCTCTCTCTCTCTCTCTCTCTCTCTCTCTCTCTCTCTCTCTCTCTCTCTCTCTCTC
>OZ012687.1:8432928-8474192 GCA_963942565.1 Maea johnstoni | reverse complement strand
ATTAGACCACTTAGCCATTGGGACACCCCTGCCAGTGAATGGGGTCAATCCTATGGTAGAATTGATATTTTTCTGAATAAGTCATCCAGGTAGTCTTCATAACAGCGCACTTGTCTCATGGCAATCTTATTGGAGTCATTGCACATGCATTAGACCACTTAGCCATTGGGACACCCATGCCAGTGAATGGGGTCTATCCTATGGTAGAATTGATACTCTTCTGAATAAGTCATCCAACTGGTCTTCATAACAGCATACTTGTCTCATGGCAATCTTATTGGAGTCATTGCACATACATTAGACCACCTAGCCATTGGGACACCCCTGCCAGTGAATGGGGTCGATCCTATGGTAGAATTGATATTTTTCTGAATAAGTCATCCAGGTAGTCTTCATAACAGCATACTTGTCTCATGGCAATCTTATTGGAGTCATTGCACATGCATTAGACCACTTAGCCATTGGGACACCCCTGCCAGTGAATGGGGTCAATCCTATGGTAGAATTGATATTTTTCTGAATAAGTCATCCAGGTAGTCTTCATAACAGCATACTTGTCTCATGGCAATCTTATTGGAGTCATTGCACATACATTATACCACTTAGCCATTGGGACACCCCTGCCAGTGAATGGGGTCGATCCTATGGTAGAATTGATATTTTTCTGAATAAGTCATCCAGGTAGTCTTCATAACAGCATACTTGTCTCATGGCAATCTATTGGAGTCATTGCACATACATTATACCACTTAGCCATTGGGACACCCCTGCCAGTGAATGGGGTCAATCCTATGGTAGAATTGATATTTTTCTGAATAAGTCATCCAGGTAGTCTTCATAACAGCATACTTGTCTCATTGCAATCTTATTGGAGTCATTGCACATACATTAGACCACCTAGCCATTGGGACATCCCTGCCAGAGAATGGGGTCAATGCTATGGTAGAATTGATATTTTTCTGAATAAGTCATCCAGGTAGTCTTCATAACAGCATACTTGTCTCATGGCAATCTTATCGGAGTCATTGCACATGCATTATACCACTTAGCCATTGGGACACCCCTGCCAGGGAATGGGTCCAATCCTATGGTAGAATTGATATTTTTCTGAATAAGTCATCCAGGTAGTCTTCATAACAGCGTACTTGTCTCATGGCAATCTTATTGGAGTCATTGCACATGCATTAGACCACCTAGCCGTTGGGACATCCCTGCCAGGGAATGGGTCCAATCCTATGGTAGAATTGATATTTTTCTGAATAAGTCATCCAGGTAGTCTTCATAACAGCATACTTGTCTCATGGCAATCTTATTGGAGTCATTGCACATACATTAGACCACTTAGCCATTGGGACATCCCTGCTAGGGAATGGGGTCAATCCTATGGTAGAATTGATATTTTTCTGAATAAGTCATCCAGGTAGTCTTCATAACAGCATACTTGTCTCATGGCAATCTTATTGGAGTCATTGCACATACATTAGACCACTTAGCCATTGGGACACCCCTGCCAGGGAACCAGGTCGATCCTATGGTAGAATTGATACTTTTCTGAATAAGTCATCCAGGTAGTCTTCATAAAGCATACTTGTCTCATGGCAATCTTATTGGAGTCATTGCACATACATTAGACCACTTAGCCATTGGGACATCCCTGCCAGGGAACCAGGTCGATCCTATGGTAGAATTGATATTTTTCTGAATAAGTCATCCAGGTAGTCTTCATAACAGCATACTTGTCTCATGGCAATCTTATTGGATCAGCATTGCCACTCACAGGCCAGATCCATCTCCATAAAACCCCAACTCCAAATATTGCATGCCCATAAAGTTCCCTCCCACTTGCCGTGGCTGAGCCAGGCAGGCAGGCAGGCAGCCAGCAGCCTGAGCCTGAGCCTGCTCGCTGCTGCCTGGCTCCTGTTCCGAGGGGTTATAGGCTAATACAGTCATATCAACCTGCTAGCTTCATTGGAGGCTTGTACGGGTTGCTGCCATGATGTAATAGCCTGATTTTGCACCCTTACCTATTGCATATTGGGAATTTATACCTATATACTGTAGAACACACAATGTACGCGTCTGTTTATATATAGCGTACATAGCGTGTGGTTCCGCTTTGCTATATATAAAAAGCACTGTACTTTTTTTTCTGTACTTTGGCGCTGTCAGCAGCGGCTACCGTCACTAACATAAAAATATGCTATGATGCGAAAACTCCCCAATGCGCTATATTTGGGACACGCGTCATATGTGTGTTCTACAGTATCTATTGGGAATACTCAGCAATTCATAGGAAAATGGATAAAGCTAGGAAAATTGTAGGATTTATAGCTCCATTTTGATGAGATGGCTTATAAGGATACATTCAAAATCATCAGTTCCTTGCCCACCTCCTAAACCTCCTTTTTACTTCTTTCCCTCAACTGCCCATGGTATAGTTGATGTATGTAAGAAAGTTGCAAATGACGTTGGGTTAGTCGGTGTTTTCTCAGGTTCTTCACTAGCTCACCTCTCGTTCTGAGGGATTATATCAGGGGTGTCCAACTTGCTTTGGGGCAGCAGAGACCTCAAAACGCGCGACAAGACAAAACCTTTAATCACAGTTTAACTCGGGAAATTCATGGCAAGCATGTTCAAATGAGTCCATCAGATGATCCACTTGAATATTAAATGCTGTTTGTATTCAGAAAACTCCATGTATTGATCAATCTAGGTCTTCGAGGTTTATCTATTGCTACAATGGCCGATAAAGTAGTGCCACCTGGTGAAAATATTATTTGTTGCACATCGCACATTTCCTTGTGGAAAAGGATTTTATAGGCTGAGTTTGAAAAGAAGAATACCAAATTGGTAATAAGGCATATTTATCTAAGACATTGCAACACAGTTTTATGATTCCTAAGTTTATGTCGCCCAGTTTCAAGATTGTGGCCGCCTTAAAATGCCAAGGAAAATGGGGATATCAAGGATTTCCAAGGATAATGCTAGGAAATGCCAGGATTTTCTAGGAATTCTCATCTTCATTCAGTTACAGGGGAATGCCCTGTATGGTGCTGGAGGAAAAGGTTGCAGTCATGTGGTTTGTCCCCGCTAGGGTATTTAGGCATTAGTCTTGGCTCCTGGCGAGCGGTTAGACCTGATGCATGTGTCTTGTTTGTGTCATAAGCACCACCATTTACCATTTATCAACTGATCTGGGGCTCAACTAAGTGCTGCCGTCTCAGAAAATTACCCAAATTATCTCAGAGTCCATCATCTATCTTCACGTTAGGTATACCCTAGAGTCCTTTGTCCAACCAAACAGCTCTGATGTTTAGAATAGACAAATGCTTCTTCCTGGAGTGATCTTCAGAGTGCAGTAGCAACTACTGCAGTTCTCTACAGAGTGGCGATGGTATGGGAAGAGATAAAATAGTCATTGAGACCTTGACTCTTCCAATGCTGAGGCTACTTTTGCCTAAAGCACAAGGATATATCTTTGAAAACCATCTAAACCCTGTCATGTTTGTATCCATTGGAAAGCTCTCGCTGAGTACTTTTAGATGAGTACCCATATGCCAGGGTTTAGCCTTTTTATGAGCTTTTTGCATTATTTTGTATTGGCAAAACAGCATCAAGCAGCGTGAGGGTTAAGCAGTGGTGGGTTAGGGGGAGATAGAATAGTCCTTGGGACCTGAAGGTGTCAGCACACTCTTGCTTGTGGCAGATGGAAGCGACCTGACCATTTCAAAGCCATCTCTCTAACATGAGGATTGTTCTGGAAATAGTTGATAAGGAAATCTTAACCAGAACTCAACCACGAAGCCCTAGGATAGTGCTAGAAAAATGCCAGAATATTCTTAGAACTCTCAGGTACATTTGGCCGAGATTGATGAGCTTCCGAGTTGTTTACATGACATTAAAACATGCTTTTAAGCCATGTCATAACTGCAGTAAAAGCATGATTTTGCCACAGTTAATCTGATATGTTTTACCTTTTAGATGCATGCAGCATATGGCATTGAAGGCTGCCAACTATCTCTTAATTGTACAGCTAATGTAGACCATGCCACTTTTAATTAAGCATATTGTTGTCATCTTTACTTCAGAAGCAAAAAAGTGGCACACTGTTATTTCTGTTTGTGAATTATCTGAGTAATTCTACTGTATCATCAGTCTGGCAACTTTGAACATATGATCTCAGCATACAGGGTAATATTTGAAAAATATTGGTGAGGATTTGTGTAATGCAGCAGGATCTTTAACTTTCAGGCAAATACTTTTAAAAATATTGCATTGTTATCAACATATTAACATATATTTCAGCCTGCCTATTTTGGTGTTACATTTCTATCATATACATTTAAGTTATGCCCACCGCAGTCAAAAAGGCCTGACTTTGTCATTAGTATTTCAGAGGAAAGGCCATAACGCAAAATACCTTTATGACTGTGAGAAATGATTACCAATTATCAAACAATATCTTCCTTCAAATATTTCTTTATTTTACAATTTATATCCAAATCATTTTCAAAAAAGTATCAGGAGAGCAGAGAACACTCCACATGAAGAATTTGAAGCATACATGGGATAAAAAATTTGGTTTAGAAATGTTTATCAGAATTCAACCTACATGTCAATCTCCTTCAAATGTAGTTCTGTAGTACATTCTTTATTGTCTAATTATTTTCAAAAGTAATGTAGGTTCAGAAAATATTTGTCAAATGATCTCTAGTCATGAATGCATTCATGAGTATATGCCTGATTTCTGAAGTACAGATGGCTACCTTTTTTCTTGAGATTTCCAAGGAAATCCTTATCTGAGGAATTCTTGGGTATTCCCAGTAATGGTCGTTTTCTATGTCATTAAGAGTGGATGATTGATTTATTTGAGCTCACCAAGGCGTCTATCATTGTAAGTAGACAGCCATGTGTTTGATGTGGCTCATGAAATCCCAATAGAGAATGATGATTGTTTATGACAGTGTGTCAACACTATTAGTACACACCTCTGATAACCCTAGGCACATACAGGTAACAGGCTATTAACCCATTCATGCCTCACACCCCCTGAATCCTCAGACTAGTGTGACAATATCACATTAACCAGAGCATAATTGGAGGAAAAATGTTTATCGGAAATCTCCTTCAATTCTTTTGTGAATCTGTGCTGAATTCTAAAGTAAGGTTTCATAGATTCAGATAACACTTTTGGTTGAACCATTGGCATCTGTTTATAGTGCCCACATGGTGAGACAAACTATGAACCAAACTCATTAAATAGAATGATTTTTGAAATATATAAGAAGTCAGTGCCAAACTAAAATTGAACATTGCCTTTCATTCAAACAGTATCTTGATTAACAGCTTTAAATCCAATTTCAAAGTGTTGCTTATCAGTATTGGTCATATGTGCCGGATTATTGCATGCAATGGGTTTTAGCATGTATAGCATGAGTGAAAACACTAACACAATAGTGTGCTATATGGGTATTAAAAAATAGAGAGTCAGAATTTGTATGTGCATTGTATAAATAAAGGTCATGAAAAAGTATAGAATTAATTGTAACAGATTAACAGTATGGTCATAAACAAAGTATAGAATTTATAAGTTGACCATAGTTAGTCTAGTTACAAAGTACAAGATCAATTGGAACATGTTAACAGTACACTCATATACAAAGTATAGAATACCTATATATATAGTATCGACATGGGGTTATACAATGTATAGAATACCTATGCTTATAGTACCAACATAGGGTTATACAAAGTATAGAATGAATTGGTTGTTTGGTATAGATTAATATTATGCCCTTAATCTTACCAAATTTGGCTGAGATTTCCTTTGAAATCCTACTAATTTACTAGGTATTTCCTAGGGAATGCAGCATGTTCCTAGCTTAATTTTCAACATATATTTATATGCCAAGTATATAAATCATGTACAAAGTTACAGTCTTTTATTGATATCCCGACATTCAATTGATGTTATTACTGTAAAAAGATGTTTTCAATAGTTTGACTTATCGGTTCAATTCAATATGATTCCATTCATTTTTTGAAATTTTAGTCTGTGCATGTGTCAAAGAGTAAGTTATCTCTAATTCAGGAACGGCATATTTTTGTTTTTTCTGAGTCAACCACTTCCGTTCATATGTCCCAATAATACCTTAATGAATTAATCCTAATCATGTCTGTAATGCCCAAAACTATTTTCTTGATAATTTTGCAACAACATAGAAAATAATTAATGGAGAAATGATGATAAGAAACTAACTACCAATTTACCTTTAATTTTTTCCAATTTATGCTTCATTCCAAGTTATTTTGAAAAGTAGTTCAGAGCCAGACGGTCTATGCTTAGGAGGCTTTCAGGGTTAAGAAATATTTGCAAAAAAGGTCTCCTCTCATCTTAGGAAAAATTCATGCACCAAATATTTTTGAAATTTTGCTTTAAGTCCTGGTATTGTGCTTTAGTTTTGAGAGAAGTTTGTGTCCTGAAGTGATATATATACATACATATACATATACATATACATATATATATATATATATATATATATATATATATATATATATATATATATATATATATATATATATATATATATATATATATATATTGGTGGAGTGAGACTCTGGCCATAAAAGGGTCAAGTGATGGTGGAGATATCACACAAACAATAAGGAGGCAGGCTGCAATTCTCCCCACAAGCAACCACAATAATAAAGCTCAATCTGAACTCTTTATCAGTACTTGATTGTCAGTGTTATGGTCAATAACTCAGCAACGAGGATGTGTTTTGTGACATTCCATACCAATATTCCCTTAACCCATTCATGCCTAAAGTTACCCTCCCATTGGAATCTGCCACTATCTGGATCCTGTCATACTTGGGAATCAAGCGTAAAACTTGCAAAGCATGTGTTACTAGCCTCTACTAATTAGCTGCTCTCCGAGTCTCAATGATCCAGAGTTGATATCAATCATGCTTAGTTCTGTTTTAATCACTAAGAGGACCACTAGACCTGTGACAGTTCGCAACTCCAACTTCTGATAACTGTGCTGCCATCTATGATTCAAAAGAAACACTAAACCTACTTATCTTGTAAACAACCCTGCTGGTTGCTAATTTGGCCAATGCAAAATGGTGCATAAAACCTCAAATAATGACTGAACCTCTGGCACATGGGTACTCCTCCGAGAGAACTCAGTGAGAGCTATCCAATGAATACCATTTTGACAAAGAGAGGGATTATATGTATGTGAATTAGTCTAAGAAGCAGCAGGCTAGAGGCCACAAAGGGTTAACTAATGGAGGGGGCCTACACACATTGGGGCCGTTATTGCCATACTACTGGTAGCTAATTGTGTTATCAATGGATTATACCCCATCCCTCATGATCTCTCTATGGCTGCCACAGGAGTTCACAGCTTTGTCCACAGCCAGAATACTCTGTGAATCAGTACTTGATTGCACCACTCAGGACTGCCCTGTGGCCTTTACTAGATAAGGTACAGCTTTTGCAATGGCTTGCTGAGCCCTTTTGTTTATATCCTTTAAGTGCACATGGATATAGTCTGTACAATCAGGAACAGTATATGATAGCATATATTGTTCCTGGTACAACTAACTCACCAGAGAGCCAATGATATCTATATCAGACTATGATATACATATATTTTCATTATTTTTTTTTCTTATAAAATGAACTGTGTCACAGTTAATAAACCAGGTTGCATCAAAAACAGGTTGCCCCATCAATTTGAGTTTTTTGTTTATTTTCCTGCAAGTCAACTATGGTGATTGTTTAATACATAACAGCAGTTGTTGTGTATAAACATAGAAATGAGAAGGATTGGGTTATATTGATTACTGTTACGATACCTTGTATTTATTGAAGTTAGCCACCTTGGGTAAGTTGCAGATGGCTAAATGTACTGACCTGACATTCAGTTCCCAGGACAATGTGTTCTGACATATTAATACATATATGGCATATTGATTCTGTTTACAAGTAAGCTCTTAAGTCAGCCTTATTATGTTACAAGATAGTATATCCCACCCACTGGCAATTATTGCTCCATTAGTTGAAGGCCTTTGGAGGATCGCAGAAGCATTTCCTATTGCATTAATAATTAAAGTTCAACTCAACTGAACTCAATCTAAATAGATAAATATAATGGGTGTTCGGTAATAAGCATAATGGCTTTGCATTTACCATGCATGTATCAAACATCTAAAACTCAAAGCTTAACCCTTCCAATGCTGAGGCTTCTATTTTGTCCAAAGCACAAGGACTCAACTATTTTTGAAAATCATCAAAACCTTGTTGAGTTGGCAGGTCTTTTGCATCATTATGTTTTGGCCAAATTAGCCACCAGCTGCATATTATGGTTAAGGTTATGTAGGTTATGCTATGTTGGTTATGTTAGTAAAACTGTCGTTTAAGGAGGAGAGTAATAGAACATCTTTGTTAAAAATTTGATGGTGGTATCTTGAAGATTATTGATGTGTCATAGCATTGCCTTTTAGCTGCTTGCTGTCTCTCACCTAAGATATGCCAAAATGATATCAATTCAACTTCACAAAATATTATGCAACTTTCAAAATATTATTCAACTTATTTAAATATATCCTGCATCCTTCCTGAGTTGCATGATATATTTCTAAAAGTTGCAGCATATTTTGAAAGTTGCACAATATAATTAACCAAGTTGAATGATATTTTGAAAGTTGCATGATATCATTTCTGAATACCATACTCGCCACTGCCAAAGGTACTGGCTTCATGCCCGGCTGAAGGCATCAAGAAAGTTGCCAGTGACTTAGGGTCAGTTGGCTTATTTCTATGGATGCTATGGTTCCCTTACATATTGACAATTGACTGGTCATAATTCTGAGTGTAGCAGAAAATGAAAATCTAAATTCCAAATGCTTTGGAATAGGCAATATATATATATATATATATATATATATATATATATATATATATATATATATATATATATATATATATATATATATATATATATTTATATTAAAGAATATATGAAAAGATGTCCTGGTTAGATAAGGTAAAATGAAGGCATACAAAGCCCATACATTTGCCAGAGAAGGAACGGCTGCCCCATGGCTGAGACGTCTAATGCAGTGTGCAATCACTGCCATATGTCATATGTCATTTGCGGCACTGGGCAATCTCCAGTCTCTCCAGTCCCCTGGCGGACCTTGTATATGAATACTTCAAAATAAAATGTTTGCATCCAAAAGATGTGTACAACTGTAGGTTGAAAAAAAAAATTCCTCCTTTGTGTAAAATAATTTGGCTTCCCAGAACATCTATCACACATCAGCCTGACTGTATTAAATGATAACAATGGGCAACTTATGGATGCTAGAGAGTATCAAATGAGCATCCCTTTGCTAATATTGATATAGCATGATGGAGAGATGATCGGGTGCTGGGAGGTTTATCTGTTATCCAAGCAGCCAGCACCTGCTACAATGGTCGAGTTGCCTTGTGCTTTTCAATATGTACAGAAGGGAGCAAGGGAGTTCACTAATAGCCGGCAGGACCGCTGGGGACGGTCCCCGCGAGACCGGGGGTCAGGTCTGGTCAGAGGCATGCGAGGCGCTGGAGACTCGGGCCCCTATGGTAGGGGAGGAGATGGGCAGAATATGAAATGTGTTGTCCAAGGTCATTCGCCCAGTTTACTGTTGATTTAGCGATGGCGAACAAGGCTTTGCTCTTGCCACTGGCTTTTACTTCCTCCCTGGCGGTATTTGATTGACATAAAACACAGACTAGCGCGTCGTATCATTCACCTACTCGGGACTGGTGTGTAGATCAAGGTACTGTTTCTAAAATTCTTCAATCATACGCTTTCTACTAGCTCTCAAAGTCGACATTTTTATACAATTTTGTTTCCATTTCTTTTTCTTTTCTTTTTATTAATTTTATGGAAGATACTTTTGTTTTGTTTTGTTGATTTCCTAAAATAAATTAAAGGGTTTCTTATGGATTTCCTAGTACAATATGATAGCACAAGTTCATGTAAGTTCAGTTAATCTGATGTTCATGTTCATCCTCCTGCTTTTTATTGCAGTCTTTGGATAATGCTGTGGTAGGTCACATTTAATTGTTTTCCAATGATGCACTGCAGTGCTGTAAAATTGTAGGAAGCTTGCACGTATCTACTTATTGCAAATATACATATGAACATGTTTTCTTATTTGTGTAATTATATTTGTATGTGACCATGCGAGACAAATGCAGTTACCAATGAAAATTATATTTATACAAATATATATATATATATATATATATATATATATATATATATATATATATACAGATTTCATTATTATAACTTTTTTAGATAAAAATATTTGATTTTGATATAGAAGGAAATGTTTATAATTATAATGCTTAATGTTGACACTCATGCACAACAAAATTCAAATTTTCTTGATCAGTTTTTGTTTTGCTGGAACCTTTTAGATAAAGATAAATAGGGCTTTAATATAATACATGAATACCTGTATTATAAGTTGCCATAAGCCCATTCTTTGCAAGTTTTGATTTTCCAGATGAATGTGTTTGATTGTGCAAATAGAACAAATAGCTTCTTACCAAAAAGCAAAGACTATGAGCCTGTCAGTATTGTTTAAAATTTTAATTAAAGACTATATGAATAAGAAATATCGGGATCAGATTGTAGAGGGAAAATTCTAAATGTACATATCACATTACTGCCTTAATAGCACTTTTTGTTATTTTAGTGATGTTTGATTTAAATCTTTTTATACCTGCAGCGGCCAAAGCTGCTAGGTGTATTTTTTGAGAGATCTATCTGTCAAAAACTCTTCTGCAAAATATTTAAGTTAGAAATTTTGATCAAAAAATAAACCCGAAAAAAACCCTCCAGTAAATAGGTTTCCAATTCATGCTTAACTCTAAAGATATTTTGAGATCCAGACAAACTTCCTCATGGAATGGGTTAAAAACAAGGGAAAAGTCAAAACACTTTCTTTTGTATTGAAATTGTTATTTTCTTTTAAAGAGATAAAGTGAATTATTTTATAGATTATCCTATAATTTTCCATACTACTGAATTACTTTATGGTTATCTAGGGCCTAAAAGAAAAAGTTGTTTGTTTCCTGTAACCCTACCCTAACATGTTTTTATTCAAAAAAATCCCTACCCTAAAGTTTTCTCTGCTCTCCCAACTCCCAATCAACGTAAAACATGCATAAAACACTCATTTTTGACAAAAAAAATAATGCAAAAAAAAATTTTTTAACGACCTACCTACCCTATTTTTTTTCGGACCGTTACAGGAAACAAACTATTTATTTTTTTAGGCCTAGGCAGACTCATTGGACTTATCCACATATAAAAACCATGGCATCTTATTAAGGAAAGGATAAAAAGCTGTTCATATATTTATCCATCTAAGAAAACCAATAAAACTGAAAAAAAATTTAAAAAAAAATATGCATGTTTATTAAGCAAAAGAAATGGAAAATATCCATACACATTATCCATTACCTTCCTGTTTTATTAGCACTTTCAGGTATATGAAAACCAGGATTACTAAAAAAGAAATAGATCAAAAATAATTTCACCACCTTCAGTGGCCTAATGCTCTCCTGAAGGCACGCTGCAATAAATAATCATCTTATTTTCTTAGCATTTAAGGGCCAAAGTAACTTTTTAAATTTACTTAATACCTATTATGTGTATGTCAGTTTTTACTTGACCAACAAAAAATTTAAATTACTGTGGAAAACATTGGTAGTCCTTGTATGGCACCTCTTAAATTGCACTAATTCAGTAAATATATCTGTGCCTGTGATACATAATTTCACATTTTCATTTTGAAATACATGTGTATCCTGGTTTTTTCTTGAAGCAATTTATATATTCTATATTTTGAAAAGTGGAAGGTTCAGATTTTCATCCTCTCTAGCAAGTCAGGAGTTATATTTATTTGCCGAGCAATTATTTTACTTGCACTGGCAAGAAGGTAAGCAATTATATTAGTGCCTGATCTTTTTTAGTGAGTGAGCGGCAGACTTGGCAGAGGTACTGTTGCACTCTTGTCATGTGCTGACATCTAGAGGACAGAATAGGAACTAATTCAAGGATGCAGGCCTTCATTGCTTAGTTTGAGAGATTGTCAAAAGGGTGCAGCACTGCCTATCAAGTCTGTTTAAGTACTTTTATTGCTGATCGAGAGGAAATGTCATGACTATTTTGAGACAAATCTGAATGAAATTGCAATGATAATTCCATCGATCTCTTGTAAAACTCTTCTCTCGTGGACTATTGAATGAGTGTAGAAAAAAAAACTAAATTCACATCTGGGTCTGACAACAAATTGAACCAAATATGTTGAAAGCGTCACCAGGGTGCAAGATGATGTTTCTTGATTCTGAGAAAACTTGATTTTCCCAGAAGGCAGAATGTGATGTGGAGAACAAACGAAACCACTTACATCGGCTGATATCTTGTTCGTGCTTGCAGCTACCATACTTGTCTGGAGATAAATGTTGATCCAAAACTAACCAACAACTCTCCTTGTAGTGTTGATTAATTTCCATAAATTTCCATAGATGTAGATGACACTTGTCAAGGTTATCTCCAGGGACATTGGGTTTAAGAGAAGATCAGTATGAAGGCTCAGACAGTGGGATGCAGGGAACCAAGTAAAGAAACCTCACAATCTCAAGATGCTCACACAGGGAAACACCTTTTGATATTTTTCTAGATTGCCCTTAATGGGGCAATCTGATGAGAAAAGGGCTTGCCTTCTGCGTGCCCCTTGATGTATCGACCTCTTCAAGCAATGCATATAGCACAGGTGCTGTAGGCCATTAGAAATGTCATTGTAAATGTTTGTTTGCTCTGGTTATGAACAGGTTAAGAAATGGGTGTGTAGTTTGTGAGAATAAGGCCTATTGTTTTCCTGCTATTGTTGTGAACAGGTTAAAAAATAGATGTGTAGTTTGTGATAGGAAGGGCCAATGTTTGCCTGCTCTGGTTATGAACGGGTTAAGAAATGGATGTGTAGTTTGTGAGAGGTAGGGCCTGTGTGTAGTTTTTGAGTGGAAGGGGCGATGTTGGACTGATATGGTTATGAACAGGTTAATAAATGGGTGTGTAGTTTGTGAGCGCAATGGCCAATGTTGTTATTTATGCATGCCTAGGTGGCTGGCCAGCCAGTGGTGGCATATTTTGCCAGTCGTGTGTGCCCGACAAGATGAAAGGGCGACCTCTTGAGAACCTCCCCACAGATCGCAACCACTGCAATATTTATACATAGCATCAAGCACTCAATTATCAGTTGCATGCTTTATAACTCTTCCTACTACCAATGGCTGCTGCATGCTCCTCCACTCTCTCTACTCACTATCCTTAAGGGTTTCATTTACTCTGGTATTGCTATCATATATATCATATATATTGCTGATACATATACCTTTATGACCAATAAACTTTCACTGATTATTCAATCAGTTACCAGTCCTGCTTGGTCCTCTGCTGGCTCTTTTGCTAACCTAGGGGTTCATCTACTCTTTAAAAAACCATCTTTACCAATTCCAATAGCAATAGCAATACCAACCAACTAATTATTTTCTGCTCTGAATCAATTCCCATTACCATTACTGACCAACATTTTTTGAGCCCTGAATCAATCCCTTCTCTTAAATCATGTATGCAACAAGGACCAGCTATACAGGTTCTGTGCTGATGCTGGCCTTCCTAGCATACCCTAAAACCTCCCAGTACTGTTGCTCCGTTGCTAGGTGTAGTCTTATATAAGCTATCTATGAATAAATCTGAGAAATTATGCTCAGGTCAGTGTACTGGTCTGGATGAGTACACAGTTGTAATGTAAGCTACGATTGAGCTGCCATCTACCTAAGGCTGAATATATGGTTAGACATTATGGGAAATCCTTACAAATGATTCAGTAATTGTACATACAGCTTTATCGGATTATTTGTGGTTGTATATTATTTCATGTAAAGCCTGAAAAGAGTCATCTTTTATATCAAATCATGAAAAAGTGCTTTGGGAAGAATCCTTTAATGGTGTTTGGATCACTCTGATGGGAGGATTCTTAGAGTATCTTAATAGAATGGCTGTGGAGCAATCCTTGCTTGAAGTGGGTAGCCTTTTAAATGAGCAGACTCTCATTTGATTGGAATTGAAGGAGATAGACTTATTATCAATGTATCATTTATCGTTTGTATATGTGCCTTTTGTTCAGACTCCTATAACTCCTGTTCAAGTTCCTGCAAAAGGGCGATCACTGTCATCATCACCACCATCATCATCATTATTGTCATCATCATCCTTCTTAAAGTTATCATCATGATGATTATCATCATCATAATAATCACATTAACACTGCCAGCATCATTATGATACTGATGATGATGACAACGACAACAACGATCATCATCATCATCATCATCATTATCATCATCATCATCATCATCATCATCATCATCAACATCATCATCATTATCATCATCATCATCATCATCATCACTGTCGTTATCATGTTACATCATAGTATGGGACACCTAATAGTCAGGGAGATCACTGTGATATTTTCTGCCATCAATGCCCTTGGGCTGATTTTGGAAATAGATATGTTTTTGGTCAATCCCCAACAACTGTATGGTATCAACAACACTATCATTTTCCCAGGACTAAGAGGATAAGTTATGTATGCATCCTCCCCAGTGTACCATTAGATCAAAGAATGATAACTTATACTTCTGTTTGTGGTTACATGGACAAAAAAGGGCTGATTGAAAGGTTTCTCATTTTGTTCTATTTGTTTAGTAAATAACCTATAACCTCTTCATAATGAATGAATTATGTATAGGTATTTAGGTTGCATTGTTCCAGTTTCTTCTTGAGCAACATATGAATATATGCAAGGATCAACTGACATGATTTTGTGTCCAGGCAGGACAAAGAGAATTTTTTCCAAAAATGTATTTTTTTTTCGCTTATTGATGCCTATATTCATGATGCCCAAGTCTATGGGTATGGGTATAAGTCAGAAAAACGCAAATATGGTAAAAAAAAATATCTTTATTATGTGTATTGCAAGCACTTGTTCACAGATTGTCAGTTGTCATTGAATCAGCTGCCTAGAAAAAGCTGCACCATTCATAAGCGGTAGTAGAGACTGCCATTAATTTTTCATTGGCCTAACCCAGATGTAGCAGACAGAGAGACCATGAGTCTGCCGGTTTCTGGGCTGCTCTCTCTTCTCGCCCTGGCTACTCCAGGTAATGTATATATTGTCTCTCTCCTCTATCATTACTCTCAGCTAATTCAAGGATCATTTCCTTATTCCCGCCATCAAACAGCCTACTGACATATCTGGACCAAGTTCGAGACCTGTCGGAATAATCTGTCCCATCCAATTTAGAATTGAACCAGTTACTTGACAGTGATATCTAAACATGGTTAACCCATTGATGCCCAGAACATTGTGGTGGTTTGGTACATGCCATTACCCATTCTCATCTTGGGGACATAAGCATAGGTTGACATTTATGGATTAATTTTGATAATAAAGCAATATTTTTCAGAACTATTGGGCTGAATAGTTTTATTCCTCCTTGATTGAAATTAAATCCCTTTTCATATATTTTTCAAATAGTTCTGTCTAATTGCTTATGTCAGAGGAGGTGTGCACTCTTGATGTAAATGGGTTAATTGCCCAAGGAAGTTCACACGTTGCATATAAAAATGATATTTGAATACATGAGGGTTGTGTTTTAATTCAAATATTTCCATCCAGGTCTTTCTTCACAAATAAAAGATACTTCCAGATTGTCAGATGATGGGACCTGATAAAGTTTTACTCGTAATTTTAAAAACTTTAGTATGTCATAGTTGAAATTCAGCCTTTCTCTGATTTTGATTTAAAAAAAAGAACTAGGCTACTCCTTACCAAAAGGAATTCCTAAGATTTTCCTAAGAAAAGGCTGGGATTTCCTATGATGTCTATGGTACATTTGCGCATCCGCAACCAGCAACACCCCCCCCCCCCTCACACCCTAGACCATTCATTTGTTAACATCTCCTCAAGACAAGTATCGTCTGGACTCATGATACTTTTAAAATAACTTGATATTGAATTCATAAAAAAATTGAATGGGACTTGTTAGTTGGGTTTTAATAGATATTTCGCCTCAAAATGATTTGTAAAAAATGCTCTGGTCACAGTGATATCACCAAAATATTTAGGAGATTTATGTTGCTGCTGGTATGAATGCATTAAAGAATTCTCAATCCCTTGCCCTGGATGGTGGGTGAGATTGGGTTAATTGGTAATTAAGTGCTGGTTATTACAGTGTGTAATATGATAACCCTAATTGGCCAGCATCCTTTGCTGATAGCCATAGGTATGAAATAACCTGCCCTGCTCTTCCAGTCAGGCATTGATGAGACTGTGTGCCATATTGATTTGTTGCCCACGACAACACCCAAAGTGGCCATAATTCAACATTCCCACGACCTTGACCTTGACATTATTGAACTGACCATCGCTGGACATCGCAAACGGACCTTCAGCCATTGCAGTTGAGGCGCTGGCAGTAGCCGCAGTAACCATATGGGGGCTATAGCTCTACTGGTAGGTAGTGCATGATTTAATAACGGTAGGAGCATAATGGTTAGAATTCATCACTACTGTGTGCAGTGATAACAGCGGTCAGTTTCCATGGTATTAATATCTACTGCTCTAATGAATACTATGAATAGATGTATTCTTATCATCAGCTCTTTGCATATATAGATAGTAATGAGGGATGCTCTGTTATGTGACTTGGTACTGGATTTCTCAATCGGATGGAGATATTATTGCTAACCTACATGTTGATGGTGAGTCTGTTATCATCAGGTGGGAGAAGTATGACATCAGATATAGTCTTAAACCCATTCATTCCTGAAGCAGAAATAGATAGCCAGACTATGGGTGATGTTCTTCAGACCCAAGCATATTTTGGAATATATTTGAATGAGAAATGTTAATTACCACACAACATGAAACTCTCCTTCAATTATTTTGGGGATCTATGCTCAATTCCAATTCTTTCATGGCTGTAGTTTTTACTGATAATACTAAACAAATGGTTATGTTTGTGTGCCTGGCATATAGGAGTCATCTCTGACTAATACTGTGATTAAATCATACATACATACACACACACACACACACACACACTCTCTCTCTCTCTCTCTCTCTCTCTCTCTCTCTCTCTCTCTCTCTCTCTCTCTCTCTCTCTCTCTCTCTGATTGCTGGGCAGGTAAAAGATGCTTAAACCAGATGTAATTTTACCCTGAAGAGCCCTTTCCAAATGTAGCTGAGACTTCATAAGAAATCCTAGCATTAATTTTCCTGGCATTGTCCTGGTAGGTCCTGGATATTCCCTGCTTCATTTTGCAAATGCATGGCTAAAAACATGTTCAGCCCAGTAACCTCTGACCAGACTTGTGGAAAAAACTGACAGATTTCAACGTCACTATTATTAAAGTTGAGTTTTTCAAGAATGGTCCCGGCGGCTGGGATATGAAGGTTTGTAGAGTCCCCTACAAAATACCCTTCATCAGTGGTTAGGATTTTCTGAATTTTTAACCTTCAATAAACCCTATTAATACTGATAAAGGAAAATGAATTTATGCCCATTAGATTTATATTGATCATAGGTGTAATGCAATCTGCCTGTGGTGAATACTCTTCACCCCTATTATGGTAGTGGCTGAATGGAATGTTAATACCTATCTAATATTGAAATGATACACCCATTTCGCTGTCACTCTACATAAATAAAACATCTGCTACATCGGGTAATACATCATAAAACTATCAATCAAAATCTGCTGGTAAAACAGACTCTTAGGCAAAAAAATCATCACAGCAAATCAAAGTGCCAGCCCATAACAGGTAGATGGTAGTACTAGCAATCTTGAATTGTGACTATTACTCTTATATGATATCCCATTGTTTTACTTCAGGGCAAAAATATATGTGCTAGAAATAAATATACTGTATTCCTCTATTTAACCGCACAGACCCCAAATAAGAGCATCCCCCTTTTTTTTTAGAAAATCTGATGCTCATGCAACATGCTTACCAGGGTTCTCATTACTTAACCTTTATGCTGCCTGTGGCTTATTTGGCTAATACAAAATTATGTAAAAAACCTGATAAATGACTGAAACCCTGGTATATGGGTACTCATCTGAGAGTACTCAGCAAGTGCCATCCAGTGAATACCAACATGACATTGTTTAGATGGTTTTCAAAAATATTTGCATCCTTGTTCTTTGGATGAAAGTAGCCTCAGCATTGGAGGGGTTAAGTGTCATTGTCGGACTCTGCAACTGATAATCAAGGTTTAAGTCTGAATTTAAGTGCCTCCCCTGACCTGTATTCTTGTCCATATAAAGATTTGTAGAGCTGAATGTAGTCAGGCTGGTTGAGATGAAGAAGAACATGTGTCAAATTCCATATGTCAAGCTTGCAATATGCATGTACTTAATCCATGCAGCCATGTAGATGTTAGCATTATTCGGTATATGGGATAATCTCTTGTCACAACAAAACTTACACCTAATTGTAGCAGTTCCCATGCACATTCTATTTGTATTTCCGTGTTTGCGATCGTGCCATGACAGACTCAGGTGATCACTAAAACCAATAACTAGAACAGACTCGCAGGTTTCACCCATTACACACTATCCGCATCACATATGTGTGCACTCTGACTGGTCAAGTCTCAGTCCAAAGTAGTCAAAATGTGGGATTTTGTTTATAGTCACATTTTCTGCAAAAAATATTGAGGTTAAATCATAATGACCAAGTTCAGACCAAGTTATCTATGGTGAAGATAAGGGTAGTGCCCACTTTAGCAGTGATAAGAAACAGTGAGTAGTTTATGGTTTGCAGAGCTTAGAGCATTAAGTTATTTAGGCAGGCAAAGACCAGAGTACCCAGGGAAAACCACCAACAAACCCCAGGTTAGTGGTAATTTACGAGCTGGATTCGCCCCCTGGTAAGAATAAGAGACAACAAGCAGTTAATGGCATAGCTTCAGATAATTTGTCTCTTGGAGCTGCATGTTGTGCTTAAGTCTGAGTCTCCAATAAGATATTGATAGGTCCTCAGGCAACGCCAGGGCTCCACGTCTTCATTTGTATAATCAATATGTTTATAGTAGTAGTAGGTGTATAAATTGGCATTTGATACATCCTGCAGTGCAATACTAGAGGCAGATCAAAGATGCCCATCTCATGTTGATGTCTGCCCTTCATTTACTGGGAAGAATGGATGTTGATTACTAGTCACAATTATCCAATTCTGACTCAGACTACCCTGCAATAATTCTGTGATTCTCAGGAAAATGGTCACATTCTGGATGTCAAATTGGCAAGAATGTCATACTGAGGAATTTTCCCATAAACTTGATTTTTATCAAGCTTTACATGAGAGAGACTAGACAATTTCTTTTAGATCTTCAAGAATTTTGGCAATAACTTTTGAATAAAGTAAGCATATTCACACAGTATTTGAGGAGTTGTGGATTGAAGTACTTGATGTATGTAGCTTACTGATTGTGTATTTTAGATACAAAATAGAATAAGCTTTAAATACGAAAAAATCTCTGAGATGTTTCAAATATGAATGTGGTTGGTTTTCTAAAGAAAATCAAATGGTTAAATAGCCTTGAATAAGCCCTTGCCAAATGCAGATGGGAATACAAAGGATTTCCTAGGATGTATAATATAAATAGGGTGAGGGTCATTTAAATGAGTGATTTGACAATTACTTAAGAGTGTACTGGATGTGTTTCTAAGGATTTCCTTGGAAAATGCTAGAAAAATACTAGGATTTCCTAGGATGTCTAAGATAAATATAGTGAGGGGTATTTAATTGATTGCTTTGACAATTACTTAAGAGTGTACTGGATGTGTTTGAAGGTACTTGAAAATGACACCCACATATTTGGGTATGGCATTAACCCGATCATTCCCATAGCGCTATCGTGGCCAGACATTATGATGCAAATTTATATATTTTTTCTAAGAACTTCTAACCATTTCACAACAACAATTTTATTCACAACTCAACAAATATTGTTGTATTTGAAAATTATTTTGAACAAGAAAGATTAAAGTCAACAGAACCAGCAATGTTTAATTAATATTTCTCAAAAAATATTTCTTTGTCCTTAAGGCCACTCCAATTTAAATACTTGTCTTACAAGCTTTTTTTGGAAAAAAAATCCTGTCAGACTCCAAAAAAAAAGAAAAAAAAAGTCACCTTTGGTTTTAAGAATATTCTTTGTAAGGGTGATTCAATCAACTACAGGAAGCTATCATTGCTGTAGTAGAGCCTCAGACTTGAGGAGGCATACCTCCCACCCTTCAGGTTACATGGATTAATTGATTGATTGATTTTATTTAGTTGAGAATAGGCTGGTAGAAACATATCGCTACCAGTTCTAGTTGGCAGACTCTAAAAAAAAATTTAAAAATAAAAAAGTCACGTTTTTCAACTTTTTTTTTTATTCCAAAATGGCTCATTTCCTTCCTCCTGAGCTCGTAAGACAAGTAAATAAATTGGAGTGTCCTTAAGATATTTCCATAAGACCTTATGTATGTTCCAGATGTGAATGGGTTAAATAATTGTTTTTCTTTTCTGACAATTGACACATTCATGTGTAACTTATATTGGCGGGACTATTTTGGTGATATGCTTCTGACCATAGCAGCTATTGGAAAATATTTGTGAAAGAAATATCAATATCACAAATAAAGATTCCTTTACATTTGATAAATTATGCCTTATTGACATGTTATTTGATAAAAAGTATAATAGCTCCTAACAACACTTTTCAAGAAGCATCTTTAGGACTAGTAGGTTTATCAAACTTCCATTATTTCTGAAGCAAAGATTTTGCCAAAATGTGCAGTCAGTTTTGGATCGCTGCAAGCTTGGGCGGTTGAAACTCGAGTTTAAATATTTGCACTCAGTCTGTAATATATAGTTATCTGATTAACCCTTGAAATAATGGGCTTAGCCCACTCATGCCTGGAGATCTTGACAAGAGTCATCTGGTCTTGTGATATTTTGGAATTCATTTTAAAATAATCATCATTACAAATTGAGTTTTTGAAGGAGTATTGCCAGTAAGGTTCTGATCAACATTTCTCCTTAACATTTCTCCTCAAAGTATTTTGGTCCAAATATATTTCACCAAAGTACTCAGGCTGTTGTTACAATAACTCCTTATCAAACATGGAACTGAGATTTCTATTAAAAAACTGCTTTTTCCTTTTGAATTGTCTCTGAAAATCCATGCTATTTCCAGCTTCATTTGGCAAGGGATGAGTGTACCCATTAATACTCACACCAGCCAAAAGCAGTCTGACAATTCTGGTGAAATCTTTCAGTCAAAAGAATAATTGGGAAACTATTTGAAGGAGAAATGTTCACCAGATCATCACTTACAACTCTTCTTCAAATAGTTTGGGTAAAATCATTCTTAATTTCCAAGTTGTAACTAAAAGTATCAAAGATCCAGATGACAATTTTAAGAGTAACTCTTAACCTTTGTGCAGGTGGTGGCTAATTTGGCCAATACAAAATTATGCGAAAGACCTGAATGACTGAAACCCTGGCACATGGTTACTCATTTAAGACTACTATGGCTAGAGCCATCCGATGAATACCAACATGACAAGTTTTAGATGGTTTTCAAACATATTTGTGTCATTGTGCTTTGGACGCATGTCGCTGCAGAATTGGAAGGGTTAAGCATTAGTGGGTAAAGTTTACAATGAACAGCTTTGATTAGTATGCATGTTTTTGTGTGTTTTCAGAGGGAAGGGAGCTAAGAAGGATGAGGAGGAGACTGGGAGCAGGAAGAAGTCTGATGTGAGGAGGCCTCCTCCTCCTCCTCCTCCTGCCTCCTCAGAGAAGGAGGTGAAGGGAGCGCTGCTGAGGAGGGAGAGGTCAGAGCTGGCCCGGCAGCAGAGGGACCAGGAGGCACGCTGGGAGGTGAGAACACCAACACATTTGATTCATTGTATCAACTTTCAAACAAATTGATTAAATTGTAACCTTTAACCCATTTATGTGTGTGGCAGCTAAAACTGCTTGATCATTTTGAGGGTATTTGTCTCGTACAAAAGCAATATATTGAAAATAAAAGTTTGAAGGAAAGTTTTGGTAATTCATACTTCATTCCAAAGTTATTTTCAATAGAATGAAAGGTCCAGACAGCATTTGTTAAGATTCCAGGCATGAATGGGTTAAGGGTAATTAATTTGACCCTGTTTATGTATTACCTTTCAATTGCATATATGAATTGAAGGAAATTGGCTTTATATTCATGTATTTCTAGGAAGGCTCCTATTATTAAGAAATCTTTTTTTATTTGAACTGAACCTGTACCAATTACCTATACCATATCAATTACGCTTTAACAATCTTCAGCTCCACCCCTAACTGGGAAGGCTTGAGTTGAGCCCTGGAAAGGGTGCTGGCTGTCTGGCCCTCGGTCCAGACAGGTATTCGTTCCCGCCATCCATCGCGCATGTTTAGCTAACCTACATTGTACATTACAATTGGTGAGTGCCGGCCTGCATCCCACTACAGGGGACTTGGAGAGGGGCCAAGCCTGGGGTGATCAGCTGGAAGGAAAGCCAAGGCAAAAATATCAGACCAATTCACACGACGGGCAGACTACACAATTGAATTGAAACTAGAGCAGAAGCAAAATGTTCACTATTAGAAGTTTTTTTGATTTGGCCAATACAAAATGATTGGGAAAAAACCCCGTAAAATGACAGAAACCCTGGCACATAGGTACACATCCGAGAGTGCTCAGTGAGAGCTGTCCAATGAATACCAACATGACAGGGTTTAGATGGTTTTCGAAAATTCTTGTGTTCTTGTTCGTTTGATGAAAGTGGGCTTAGCATTGGAAGGGTTAAACAGTGCCCTGAAGGACATTTTATTTTGTTATAACTATTGTTCAATAAAAGTAAATCCAACCCCCAACTCTTCTTCAAATATTTATAGATGTTGATGATTAATTTCAAAGTTACTTTAAAAAACTATCAAATGTCCAGACAACACTTGTCAAAGAGATCTCCAGGCATGAATGTTAAGTAAAGGGGGCATTATTGTGAAAAAATATCATTAAGATATGATATTGATATAAAAATGTGGCAATGTGAAGGGAATGTTGGTATTGTATTGTAATATATTATGAAAAATTTGAAGGTGCCAATCCTTATAAGCCACCTATTCATGCTACAGCAATTTGGCGTTATGTTCACAGAGTATTCAAGGTCAGCTTGTAAAAATCTTGTAATTGGTTACTAAATCAAATTCTTTACACAGCAAAACAGTTATGTAATGCTTAAGCTCTCATTTCAGAGTGTTTTTCATGGTAACTGGTTTTTGATCTGCAGCCCTAACTATAATGAATATTTGATGATCTTCTAGCAGAGCTTAGTTCACCTGTCTCTCAAACTGCAGTCAGCTTTGCCTGTGTTCTATATGGAATGATGATGCGATGGCTGTGTCATGAGCTGTCTGTAGCAGATGGAGTGACTGTGAAAGGGAGCAACCTCATAGTGCGTGTTGATAGGGGCTAATCAGGGGCATGCACCATGCTTTGATTGTGATAATGGTTCCATGCCATCACCTGCTAGTTCTTACGTCTCTATGTCTGTCTCTGTCTCCCTCTCACTGTCTCTGCTTGTCTGTCTGTCTATCTGTCTCTCTCTCTGTCTCTGGCTGGCTGTCTGTCTTTCTCTCTCTCTCTCTCTCTCCTCTCTCTCTCTCTCTCTCTCTCTCTCTCTCTCTCTCTCTCTCTCTCTCTCTCTCTCTCTCTCTCTCTCTCTCTCTCTCTCTCTCTCTCTCTCTCTCTCTCTCTCACACTGTCTGACTGTCTGTCTGTCTGTCTCTCTGTCTCTCTCTCTCTCTCTGTCTCTCTCTCTCTCTCTGTCTCTCTCTCTCTCTCTCTCTCTCTCTCTCTCTCTCTCTCTCTCTCTCTCTCTCTCTCTCTCTCTCTCTCTCTCTCTCTCTCTCTCTCTCTCTCTCTCTCTCTCTCTCTCTCTCTCTCTCTCTCTCTCTCTCATCACCTATCTGGCAGCTACTGGGTGATATGCGGGATGTTATGAGGACTGTCAATTACCTTCTGTCTGCTGGTTCTCAAGCTGTCACTTATATCAAATGTTATTGTATAAGTCATATGAGGGTAGGTAGAAAGATGACAGGTATAGGAAAGGGAAACAGATTGATAGGAGGTGGACAAGAGTATCAAGGACTTATCATTTAGTTTTGTTATTGTGTTATTGAATAACCTGCCAAGCCCCTGATAAGACATTGAGCTGTGTAACTATTCTATCACTATCTTTATCATGGAGGTCCTGCCCTTATAGCTAAATCATTGTCAGTAACTGCTCACTGTCTCTCACCATGCACTACCTGGTATAAATTCCCACTAGGGTATCTGATTAGAAGTATTTGCTGGGTACAATGTGTATACCCACCACTTAAAACTGGCTTTGAAGAAGTTGAACCCAATATGGCAGAAAGAGTGACAATGAAAGAAATTCCAAATTTCATTGTGAAAAGGCCATTATCTTTCATGGACTACTATCCCTACCAGGGCACCCTTCCTTTTGATGATATTTTAAATAGCTTGAGGTTAGGGTAATTAGCTAGCTGGGTACCATGGTATGTCTCATTGATCTTGACTGCACCAAATTCCTTGCAGGTTTAACCTTAGCAGTCTTTTCCTGTGTATCCAAGACTTTCACAACAGCAAATACCTTTGCTATCAAAGGTCATGGACACATATGGTATAGATTTGAATTGCACTGTAAAGAGGGAGCATTCTACATATAACAAGCTGTGTCATATCAATGGGGCTGAGGACCCTGGGTTCGCAACAGCTATATAAACCTTGCCCCTATTGTTTGGTACAGGGTTCTTATATTTGGGCAGTGAAAGGGGTTTGTTTTCATCTCTTTGTGAGCCATTTGACCTAGAGGGCGCATGTGTACTCTGTGTTACACCTGTGTCCTTTCAATTGCTCTCTGGAAGCAGGGTTGTTACATACAATACATATACAAGGGGGTACGCATTCCACCCGCCCTCTTTTATGGAATGGAAGTTCAGTGTGGGTTTCTTGCTTTTGATTATTGGGTATGTATGGGATACCTGCCCTACCAATGATATACGTATTCCTACCTAAAATATCAAGAAAAGTTGGTAATACATCTAGATCAGACAAATTACTGATCTAATAAACATGCTTCAAATCTTTTCAAATACAAATTGAATTGTTTGCGCATTAACATTCAATGCGTTTATATCTGAATTTTTATTCATATTCACAGAACTGCACTGGGCTAGTCAGTTATTTTAGCTATTTGACTGACTTATCACATTCGCTCCTTGCTGTCTTAACCTTTGCTTAATGTCCCCGGTTTGAATCCAGCTTGAGGCATGTGAGAGAGTTGCCATTGACTTGGGTAGAGTCGGTGATTGTCCACAGGAACTCTGGTTCCTGTATCCATTAACAGCTGATATTTAATGGTTTAACCTTGATATGGCAGAAAGAAAGTGATGATAAACAAATTTTCAAATTCCAAATCTTGCTCCTCAATAATTCTTGATCTTATTTCTGAATTTGATATTTGCCTTTTGATCAGATCATTTTTCTCTTAAATTCCCCTGGTACCCTCATTCCGATATAGATATCGATGAGTGATAGAAATATTACATCAACTGATACTATGGAACCTTAACCCCCTCAAGGTTTCCCTTTCATGCCTGGAGATCTTTTTGACAAGTGCCATCAGTAACTTCAATTGTTTTGAAAATAACTTGAATTAACATCTTATTTGTGGAGGAGTTGTGGGTTAGGTCCTGATCAACATTTCATCTTCAAGTATATTCCGAAAAAAATGCTCTGGTCAAAGAGATATTGTCAAATAATCAGGGTGTTTTAGTGCTTTATATAAAGGCTTTAATGGGTAAATAATTAAGCACAAAGTCACCAATTATTAACAGGAAGCTGTAGATTGTTTTTTAATTGATATCTGTACATTTGTATACTTAATAATTTATAATCCATTATAAAAAAATAGCTGCAAATGCACCCCCTTCCTATGGAGTGAACTCTTTCTAAAAATATCCAGATAATATTTGCTAAGGATATCTCCAAGCATAATGGGTTTGGGAAATGGAGAGTAAGCAAGTCCACTACTCTTTTACAAACATTTCATGTATGCCATATTCATATTTAATTCCTATTTTTAGAAATACCATAGCTCTAGATAGTATTTGCCAAGATCTCCAGGCATGAATGGTTTAAGAAAAGGATAGGTTCCTTCCCACCCCTTAAATGAGACACCTCAGTTATCCTACCAATTTATGGTCTAGGACAGGAATACATGTGAAGGGGTCATAAACGATGTTACAATACCATAGCTATCCAGGTTCCCTAATTGGGGCTATTCAATGTGGCCCAGGAATGTGGATAATTGATTGTGAATGAGCCTCAGTGAGAGGTGGTTGTGGGGTGCATAAAGGGGGAAAGAGTAAAGGAATTCTGGCTGGTAATTGTTTGTGTGGATTACTTGGATTGTTTTGCCGGTCTCCAGTCTAACAGTGGGCAAGGCAGATCTAACGATTCCCCCCAAGCCATTAGGACTCCATCAATGCGTTGTTTTTCACAGTCCCGTGCATATTAATGGGCGATTTCTAAAGGGGCATTAGAATTAAGCGGGCTGCTTTTAAATGCGTGGTCCAATCAGGGGGCTGGTGAGTGGTAGGCGGGAATGGCATGCTCGCTGTGGCGTGATCCTGCTCCGATACGAGTAGGATCAATCCAACATGGAGTCTCCCCGCTCCCCAGACAGGTGTAGAAAAGCACTGGCTCAACAGTCTGGGGCAATTAGAATATGAGAATATGAGAGAATGGGCAGGGGGTCGGTTTTAGTTGAAATTAGAGCAGTTTCAGTATAGAGGGGATTCAAGGAGTTCAATAAACCTCCCTTTTAAAAAAGATTTTTAAATAAAAAATTTGACAAAAATTGTCAATTTTTTAGTCTGGTATAAAACCAATGAGGTAGATCTACCTCTCTGACAAAATAAACCCCCTGCATACAGAATGAACCTCCTATACTGAAATCCTGGATCCACCCCTACAGAGAACAGTGCATTTATAATGATAAAGCTTATTCTCATCATGGGTTTGGTAAAATCCCAAGGCCTCTCCCCTGAAGAGAGGAGATATCAAAGGAGCTGGTTTCTAAGTAAAGGGAGGTTTTTTTAGTTCAAATTATGGTAGAATTGCATTTTTACTCACATGTGAGTTTGGATTTGCTTAACCCTTAACCCTAAACCCTACAAAACCATAAAATCCACCATTTTGATTAATCACCACACAGATGCTGATACTGGTGAATATATTAAAACTAGACACACTCAGGTTAAAAAAATTCAGGGCATAAGATATCTTCTTCCTCACGTTGACCTGAGTGCTGTTCACAATTATCCTGCGGCTCCATGTGAAAGTCTACGTATTGCAGGACTTAGTCAAGCGTTCAGTCATTCCTCACTGAACCATATGGTAATAGCGGCAGCTATTTGATTGGTTGGTGTCTGTGATGAGCGCAGTGTTGGTCATGTGGCGGGGACTTCCTTTCATGTGAAGTTTGGGCAGTGTGGGACAGCGGGAGGATGGACCATTTAATCCTCCCCTCAGTCCGGGCTGATCCTCGATTTTTAATTCCTGGATAATCGGCAGCCTCTGGAGGGCGTCTAAGATGGGAGAGTGTCAGATGATCGTCCCGGCGCAGACAACTGCTCGTAAGTTCCGCTTTTCTTACTCTACTATTCTGGCAACACACCAAGAGTTTGTCCCATCATCAGTAGCAGTAGTACCCATATCACCTAGGTTTCAAATCGGTAGGGTGTTTCCCCACGCTATAGGCAGCGTTTGTTGAATGAATAAGTTATAGGCCCCGCAGGTGTGTGTGTGTTGAAACAGACATTTAGGGGAAGGGGTGGAAGAGGTTGACAACCCTTGTCAAAGCGAGCTGGAATTTGTTAGGAAACGGCTCGTTCAGTATTATATTCATAACCCTATTCTGCTTTTAAGAAGAAAAAAATCAGTATTTTCATTGTGGGGTTATGTAATTTTCTTATATATACATAAGGTTAAACCCCCTTTTTACAATGAACACCCGCCCACTTACCAAATCTTATATCTACACCTGTTGTCACAGTTCAGTGTGAAGGGTGTGTCTTCTCTTTTGAGAATCATTCCCCCCAGGATTAATTAATCTTCCATGAAATGTATGTGACACACACACACACATCTATTACATAATGGGACTGCTATAAATATCAGCCAGCCCTCTCAGCAGAAGTGAGTTGACCAGGGTGTGTGTCCAAATTAAAATCTCCTTGAACACAGAAACTCATTTCTGGAGCCAGCAATTTTCACCAAAAACCCATCATGTTGCACTGTAAACTTTATAAAACTGGTACCATTTGATATTTCATTTAATAATGAAGACTTAAACCAATCAGCACATGATAGTTTGAGTTCTGTCACTTCACTTTCAGGGATTTTTTTTATGATAACTTAATATATACAGAAAATATCAGAAATTAAGGCTAAGATGTGTCAAATTGTCAGAGGCTTCACAGAGTTCTGTTCAAAGAAACTGACCCTTTGAATATCCTCAGCTCAACAGTAAAGTACCCATAAACAGTTAAATAGTTTAAAAGCCTTGGCTGCAAGCTGCATCTTCCTCTGAGGAACGATTGTCTGTTTCTGCAAAAATGATATTGTCTGTGAGGAGCCATCTTAAGTGTAGCTTAGGAATTACTAGGTATTCCCAGCTACATTTTAAGGGTTTTCACATACATTTAAATCAAAATAAAATCTTGACCCTTATTTCCATAACATTATAATGAATTTATCTATGCAATATGAATCAAGTCCTACATGGAGCATTTGCTCCAGTGATCAATTGCTCACTGCCAAACATGAAGCATTGAATATTTGATGGACCAAATATTTGTTTCATCTTTTCTTTTGAACTGTAGATTCATTTAAAATTCATTTGTGATTCACACTGTGAATGGCTTGTCAATGGGTTCACTGTATTACAGAGACAACTTAAACTGCAGAGCGTGCTTGAAGTACTTAAAGTAATACCTGAAGCAGCCATCAAATGACACTGATTTTCTTTAAGTCAGTGTTGCTGCAGTAATCTGAGTCTAAGCCCTTGAGTGTGTCACACCAAACACCTTGTACATTTAGTGATGCCCCTTAGAAACTGTTGAAAGATGGGCTGCGTTAAAGTGATCCCACTTTAGGAGGCACTGAGGGGTGACCGTGTCCTATCTGGTGAACATGAAAAGGCCACGGCAAGGTCAGCTCTCGGTATTCCAGGACGGGGTATGGGTTGGAGGGTGCAGGGTAGTCGTGGTCCAAGTTATTGCTGAAGGGTTTATAAGGTGTATCTGTGAAGTAGTGTTTTACTTATCCACACATTCGTTCGTTCGCTAGGTAAAATCTCCTGCCCTGTTTCCTAGAGCTTCTGTATTACAAGAGCCTCTGTATTAAAAGAATTAAATATTTAAATACAATTGGTGCCTTTTGCAATGACATTTCTATGTCAACCATTGGGTCACAGTATGTCCAGAAACTGCACATCAGCATTTTGATTTATTGCGGTTAGACTCTTTTGTGTGTCAATGTAATGCACACCACCCTACTGTATGAATGACCACATTACACAGTCAAACCATGGTTGACCGTGGTTTAAACATAGTCGGCCGTGTTTTACTGACCCCTTGAGTGATCTCCTGACTTTAATACCAGGCACATGAGAAAGGTCTAAAGGTCTGCATATCAGCCATTGAGAATCATGTTCACTGTGAATGGCCTTACATGAGCTTACTACTTTATGGTATTGGTCGGTCAAGAGGTGTAGCATTAACGTTATTAATTCTTGGCCTTTTTACTAAGAACTTGACGTCTGCACATCAGTCATAAGCACAGCAAGCAATGAATTGTTTTACTTTATGAACCTGGTTGATGAATGTGTGTAGTGAGAAAATGGAATAGGTGGAGGCAGGGATTTATGGGGGCCTTTCAACCCTCGGTCATCCATAGATTTGATCCTATTGGTTAGTATATTAGTGATAAGGTGCCTCAGAACTTCCATACATAGACTACAAGTAGGTTAATATTTCAGTTTCTAAACTAGAAATATTTGATATTTTTCTGGTTTCTACACAAATAGTGTTTGATATTTAGTAAAGAAATGACAGGGGAAATGGGTTGTCGCAAAGGTCTCGTTTCATTTAGTGTGTCATCAAGCAGTGTAAGCATGGAATTCCCGAGAGGTAGAAGCCACACCTTAAATATGGGGCTGTTTATGTGGTATTGGGTAGTCAGAGGGCTTGCTGGACCCCTTAATAAATGTAACAGTTAACACCAGGAACTCCTAGGAAATGCCAGGTAGCCTAGCTTTCATCACCTGTGATTGGTAAGGAGACCAGATTTTACCTCCTAGCACTCAGGTAATATTTCTATTCCTCAACACAAATGCTACATTTGATAAGTATAATATAGATAACCTTTAATAAGTAGAAAGAAGACAACCTTTCATAAATAGAATAGAGGCTACCATCAAGGAATATAATAGACTGCTTTCAAAAGAATACTTTCAAAAAGAATTGAGACTACCTTCACTGAATGAAATAGAGACTACCTTTAATGGATAGAACTGGTACTTCCTTTAATCAGTTCAATGGAATAGAATGGACACAATACAGAGAAATATATTCCTTGAAAATGTGATACCCAGGTTATACGTAGGGTCTTACACCAGGTGAGGCTCTAATTGATACCTGCTCTAAATTCCAATTAGCTTCCCTCTGATGTTTCAGGTGAGGAAACAGCAGCTTCCAATGAGAGGCACTGCTTAATATGCACCATGATTTATGCTATTGTTAACTATATGCTAATCGCTATTGTTAATGATTTATGGGGAACTGCTTTTTTAATTATGAGACATTTTATGTCCAGGGCATTTCTAGGGCACTAAAGTGTGTTTACTGTAGTTTTATTGTCAACCTGCTTCATATACCATACATAATGGCAAGGTTGATCAGAGTTACAATCTATTTAACATAGCACACAGCCACTATCTTTCCACACATGTTTATATTATATATATATATATATATATATATATATATATATATATATATATATATATATATATATATATATATTTATATTTATGTGTGTGTATGTGTGTTAAGGAATACAACCCTTTCTATTGGGAAATACTATGATATAACCCTTTATATTACATTGAATTAATGCCTAATTGTATAGACTCTATTGGATGCTATAGGATGCTTTCCGTGACAGGAACGTGTGTTTCTATAGATAGTGAGTATAAGATCTGATCTGTGACAAGTAGAGAAAGCAGGTTTCACTGTCACACAGGTGCTAACGAGAAATGGCATCACAGGTAGATAGATAGGTAGGTGGATTACAGGTGATGTCTGCAGCCTGGTCTACCTGTGGTTGTCGTGAGAACCTCTGGCTACAGGTGTGTAGAGCGGGGTTTGTAAAGGTAGCTCGCAGTGGCATGACTCATGTGTGACTGCCATGGTGGGATAATTGCCGCCTGTGCCCTATACAACCCCACATGAAAGGCGCAGATGAAAACAGAGAAATTAGGCGCAGAGTTTCAGGAGGAAGTGGTTCTTTGGAAACAGGTTGGTATGTGTAAAAACCTTTTCAGTGCTGTTTGGATTGTGTGAGGTTTTAGCTTAGGTGTCGGGCCGACCATGAAAGGCAGTGTTTTCTGCTTGAGGTTTTCTTATAGAATTACATAGATGGTATAGTAACATGAACTAGAAACTCAAGCTCAGACACCCTGAATCCTGAGAACCACAGCAAGCTGAGGGGTTCTGATCAAAGGCACTGTTATTATGGCCAGTGATCTAAAGAGGCACTATAATAACACTAATTAGTCAATATTGCAGACTGCTAGATATGTGGTCAGAGCAAGTCAAACTTATGATATTGCAGGTTTTGCTGCTAGTGGTCAGGTTCCTATCATTCAGCTACTAGGTCTAGGTAAAGTGCAGACTTACCAGTCTATAGGGAAAGTGATGCTCTTTCATTTAGTGTCTTCATGGCACCCAAATCATTGTGTGTTTTGGTCAGAGGGAGCCAAACTTGCGATGTTGCAGGTATCGCTGCTAGAGGTCAGGTTTCTATCCTTCTGTTACTGGTTCTGGGTAGTGTGTAGACTAATGTCAGTCTAAAAATGAAGAAATGCTCTTTCACATAGTCTTCATGGCACTAAAATCAGTATGTGGTTTGGTCAAAGCAAGCAAAAACGTTTGATGTTGCTGGTCTTGCTGCTAGAGGTCAGACAACTTACCTATCCTTCTGTTTGCTCTTGAATATAACTTTGGAATCAATCATAGATTTTACAAAATGTTCTAATTTTCAGATATTACCAAAAAAGCCTGAATGGGTTGATATCAGTGAATATGGATAGCAATGCTCTTTCAACCCTTCCTAAATGAAATTGGAAATACCAGAGCACCCTTCTCATTTGGCATCAATTGAAATATGTTGAAAACTGATGAATCCAAATAAATATCTTGGTTAAAAAACAATATCTGGAGAAACATTTGACTGAAATCTTTTGTTTATGTTGGATTTCAAAATATCTTTTCTGAAGTTTTTTTTTCATTGTATTTTCAATTATGTCTCTAATTGATTAGTTTATGTTTCTAGTTGTCAGAGGGTGCTGCACTCCAGGTGATTATAATGGTTGAACCCCAGGGGGAAGCAGCTAATTGAATCCCTTCCTGACAGCTATACATCACAGGGTGCCTGTTCTCTACAAGCAGATAGTTAAACACAATTGCCACTGAACCCATTCATCCTTAGAATTCCCTTAGAAAAGCATTGTCCATTTGGTACTTATGGAAATGTTTTACTAATTTAGAATGAAGGATCATTTCGATGAATATTAAAGGACATTTCTGTTTGCTTTGTGATAAGTATTTCCCTTTTGAAAATTTTCCAAATAAGTGTATAATCATTTTTCATTGAATTTATCAAAATATTCTTTGCCTTGACCAAAAAAATATTACAGGTTAAAGAAAAAGGCAGGTTCTTCTATATAACCTTATAACTTACTATGGATAGTTACGGTTATAGCTATACATATATTGCCAATGCAGACCTAAGAAGGACTTACTATGGATAGTTACTACTATGGATAGTTACGGTTATAGCTATACATATATTGCCAATGCTGACCTACCTAAGAAGGTTACATATAGAACAATCATAAGTATACCTAAGAGTATCATATTCAGTTGGTAACATTAGCCAGCCTATGGGACCCCTATCCGCCAACGACAATATTTCAAGCACAATGGAATTCCTTCAGTGTAAAGGTGGGATTAGTTGTGACAAGGGCCGGAAAGGGGACTATGTCATGCACCGAGTAACCCACAGCCATTTCTAAAGGGTTTAATGTAATACACCTGCCTCAATACCTCTTAGGTAATAAAATACATCCAGTTTTGTATGGGGATTAGTGTAGGATCTTGGCTGCTGGGTCGGGAACATTTCTCAGGACTGGACAGCAGGCGTCTACCCCAGCACATGGCTAAGTCAATGGACCATATGCTAACTACCCTAGGGTCTCAATAGTATAAGGCACTTTCAGCCACACTTTTATTTCAAAATCGCTCTGATGAATAAATGGAACTTTTCAGTCACCTGGGTTGAAGGCAGTGTGTGTGTTTTTACCTATTACTGCATGAGTTTCTTCACAGATTATATTTAGCCTCTCAATGCTAAAAAGTTTTAAAATTTATTGAAAATCCAAAATCCAAATTATTTATGAATAGAAGAATTTCATAGTTAATACAATGTGAGCAAAAGGGAGCACTAGAACTTGAGGGAAGTCTCCTCTTTTTTATTGTAGTAAGGGCTCCCTCATAATTCCATAGGCCCATTTCCTCTGATAATCATAAAATTCTGAGACTTTCTTAGCTACATTTATGAAGTAGACTTCAAATAAAATTTCCACCTTAAAGCAATGATTTCAAATCTATTTAGCAAGAAACTGAATTGGCATATCATCCATAGTAAATTCAATCAATGCATTTTCTGCGTTTCACTTGGAAGTTATATAGAGAGGACCAAGAATATATGTATATAAGTATGATTACTGGTCCTCTGGCAGGTAACAGAGGAGGGATTCTATAAGGGTGAGAAAGACTGGTATCTACCTTAATCAGAAAAAATGCATCTCCACTGTAGAATTCATATGTTTTGAATGTGATGTGATTTAGAAGTTGCATTTATAGTATGGAATTGAATATGAAGTGGGTATACAGAATTGTTTAATTCCAATAGCTATAAATGATCTGAAATGCAGCATTGGTAAGCAAAAAGGGTTAATTAAGGTTCACCAGATGTTAATGAGTGCAATTTCCCACGTTCCTTCTATCTAACTGTCTTATTAGTCAGCTTTATAATAATGTAATAAAATGTTAAGTGCATAATGGATATCCATCATTGTAACAAACACAATGTGTGACAATGGGAGAAGGGGAGGGGGTTGTGGCATTTGGCTGTTTTATTGGCCACACTCATGATTATTAAATGAAATGGTTAGTAGTAGTACATTATGAATATTTACAATTATACATTTGGTCAAAGTGGAATGTGTGGGCAGGCACAGATAGGGAATGAACCACATGAAACTGTTATATTGAGAATATTTCTTAAAATTTAGTGAAGAGGTATATAATACATTATGAATATTTATGATTATAGAAACACATAAAGTGTGATGATTTGGAGTGGGAAGGTAAGGTACAGAATGAATGGCATTTAACTTTTATTGGTGACATTTCTGAAAATTCAGTGAAAAGGCATAAAGGTAAGTAATAGATTATGAATATTCACGATTATTGAAACAAGATACAGTGTGGAGGGGGGGGGGGGGGGGGGGGGTAGGTGGAGAATGAATGGCATTTGATAGAACTCCTACCAATGTGCCAGCTATTATTTATTAAGCACAGTTAATGGCATAGATAGGTATTGATCGGAAGGTGGGTGTTGAAATATGAATGAGTGACCGCTACTGACCAGGTGCAACAAAGGGTCACTTCATCCAACATAGATGGGAAGGATTATGGCCGTTATTGATTTGGCTGACGAGATGTTGTAGCAACACAGGTAGGGCATGGCAACAGGTACTATGCTAACCTCAGGAAACCCTTTATTTATCATTGCTCACATGCAGCGTACAGGTGCCATAATTACTTAATGCAGGTATGTCGAAGGATTGATAGCCTTACAAAATGTATCTGGGAATACCCAAGGTTTCCTAGGATAATGGTAGACAAATGTCAGGATTATCTATAAAGTTTCAGATAATTTGGTTATGGTACCCTTTTCAAATGTTTCTGAGACTTCTCTTAGGAAGTTCTGGCATTTTCCAGCATTAAACCTTAGAAGTCCTGAATATTCCAATCTCTATGTTAAATAGATTATACTGTTAATTAGGGTAGGGAGAATATTGTTTATAAAGGTTTAGCTTGGATACTGTCACAGTTAAAGTTTAGTGGAAATCAATGAGTTAATGGTTGTTATAGTGATCAAAAACGACTGACTAGTTTCAGTAGTTTGATGATGTCTCTCTGTCACAGGGTCTTTTCGGGCATATTTGAAGGGGAAATATTTAATCAGAAATCAGAAATGGAGAACTCCTGCAAATATTTGTAAATTTGTGATTTATTCCTAAGTTATTTAAGAATACATATTTCAGATCCAAAGAATACTTTTTCTAGAGTATTCTAGATATCACATGCTCTATCAAGGCATCTTTGGATACATATAGGAAGGGAAAAGGTTAATCAGGAATGGATGAATAAATCTCCTTTAATTATTTTTAAGGAACGTATGCTTTATTGCTAAATTATTTCTATTACTTTTTACATGAAGCATTTAATGTTTCTTGTTCATATCTTCTTCATTCCCCCAAGTGGGATAATGATTGTCATAACAATAATCCCTCTTTTGTAGCAATTAAGATATTCTAATGCTATACCTTTTCCACAAGAACACCTATATTACCAATCAATCCCATATGATAATAATCAGCCAATCACTGATGTTGACACGGGCTAGAGACCAATCAGAATCAAGCAAATATTGACTGCTGCATAGAAGCCAAATAGAGCAGGTATTTATGCTAACCTCCCTATAGATTTTCCTTGTCCACTTTCTTTAGGATAATATTGTCCTGCACAAGCCTCCCTATAGAATTAGATTTAAATTGTATATGCTTTCTTTATGATAATATTGTCGTGCATTTAGCTGTGTTGGTTTTTGTAATGACCCTGAGCCTGTACGTGGCCATAAATCTGGCCTGCCTTTCATCCGCCACAGTATAGTTATTGATTACTCTATTGATCACGCCTACATTAGAGCTGGGCCACGAACATACAAGAATCCAGCAGGATGGGATCGTATTGTATTGTTTCTTTATTGGCCATGAATGTATTATGAAAGGTTAACATCACCTTTTCTGTCATGATCTGGCAATTTTGAACATAGCTCATGAAGATTGTTAAACCCAACAGGAACGACAGCATTCAATCAAATATTTTTTTCAAAATATTGCTTTGTTATCAAGGTATTGTCATGATAAAATGGAAATGGATGAACTAAGAAATGAAAATAAGACATGCATTATAAAAAATAGACAATTTATTTACCGGAACAGGAGTCTGGCTCTTCTTAATACAGAGTATTGAGGCAAGAGTCAGAATTTCTTTTACCTACCTCTCTCTCTCCCCCCCCCCCCCCTAACCCCACTCCTTATCCCATAACATATCAATATATGTGTAGATTGAATCTGTCATCATCAGCAATGTGTGACTGCCTGTAACATGTAGAATATTGTGTATAGAGATATATGCTAGGGGTATGTGAGCAAGCTGTTACTGTGCTGGCATATGTCAATACTCGCTCTGCCAGTACTACGGGGTGCATTATGGCAAATTATCCTCCCATAATGTACAGACAGAGCCTGCTGCTGATCAATAGTGAGGAGGAGAGGGGGAGGAGGAGGAGGAGGAGGAGGAGGGTACTTGTGGCTCTATATGGCATCCAGACCTGCTACTGCTCCCGGTACTCTCCACACCAGGGGGGCTCAATGGAAGGCAGTAATGCAAACCATGCAGCCCCACCCAGCCTCCTGGTTGCATAAAACGTCATAAGAATTCCTAAAGGTTTAGTTATTCCTTAATCTTATCCTTAACCCTTTCAATACTGAGGCTACTTTCACCCAAAGCGCAAAGACGCAAAGATATTTGAAAACCATCTAAACCCATGTTGGTATTCATTGGGTAGCTCTCACTGAGTACTCTCAGATGAATACCTATATTCCAGGATTTCAGTCATTTTCGAGCTTTTTGCATCTTTTGCATTAGAAAAATTAGCCACCAGTAGCATAAGGGTATTAATCATGGAAGCACTCGATTTACAGCCTACTAGGTGCTGTACCTCCACCCTATATAGCCTGGTAGTATACCCCTAAAATGGAAACTATTCAATTAAATAGGGCTGGTACTGTAATTCATTATAGATGGTTATTCATGTCAGTAGGAAATGTGATACATTGTATCAATGACAGGAATAACTGTCAGTTGGGCCACCAGGGGTAACCTGAAGAATAAGATTAAAGGTAACTTTGCCCTTAAGGAAATTTTAAGAGATTCCTTAACCTTAACCCAGTAATGCTTGAGGGTTCCTCTGGAAATTGTCATCTGGTATTATAATACTATTGACAATAACTTTGTAGGTGAATATGATTTTAAAAAAAAAGGAAATAGAGTTGTTGGCATTGTTCTCATTAACATTTCTCCTTCAAATATAATCCAAACTGTGCTTCCACTTAGAAGATTTCATCAAAATTGTCCGGCTGCTTTTGGCTGCTGTGAGCATTATTGCATTCAGATATTTCATGCAACTGGAAGTACCCCTACCCACCTAATATGCAGCATGGCTTTGCAATACATTTGAGAGAAATATGTTCTTTCAGTTTTGATTAAAAAAGTTAACACTACTTTTCCTTAAGATGAAATTTTCAGAAAGGGATCACTAAATCAGTCAGGCCCCTTTTGGCTGCTCACTGCCACAAGTGCAAAAGGGTTATAGAAGTATGTAATCATGATATTCTATTTATAACCAGCCAGTGCTCAGTTCATTTAGTATCCATAACGCTAGCTTTGATCAGGAATTTCTTTAAAAATATGGCTAACTATATTGAAGCACTCATGCCTGTAGCTGCAAATAAGCCCTGACTATTTTGATGATATCTTTTTGATCAAAGGATCTTTTGAGAAATATCTCAAGAAGAAATAATCATCTCAATTTATTTACAACCCTCCCATACATATATTGTGAATTTATGCCTTATTCTTTTGTTATCTTTTGAAAATTATCATACATTGCTGACAACACTTTCAATCGGTACTCTAAATAAGCATGAATGGTTTGAATGTATTTGATTGGCAGGTGTACATGTCACATGTTCTGAGTAATTGACCCTCCCTGTACCAAATATAGCTAAGCAGGATCATGGGTTAATTGAAAGCCCCACCCATTGAATGACAAGGAACAATGCTAAAAAGTCTCCAATGATTAGGACACTGACATGCCCAAGGGACCTTATATATGTTGGAAGCACAATCTATAACACTTAAGGGACTTAAGAAATCTCATTTTTTTCCTTACTATAGTCAGGTTTTCCCCAAGTGCATCTGACTTACCTAAGGGACCTGTGGGAAGCACAACCAATACCACTTTTAAATGAAATATGTATGTGATAGGGCATAACTTGAAGAAATATATCATTTGTAGTACAATTGTATTCTATTTTTCTAAATGGTGTATATATGTATACCCTAACAATTTCCACATTTCAAGGACACTTCCTGGGTTATTGTTTAAATTTTGTACTAAATTCATTATTTTGTATAACCATTGTATTTCATTTAATACATTTACATGTACTTCAATAACTTCCATCTCAAGATCATTTCATATTTCAAGGTCAAATCTTTTACTTTTTGCATTAGAATTGCTCTTAATACCGGGCCAGAATGGGGCTTGTAAAACAGGCGTTTATTTGCCAGAGGGGTATGCATGGATTACGCCGATTGTTGCAGCGATGGTCCAGGAGGGCCACGTGGGTCCTGATGCCCAGTGGACCGTACTGGACGGGTCAGCCACGCAGAAGACAAGGGGATGAAAGGCCACGGCAGCCGCACCAGATGTAGTAATTGTTGTGGGGGTATTGTCATTAATAACTGCACGCACAGCGGCTTGCATAACACCTCTGAAAACATACAAACATGGGGTAGAGGGAGGGGGGGGGGATCAGGTTGGGGATCTGGTATCGGAAATGCTGCTGCACATGCGTTGGGTGGACATTGGTCAGTGTGTGAGCCAGGCGACTGGTTGGGTTGGTCAGTACTCAGTGTTCAGAGGCTTATATTGGGCTTGGGGATTAGAATGACTACTTCCCCTGAGTGGACAATTGATACTGAGCAGGCTAGCCATGTGGATTGGGTAGGAGGAAGGAGCTTAGTCATACAGTGGTCAAGCTCTGATAATGGAGGTTAGTGTGGACACAGGGTGGACGTTAGTAAGGTTAGTAGTATAACTCATTCATTTCCATGAACCTTCACCTATTTAAGTCTGAAACACACACATTGTCTGACAACTTTGAACATAACCTTACAGATACAGGAATATTTGAAAAGTATTTGAAGAGGGACTGATAAACTCAATAGGAATTGAAACTGTCATTCAAATATTTTGCAAAAATGATGCTTGCTATCAAGTTATTTCCCTATGTACCTGACCATTTACATGTTCAGTTGTAAATGAGTTAACTCATCCTTGCCTGCAGTAGGTAATAGAAGCACTACTTAAGGAGACATTTGAAAAAAAATTCGTCAGGACTCGACCTTCACCTCTCCTTAAAAAATTTTGTGAATCATGCTTTATTCTCAGGTTATCTTTAAAAGCTTCATTGTTCCATATGACAATTTCGAGAAGAGCTCTGAAGCATGAATGGGTTAACATAGTCTAAAGGTTTTACCAATGTATCGAAAACTATGTTAATACTTAAACCGTCATATTGAAAGGTACAATGGTATAACAGAAAAAAAGGGAGCATGACTCTCTATAAGTATCCTGTTAGATTCATTAGTACAATTTCAATGGCTGTCAACACACAGCATTTGTTTGTGGCGCCTGTATTGGAATAACTTGAATATACCTTTATTCATTTTTTAAACTTTGGGATGCATCCCTTACCTTTTATGCAGTTTCAGTGCTTAGGATGCTATACTTTGAAACAAGGAAATTTTGCATGTGATTTATTGATTTGATTAAGATAGGGAATTTGAAAATTCCAGTGTAGTAGAAACTATACGAAGCAAAAGGAATAAATGCAGTTGCAGTTTAATGGTCAATAGCCTATATATCTTTTAACTTGTTACAATGTTACAATTTGGCATGCAATTGAAAAGTATCTTGCTTGTTGACAATTTGTGGTTTTGCAAGACTTTAAGTGTTATCTGTGTGATCTACATGAGTTGCAGTGGTAAAATTCTAGTTAAGGAGCACTTTGTGAGGCACATACAAACTAGGACAAACAAACACATACATATTCATAATTTCCTTGTATGCATTGTGTTGTTTGAATCAGGAGTGTATAGACTTAAGGGGTTTATAGTTATGGCAGCCGATGGCATGCAGCTGGCTGGGTGTTAGCCAGGCTGCACAGGTAACACAGACAGAGGGTGTAGACATTGTGTGTGCAATATGGAACACAGGCTGACTGACAGACATGACATGCAGATCTGGCTACGACCCCACATCATCATTACATGCCACTTTGCAATGGGTATATACAGACACACATTTATATATATATATATATATATATATATATATATATATATATATATATATATATATATATATATATATATATATATATATATATATATATATATAAATATATATATATATATATATAT
>OZ012687.1:8355181-8432728 GCA_963942565.1 Maea johnstoni | reverse complement strand
TGTATAAGTCATATGAGGGTAGGTCGAAAGATGACAGGTATAGGAAAGGGAAACAGATTGATAGGAGGTGGACAAGAGTATCAAGGACTTATCATTTAGTTATTGTGTTATTAAATAACCTGTCAGTTCCTTGATAAAACATTGAGCAGTGTAACTATTCTATCACTATTTTTATCATGAAGGTTCTGCCCTTATAGCTAAATCATTGTCAGTAACTGCTCACTGTCTGTCACCATGCACTACCTGGTATGAATCTCCACTAGGGTATATGAGTAGAAGTATTTGCTGGGTACAATGTGTATACCCACCACTTAAAAGTGGCTTGGAAGAAGTTGAACCCAATATGGCAGAAAGAGTGACAATGAAAGAAATTCCAAATTTCATTATGAAAGGGCCATTATCTTTCATGGACTACCATCCCTACCAGGGCACCCTTCCTTTTGATGATATTTTAAATAGCTTGAGGTTAGGGTAATTAGCTAGCTGGGTACCATGGTATGTCTCATTGATCTTGACTGCACCAAATTCCTTGCAGGTTTAACCTTAGCAGTCTTTTCCTGTGTATCCAAGACTTTCACAACAGCAAATACCTTTGCTATCAAAGGTCATGGACACATATGGTATAGATTTGAATTGCACTGTATAGAGCGAGCATTCTACATATAACAAGCTGTGTCATATCAATGGGGCTGGGGACCCTGGGTTCGCAACAGCTATATAAACCTTGCCCCTATTGTTTGGTACAGGGTTCTTATATTTGGGCAGTGAAAGGGGTTTGTTTTCATCTCTTTGTGAGCCATTTGACCTAGAGGGCGCATGTGTGCTCTGTGTTACACCTGTGTCCTTTCAATTGCTCTCTGGAAGCAGGGTTGTTACATACAATACATATACAAGGGGCACGCATTCCACCCGCCCTCTTTTATGGAATGGAAGTACAGTTTGGGTTTCTTGATTTTGATTATTGGGTATGTATGCGATACCTGCCCTACCAAAATTATAAGTATTCTTACCTAAAATACCATGGAAATTTGGTAGTACATCTAGATCAAAGGAATTACTAATAATTTAATAAATGTGCAAACATGGTCCAAATCTTTTCAAATACAAATTTAATTTTTGGGGCATAACTTCAGTGCGTTTATATCTGAATTCATATTTATTCACAGAACTTTACTTGGCTAGTTGGTTATTTTAGCTATTTGACTGACTTATCACATTCGCTCCTTGCTGTCTTAACCTTGCCTAATGTCCTTGGTTTGAATCCAGCTTGAGGCATGTTAGAGAGTTACCATTGACTTGGGGAAAGTCGGTGGTTGTCCACAGGTACTCTGGTTCCCATCTCCATCAACAGCTGATACATATAATGGTTTAACCTTGATATGGCAGAAAGAAAGTGATGATAAACAAATTTTCAAATTCCAAATCTTACACCTCAATAACTCTTGATCTTGTTTCTGAATTTGATATTTGCCTTTTGATCAGACCAATTTTTCTCTTAAATTCCCCAGGTACACTCATTTCCGATATAGATATCGATGAGTGATAGAGATATTACATCAACTGATACCATGGAACCTTAACCCCCTCAAGGTTTCCCTTGCCATCAGTAACTTCAATTGTTTTGAAAATAACTTGAATTAACATCTTATTTGTGGAGGAGTTGTGGGTTAGGTCCTGATCAACATTTCATCTTCAAATATATCCTGAAAAACCCTCTGGTCACAGAGATAGTGTCAAATAATCAGGGCGTTTTAGTGCTTTATATAAAGGCATTAATGGGTGAATAATTAAGCACACATTCACCAATTATTGACAGGAAGCTGTAGATTGGTTTTGAATTGATATCTGTACATTTGCATACTTAATGATTTATAATCCGTTTTCAAAAATCAGCTGCAAATGCACCCCCTTCCTATGGAGTGAACTCTTTCTAAAAATATCATAACTCCAAAAAATATTTCCCAAGGATATCTTCAGGCATAAAGGGTTTGGGAAATGGAGAGTAAGAAATCTGTTCCATGCCCACTATTCTTTTGAAACATTTTGTATATGCCATATTCATACTTAACTCCTATTTTTATAAATATCATAGCTCTAGATGGTATTTGCCAAGATCTCCAGGCATGAATGGTTTAAGAAAAGGATAGGTTCCTTCCCACCCCTTAAATGAGACACCTCAGTTATCCTACTACTTTATGGTCTAGGACAGGAATACATGTGGAGGGGTCATAAACAACGTTACAATACCATAGCTATCCAGGTTCCCTAATTGGGGCTATTCATTGTGGCCCTGGAATGAGGATAATTGATTGTGAATGAGCCTGAGTGAGAGGTGGTTGTGGGGTGCATAAAGGGGGAAAGAGTAAAGGAATTCTGGCTGGTAATTGTTTGTGTGGATTACTTGGATTGTTTTGCCGGTCTCCAGTCTAACAGTGGGCAAGGCAGATCTAACGATTCCCCCCAAGCCATTAGTACTCCATCAATGCGTTGTTTTTCACAGTCCCGTGCATATTAATGGGCGATTTCTAAAGGGGCATTAGAATTAAGCTGGCTGCTTTTAAATGCGTGGTCCAATCAGGGGGCTGGTGAGTGGTAGGCGGGAATGGCATGCTCACTGTGGCGTGATCCTGCTCCGATACGAGTAGGATCAATCCAACATGGAGTCTCCCCGCTCCCCAGACAGGTGTAGAAAAGCACTGGCTCAACAGTCTGGTGCAATTAGAATATGAGAATATCAGAGAATGGGCAGGGGGTCGGTTTTAGTTGAAATTAACGCAGTTTCAGTTACAGAGGGGCTTCAAGGAGTTCAATAAACCTCCCTTTTTAAAATTGACTTTTTAAATAAAAAAATTGATAAAAATTGTCAATTTTTTAGTCTTGTTTAAAACCAATGAGGTAGATCTACTTCTCTGACAAAATTAACCCCCTGCATACAGAATGAGTCTCCTATACTGAAATCCTGGATCTTCCCCTACAGAGAATAGTGCATTTATAATGATAAAGCTGATTCTCATCATGGGTTTCGGTAGTCCCAAAGCCTCTCCCCTTAAGAGAGGAGATACCAAAAGAGCTGGTTTCTAAGTAAAGGGAGAGTTTTTTTTAATGCAAAGCATGGTAGAATTGCATTTTTAATGAAAATTTTGATTATGATGATATGTGAGTGGGGATTTGTTTGACCCTAAACCCTAAACCCTACAAACCCACAAATCCACCATTTTGATTAATCACCACACTGATGATAATGCTGGTGAATACATTAAAACTAGACACTAATCGCAGTGAAAATAGAACACACTCAGGTATAAAAAATTCAGGGCATAAGATATCTTCTTCCTCCCGTTGACCTGAGTGCTGTTCACAATTATCCTGCGGCTCCATGTGAAAGTCTACGTATTGCAGGACTTAGTCAAGCGTTCAGTCATTCCTCACTGAACCATATGGTAATAGCGGCAGCTATTTGATTGGTTGGTGTCTGTGATGAGCGCAGTGTTGGTCATGTGGCGGGGACTTCCTTTCATGTGAAGTTTGGGCAGTGTGGGACAGCGGGAGGATGGACCATTTAATCCTCCCCTCAGTCCGGGCTGATCCTCGGGATTTTTAATTCCTGGATAATCGGCAGCCTCTGGAGGGCGTCTAAGATGGGAGAGTGTCAGATGATCGTCCCGGCGCAGACAACTGCTTGTAAGTTCCACTTTTCTTACTCTACGATTCTGGCAAGACACCAAGAGTTTGTCCCATCATCAGTAGCAGTAGTACCCACATCACCTAGGTTTCAAATTGGTAGGGTGTTTCCCCACGCTATAGGTAGGGTTTGTTAAATGAATAAGTTATAGGCCCCGCACTGGTGTGTGTGTGTGTGTGTGTGTGTGTGTGTGGAAACAGACATTTAGGGGGAGGGTGGGAGAGGTTGACAACCCTTGTCAAAGCGAGCTGGAATATGTTAGGATAGGCTCACTTTATATTTATAACCCTATCCTGCTTTTAAGAAGAAAAAAATCAGTATTTTCATTGTGAGGTTATGTAATTTTCTTATATATACATAAAGTTAAACCCCCTTTTTACAATGAACACCCGCCCACTTACCAAATCTTATATCTACACCTGTTGTCACAGTTCAGTGTGAAGGGTGTGTCTTCTCTTTTGAGAATCATTCCCCCCAGGATTAATTAATCTTCCATGAAATGTATGTGACACGCACACACACATCTATTACATAATGGGACTCCTATAAATATCAGCCAGCCCTCTTAGCAGAAGTCAGTTGACCAGGGTGTGTGTCCAAATTAAAATCTCCTTGAACACAGAAACTCATTTCTGGAGCCAGCAATTTTCGCTGGTTGACGTCAAAAACTAGTCACCAAAAACTCAACATGTTGCACTGTAAACTTTATAAAACTGGTACCATTTAATATTTCATGTTAATAATGAAGACTTGAACCAATCAGTACATGATTGTTTGAGTTCTGTCACTTAAATTTCAGGCATTTCTTTATGATAACTTAATATATACAGAAAATATCAGAAATTAAGGCTAAGATGTGTCAAATTGTCAGAGGCTTCACAGAGTTCTGTTCAAAGAAACTGACCCTTTGAATATCCTCGGCTCAACAGTAAAGTACCCATAAACAGTTTAAAAGTTTTAAAGCCTTGGCTGAAAGCTGCATCTTCCTCTGAGGAACAATTGTCTGTTTCTGCAAAAATGATATTGTCTGTGAGGAGCCATCTTAGGTGTAACCCAGGAATTCCTGGGTATTCCCAGCTACATTTTTAGGGGTAACACATACATTTAACTCAAAACAAAATCTTGACCCTTATTACATTATAACAAATTTATCTATGCAATATGAATCAAGTCCTACATGGAGACTTTGGTCTTGTGATCCATTGATCACTGCCAAACATGAAGTATTAAATATTTGATGAACCAAATATTTGTTTCATCTTTTCTTTTGAACTGTAGATTCATTTAAAATTCATTTGTGATTCACACTGAAGGCTTGTCAATGGGTTCACTGTACTACAGAGACAACTTAAACTGCAGAGCGTGCTTGAAGTACTTAAAGTAATACCTGAAGCAGCCATCAAATGACACTGATTTTCTTTAAGTCAGTGTTGCTGCAGTAATCTGAGTCTAAGCCCTTGAGTGTGTCACACCAAACACCTTGTACATTTAGTGATGCCCCTTAGAAACTGTTGAAAGATGGGCTGCGTTAAAGTGATCCCACTTTAGGAGGCACTGAGGGGTGACCGTGTCCTATCTGGTGAACATGAAAAGGCCACGGCAAGGTCAGCTCTCGGTATTCCAGGACGGGGTATGGGTTGGAGGGTGCAGGGTAGTCGTGGTCCAAGTTATTGCTGAAGGGTTTATATGTTGTATCTGTGAAGTAGTGTTTTACTTATCCACACGTTCGTTCGTTCGCTAGGTAAAATCTCCTGCCCTGTTTCCTAGAGCTTCTGTATTTCAAGAGCCTCATTATTAAAAGAGTTAAATATTTAAATACAATTGGTGCCTTTTGCCATGACATTTGTATGTCAACCATTGGGTCACAGTATGTCCAGAAACTGCACATCAGCATTTTGATTTACTGCGGTTAGACTCTTTTGTGAGTCAGTGTAATGCACACCACCCCACTGTATGAATGACCACATTACACAGTCAAACCATGGTTGACCGTGGTTTAAACATAGTGGGCCGTGTTTTACTGACCCCTTGAGTGATCTCCTAGCCTTTAATACCAGGCACATGAGAAAGGTCTAAAGGTCTGCATATCAGCCATTGAGAATCATGTTCACTGTGAATGGCCTTACATGAGCTTACTACTTCATGGTATTGGTCGGTCAAGGGGTGTAGCATTAACGTTATTAATTCTTGGCCTTTTCACTAAGAACTTGATGTCTGCACATCAGTCATAAGCTCATCACGCAATGAATTGTTTTACTTTATGAAACTGGTTGATGAATGTGTGTAGTGAGAAAATGGAAGAGGTGGAGGCAGGGATTTATGGGGGCCTTTCAACCCTCGGTCATCCATAGATTTGGTCCTATTGGTTAGTATATTAGTGATAAGGTGCCTCATAACTTCCATACATAGACTGCAATTAGGTTAATATTTCAGTTTCTAGACAAGAAATATTTGATATTTTTCTGGTTTCTGCACAAAAAGTGTTTGATATTTAGTTAAGAAATGACAGGGGAAATGGGTGGTCGCAAAGGTCTCTTTTTATTTAGTGTGTCATCAAGCAGTGTAAGCATGGAAATCCCGAGAGGTAGAAGCCACACCTTAAATATGGGGGTGTTTATGTGGTATAGGGTAGTCAGAGGGCTTGCTGGACCCCTTAACCCTTATGCTGCTGGTGGCTAATTTGGCCAATACAAAATGTTGCAAAAAACCTGAAAAATGACTGAAACTATGGCATATGGGTACTCATCTGAGAGTACTCAGCGAGAGCTTTCCAGTGAATACCAAGATGACTGGGTTTAGATGATTTTCAAAAACCTTTGCATCCTTCTGCTTTGGATGAAAGTAGTCTCAGCATTTGAAGGGTTAAATGTAACAGTTAACACCAGGAACTCCTAGGAAATGCCAGGTATCCTAGTTTTCATCAGCTGTGATTGGTAAGGAGACCAGATTTTACCTCCTAGTACTCGGGTAATATTTCTATTCCTCAACACAAATGCTACATTTGATAAGTATAATATAGATTACCTTTAATAAGTAGAAAGAAGACAACCTTTCATAAATAGAATAGAGGCTACCATCAATGAATACAAGATAGACTGCTTTCAAAATAATAATTTAGAATGGAGACTACCTTCACTAAATTAAATAGAGACTACCTTTAATGGATAGAATTGGTACTTCCTTTAATCAGTTCAATGAATAGAATGGACACAATACAGAAAAATGTCTTCCTTGAAAATATGATATCTGGTTAACAATGTTATAAAATTTAGTGTAGTACACTAGGTGAGGCTCTAATTGAAAACTGCTCTGAATTCCAATTAACTTCCCTCTGATGTTTCAGGTGAGGAAACAGCAGCTTCCAATGAAAGGCACTGCTTAATATGCACCATGATTTATGATATTGTTAACTCTATGCTAATCGCTGTTGTTAATGATTTATGGGGAACTGCTTTTTTAATTATGAGATATTTTATGTCCAGGGCATTTCTAGGGCACTAAAGTGTGTTTACTGCAGTTTTATTGTCAACCTGCTTCATATACCATACATAATGGCAAGGTTGATCAGAGTTACAATCTATTTAACATAGCACACAGCCACTATCTTTACACACATGTTTATATTATATATATATATATATATATATATATATATATATATATATATATATATATATATGTATATATATATATATATATATATATATATATATATATATATATATATATATATACACATGTTTATATTATATATATATATATATATATATATTTATATATATATATATATATATATATATATATATATATATATATATATATATATATATATATATATAAATATAAATATATATATTTATGTATATATATATATATATATATATATATATATATATATATATATATATATATATATATATATATATATTTATATATATATATATATATATATATATGTGTGTGTGTGTATGTGTGTTAAGGAATACAACCCTTTCTATTGGGAAATACTGTGATGTTACCCTTTATATTACATTGAATTAATGCCTAGTTGTATAGACTCTAATGGATGCTATAGGATGCTTTCCGTGACAGGAACTTATGTGTCTATAGATAGTGAGTATAAGATCTGATCTGTGACAAGTAGAGAAAGCAGGTTTCCCCGTCACACAGGTGCTAACGAGAAATGGCATCACAGGTAGATAGATAGGTAGGTGGATTACAGGTGATGTCTGCAGCCTGGTCTACCTGTGGTTGTCGTGAGAACCTCTGGCTACAGGTGTGTGGAGCGGGGTTTGTAAAGGTAGCTCGCAGTGGCATGACTCATGTGTGACTGCCATGGTGGGATAATTGCCGCCTGTGCCCTATACAACCCCACATGAAAGGCGCAGATGAAAACAGAGAAATTAGGCGCAGAGTTTCAGGAGGAAGTGGTTCTTTGGAAACAGGTTGGTATGTGTAAAAACCCTTTCAGTGCTGTTTGGATTGTGTGAGGTTTTAGCTTAGGTGTCGGGCCGACCATGAAAGGCAGTGTTTTCTGCTTGAGGTTTTCTTATAGAATTACATAGATGGTATAGTAACATGGACTAGAAACTCAAGCTCAGACACCCTGAACCCTGAGAACCACAGCAAGCTGAGGGGTTCTGATCAAAGGCACTGTTATTGAAGAGGCACTATAATAACACTAATTAGTCAATTGCAGACTGCCAAATATCTATATGATTGTGCTCAGAGCAAGTCAAACTTATAATATTGCAGGTTTTGCTGCTAGTGGTCAGGTTCCTATCATTCAGCTACTAGTTCTAGGTAAAGTGCAGACTTACCAGTCTATAGTGAAAGAGATGCTATTTCATATAGTGTCTTCATGGCACTCAAATCAAGTATACGTATTGGTCAAAGCAAGCCAAACTTTTGATCTTGCTGATAGAGGTCAGATAACGTACCTATCCTTCTGTTTGCTCTTGAATATAACTTTGGAATCAATCATAGATTTTACAAAATGCTCTAATTTTCAGATATTACCAAAAAAGCCTGAATTGGTTGATATCAGTGAATATGGATAGCAATGCTCTGTCAACCCTTTCTAAATGAAATTAAAAATACAAGAGCACCCCTCTCATTTGGCATCAATTGAAATATGTTGAAAACTGATGAATTCAAATAAATATCTTGGTTAAAAAACAATATCTGGAGAAACATTTGACTGAAAGTTTGTGTTTATGTTGATTTTCAAAATATCTTTTCTGAAGTATTTTTTTTTCATTGTATTTTCAATTATGTCTCTAATTGATTAGTTTATGTTTCTAGTTGTCAGAGGGTGTCTGTACTCCAGGTGATTATAATGGCTGAACCCCAGGGGGAAGCAGCTAATTGAATCCCTACCTGACAGCTATACATCACAGGGTGCCTGTTCTGTGAAAACAGATAGTTAAACACAATTGCCACAGAACCCATTCATCCTTAGAATTCCCTATGAAAAGCATTGTCCATTTGTTATGGTACTTATGGAAATGTTTTACTAATTTAGAATGAAGAATCATTTCGATGAATACTAAAGGACATTTCTGTTTGTTTTGTGATAAGTATTTCCTTTTTGAAAATTTTCCAAATAAGTGTATAATCATTTTTCATTGAATCTATCAAAATATTCTTTGCCTTGACCAAAACGTTATTACAGGTTAAAGAAAAAGGCAGGTTCTCCTATATAACCTTATAACTTACTATGGATAGTTACGGTTATAGTTATACATATATCGCCAATGCAGACCTAAGAAGGTTACATATAGTACAACCATAAGTCTACCTAAGAGTATCATATTCAGTTGGTAACATTAGCCAGCCTATGGGACCCCTATCCGCGGACGACAATATTTCAAGCACAATGGAATTCCTTCAGTGTAAAGGTGGGATTAGTTGTGACAAGGGCCGGAAAGGGGACTATGTCATGCACCGAGTAACCCACAGCCATTTCTAAAGGGTTTAATGTAATACACCTGCCTCAATACCTCTTAGGTAATAAAATACATCCAGTTTTCTATGGGGATTAGTGTAGGTTCTTGGCTGCTGGGTCGGGAACATTTCTCAGGACTGGACAGAAGGCGTCTACCCCAGCACATGGCTAAGTCAATGGACCATATGCTAACTACCCTAGGCTCAATAGTATAAGGCACTTTCAGCCACACTTTTATTTCAAAATCGCTCTGATGAATAAATGAAACTTTTCAGTCACCTGGGTTGAAGGCAGTGTTTTTTTACCTGCTACTACATAAGTTTCCTTCACAGACTAGTCACAATTTAGCCTCTCATGGGAGAAAAAGTAAAATATATATATATAAAAATCCAAAGTCCATATTCCTTGTGAATAGAAGAATTTCATAGTTCACAAAATGTGAGCAAAAGGGAGCACCCGAACTCGAGGGAAGTCTTCTCTTTCTTATTGTAGCTATAGGGCTCATTCAAAATTCCAGGCCCATTTCGTCTGATAATCATAAAGATTCTAAGACTTTAGCTATATTTATGAAGTAGACTTCAAATAAAATTTCCACCTTAAAGCAATGATTTCAAATCTATTTAGCAAGAAACTGAATTGGCATATCATCCATAGTAAATTCAATCAATGCATTTCCTGCATTTCACTTGGAGGTTATTATAGAGAGGACCAAGAATATATATATAAGTATGATTACTGGTCCTCTGACAGGTAACAGAGGAGGCATTCTATAAGGGTGAGAAAGACCGGTATCTACCTTAATCAGAAAAAATGCATCTCCACTGTAGAATTCATATGTTTTAAATGTGAAGTGATTTAAAAGTTGCATTCATAGTATGGAATTGAATATGAAGTGGGTATACAGAATTGTTTAATTCCAATAGCTACAAATGATCTGAAATGCAGCATTGGTAAGCAAAAAGGTTTAATTAATGTTCACCAGATGTTAATGAGTGCAATTTCCCAGGTTCCTTCTATCTAACTGTTTTATTAGTCAGCTATATAATAATGTAATAAAATGTTAAGTGCATAATGGATATCCATCATTGTAACAAACACAATGTGTGACAATGGGAGAAGGGGGGGGGGGGGTTGTGGCATTTGTCTGGTTTATTGGCCACACTCATGATTATTGAATGAAACGGTTAGTAGTAGTTCATTGTGAATATTCACAATTATGCATTTGAGTCAAAGTAGAATGTGTGGGCAGGCACAGATAGGGAATGAACCACATGTAACTGTTATATTGAGAATATTTCTTAAAATATAGTGAAAAGGTATATAGTACATTATAAATATGAAATTATGAATATTCATGATTATAGAAACACATAAAGTGTGATGATTTGGAGGGGGAAGGTAAGGTACAGAATGAATGGCATTTAACTTTTATTGGTGATATTACTAAAAATTCAGTGAAAAGGCAAAAAGGTAAGTAATAGTTTATGAAAATTCACGATTATTGAAACAAGATACAGTGTGGAGGGCGGGGGGGGGGGGGGGGGGGGGAAGGTAGAGAATGAATGGTATTTGATAGAACTCCTACCATTGTGCCAGCTATTATTTATTAAGCACAGTTAATGGCATAGATAGGTATTGATCGGAAGGTGGGTGTTGAAATATGAATGAGTGACCGCTACTGACCAGGTGCAACAAAGGGTCACTTCATCCAACATAGATGGGAAGGATTATGGCCGTTATTGATTTCGCTGACGCGATGTTGTAGCAACACAGGTAGGGCATGGCAACAGGTACTATGCTAACCTCAGGAAACCCTTTATTTATCATTGCTCACATGCAGCGTACAGGTGCCATAATTACTTAATGCAGGTATGTCCAAGGATTGATAGCCTTACAAAATGTATCTGGGAATACCTAGGATAATGGTAGACAAATGTCAGGATTATCTTTAAAGTTTCAGATAATTTGGTTATGGTACCCTTTTCAAATGTTTCCGAGACTTCTCTTAGGAAATTCTGGCATTTTCCAGTATTAAACCTTGGAAGTCCTGAATATTCCAATCTCTATGTTAATTAGATTATACTGTTAATTAGGGTAGGGAGAATATTGTTTATAAAGGTTTAGCTTGGATACTGTCACAGTTAAAGTTTAGTGGAAATCAACGAGTTAATGGTTGTTATAGTGATTAAAAACGACTGACTAGTTTCAGTAGTTTGATGATGTCTCTCTGTCACAGGGTCTTTTGGGGCATATTTGAAGGGAAAATATTTAATCAGAAATCAGAAATGGAGAACTGCAAATATTTGTAAATTTGTGATTTATTCCTAAGTTATTTAAGAATACATATTTCAGATCCAAAGAATGCTTTTTCTGAAATATTGTAGATGTTACATGCTCTATCATGGCATCTTTGGATACTTATAGGAAGGGAAAATGTCAATCAGAAATGAATGAATAAATCTCCTTTAATAATTTTTCAGGAATGTATGCTTTATTGCTAAGTTATTCCTATTACTTTTTACATGAAGCAGTTAATGTTTCTTGTTCATATCTTCTTCATTCCCCCAAGTGGGATAATGATAGTCATAACAGTAATCCCTCTTTTGTAGCAATTAAGATATTCTAATGCTATACCTTTTCCACAAGAACACCTATATATCCAATCAATCCCATATGATAATAATCAGCCAATCACTGATGTTGACACGGGCTTGAGACCAATCAGAATCAAGCAAATATTGACTGCTGCATAGAAGCCAAATAGAGCAGGTATTTATGCTAACCTCCCTATAGATTTTCCTTGTCCACTTTCTTTAGTATAATATTGTCCTGCACAAGCCTCCCTATAGATTTAGATTTAAATTGTATATGCTTTCTTTATGATAATATTGTGCTGCATTTAGGTGTGTTGGTTTTTGTAATGACCCTGAGCCTCTACGTGGCCATAAATCTGGCCTGCCTTTCATCCGCCACAGTATAGTTATTGATTACTCTATTGATCACGCCTGCATTAGAGCTGGGCCACGAACATACAAGAATCCAGCAGGATGGGATCGTATTGTATTGTTTCTTTATTGGCCATAAATGTATTATGAAAGGTTAACATCACCTTTTCTGCCAAAATCTGACAATTTTGAACATAGCTCATGAAGATTGTTAAACCCAACAGGAACGACAGCATTCAATCAAATATTTTTTTCAAAATATTGCTTTGTTATCAAGGTATTGTCATGATAAAATGGAAATTGATGAACTAAGAAATGAAAATAAGACATGCATTATAAAAAATAGACAATTTATTTACTGGAACAGGAGTCTGGCTCTTCTTAATACAGAGTATTGAGGCGAGAGTCAGAATTTCTTTTACCTACCTCTCTCTCTCTCCCCCCACCCCCTAACCCCACTCCTTATCCCATAACATATCAATATATGTGTAGATTGAATCTGTCATCATCAGCAACGTGTGACTGCCTGTAACATGTAGAATATTGTGTATAGAGATATATGCTAGTGGGTATGTGAGCAAGCTGTTACTGTGCTGGCATATGTCAATACTCGCTCTGCCAGTACTGCGGGGTGCATTATGGCAAATTATCCTCCCATAATGTACAGACAGAGCCTGCTGCTGATCAATAGTGAGGAGGAGGAGGAGGAAGAGGAGGAGGAGGAGGGTACTTGTGGCTCTATACCGCATCCAGACCTGCTACTGCTCCCGGTACTCTCCACACCAGGGGGGGCTCAATGCAAGGCAGTAATGCAAACCATGCTGCCCCACCCTGCCTTCTGGTTGCATAAACATCATAAGAATCCCTAAAGGTTTAGTTATACCTTAATCTTATCCTTAACCCCTCCAATGCTGAGGCTACTTTCACCCAAAACGCAAAGACACAAAGATATTTGAAAACCATCTAAACTCTGTCATGTTGGTTTTCATTGGATAGCTCTCACTGAGTACTCTCAGATGAATACCTATATTCCAGGATTTCAGTCATTTTCCAGTTTTTTTGCATCTGTTGCATTGGAAAAATTAGCCACCAGTAGCATAAGGGTATTAACCATGGAAGCACTTAATTTATAGCCTACTAGGTGCTGTACCTCCACTCTATATAGCCTGGTAGTATACCACTAAAATGGAAACTATTCAATTAAGTAGGGCTGGTACTATAATTCATTATAGATGGTTATTCATGTCAGAAGGAAATGTGATACATTGAATCAATGACAGGAATAACTGTCAGTTGGGCCACCAGGGGTAACCTGAAGAATAAGATTAAAGGTAACTTTGCCGGCTTAAGGAAATTTTAAGAGATTCCTTAACCTTAACCCAGTAATGCTTGAGGGTTCCTCTGGAAATTGTCATCTGGTATTGTAATATTTTTGACAATAACTTTGTAGGTAAATGTGATTTTACAAAAAAAATGAAATAGAGTTGTTGGCATTGTTCTCATTAACATTTCTCCTTCAAATATATTCAAAACTGTGCTTCCACTTAGAAGATTTCATCAAAATTGTCAGGCTGCTTTTGGCTGCTGGGAGCATTATTGCATTAAGATATTTCATACAACTGGGCCCAAGTACCCCTACCCACCCTATAGCATGGCTTTCCAATATATTTGAGGGAGTTTTTATTGACATTTTTAATGCTACTTTTCCCATAGATAAAAGTTTCAGAAAGGGTTCACTAAATCAGTCAGGCCCCTTTTGGCTGCTACAAGTGCAAAAGGGTTATAGAAGTATGTGATCATGATATTCTATTTATAACCAGCCAGTGCTCAGTTCATTTAGTATCCATAACGCTAAATTTGATCAGGAATTTCTTTTAAAAAATGGCTAACTATATTGAGGCACTCATGCCTGTAGCTGCAAATAAGTCCTGACTATTTTGATGATATCTTTTTGATCAAAGGATCTTTTGAGAAATATCTCAAGATGAAATAATCATGTCAACTTGTCTACAACCCTCCCATACATATATTGTGAATTTACGCTTCATTCTTTTGTTATTTTTTGAAAATTATCATACTTTGCTGACAACACTTTCAATCGGTACTCTAAATAAGCATGAATGGTTTAAATGTATTTGATTGGCAGGTGTACATGTCACATGGTCTGAGTAATTGACCCTCCCTGTACCAAATATAGCTAAGCAGGATGGGTTAATTGAAAGCCCCATCCATTGAATGACAAGAAACAATGCTAAAAAGTCTCCAATGATTAGGACACTGACATGCCCAAGGGACCTTATATATGTTGGAAGCACAATCTATAACACTTAAGGGACTTAAGAAATCTCATTTTTTTCCTTACTATAGTCAGGTTTTCCCAAGTGCATCTGACTTACCTAAGGGACCTGTGGGAAGCACAGGTCCCTTAGGTAAGTCAGATGCAACCAATACCACTTTTAAATGATATATGTATGTGATAGGGCATAACTTGAAGAAATATATCATTTGTAGTACAATTGTATTCTATTTTTCTAAATGGTGTATATATGAATACCCTAACAATTTCCACATTTCAAGGACACTTCCTGGGTTATTGTTTAAATTTTGTACTAAATTCATTATATTGTATAACCATTGTATTTCATTTAATACATTTACATGTACTTCAATAACTTCCATCTCAAGATCATTTCATATTTCAAGGTCAAATCTTTTACTTTTTGCATTATAATTACTCTTAATACCGGGCCAGAATGGGCTTGTAAAACAGGCGTTTATTTGCCAGAGGGGTATGCATGGATTACACCGATTGTAGCAGCGATGGTCCAGGAGGGCCACGTGGGTCCTGATGCCCAGTGGACCGTACTGGACGGGTCAGCCACGCAGAAGACAAGGGGATGAAAGGCCACGGCAGCCGCACCAGATGTAGTAATTGTTGTGCGGGTATTGTCATTAATAACTGCACGCACAGCGGCTTGCATAACACCTCTGAAAACATACAAACATGGGGTAGAGGGAGGGGGGGATCAGGTCGGGGATCTGGTATCGGAAATGCTGCTGCACATGCGTTGGGTGGACATTGGTCAGTGTGTGAGCCAGGCGACTGGTTGGGTTGGTCAGTGGTCAGTGTTCAGAGGCTTATATTGGGCTTGGGGATTAGAATGACTACTTCCCCTGAGTGGACAATTGATACTGAGCAGGCTAGCCATGTGGATTGGGTAGGAGGAAGGAGCTTAGTCATACAGTGGTCAAGCTTTGATAATGGAGGTTAGTGTGGACACAGGGTGGACATTAGTAAGGTTAGTACTATCACTCATTCATTTCCATGAACCTTCACCTATATATGTCTGAAACACACACATTGTCTGACAACTTTGAACATAACCATACAGATACAGGAATATTTGAAAAGTATTTGAAGAGGGACTGATAAACTATCAGTCAAACTGTCAGTCAAATACTTTTCAAAAATGATGCTTGCTATCAAGTTATTTCCCTATGTACCTGACCATTTACATGTCCTGTTGTAAATGAGTTAACTCATCCTTGCCTGCAGTAGGTAATAGAAGCACTACTTAAGGAGACAGTTGAAAAAGAATTCATCAGGACTCGACCTTCACCTCTCCTTCAAATATTTTGTGAATTCATGCTTTATTCTCAGGTTATCTTTAAAAGCTTCATTGTTCCATATGACAATTTTGAGAAGAGCTCTGAAGCATGAAAAGTTTAACATAGTCTAAAGGTTTTACCAATGTATCGAAAACTATGTTAATACTTAAACAGTCATATTGAAAGGTGCAATGGTCTAACAGAAAAAAAGGGAGCATGACTCTCTATAAGTATCCTGTTAGATTCATTAGTACAATTTCAATGGCTGTCAACACACAGCATTTGTTTGTGGCACCTGTATTTGAATTACTTGAATATACCTTTATTCATTTTTTAAACTTTTGGATGCATCCTTCACCTTTTATGCAGTTTCAGTGCTTAGGATGCTATACTTTGAAACAATGAAATTTTGCATGGGATTTATTGATTTGATAAGGATAGAGAATTTGAAATTCCAGTGTAGTAGAAACTATACTAAGCAAAAGAAATAAATGCAGTTGCAGTTTAATGGTCAATAGCCTTTATATCTTTTAACTTGTTACAATGTTACAATTTGGCATGCAATTGAAAAGTATCTTGCTTGTTGACAATTTGTGGTTTTGCAAGACTTTAAGTGTTATCTGTGTGATCTACATGAGTTGCAGTGTAAGAATTCTAGTTAAGGAGCACTTTGTGAGGCACATACAAACTGGGACAAACAAACACATACATATTCATAATTTCCTTGTATGCATTGTGTTGTTTGAATCGGGGATGTATAGACTTAAGGGGTTTATAGTTATGGCAGCCGATGGCATGCAGCTGGCTGGGTATAGCCAGGCTGCACAGGTAGCAGACAGACAGAGGGTGTAGACATTGTGTGTGCAATATGGAACACAGGCTGACTGACAGACATGACATGCAGATCTGGCTACGACCCTACATCATCATTGCATGCCACTTTGCAATGGGTATATACACACACACACACACACACACATATATATATATATATATATATATATATATATATATATATATATATATATATATATATATATATATATATATATATATATATATATATTTATATATATATATATATATACATATATATATATATATATATATATATATATATATATATATATATATATATATATATATATATATATATATATATATATATATATATATATGTGTATGTGTGTGTTGTGTGCATCATATATTTACATCACTCTCATTAGCAGCATTATATATGGGTGGGTATATACTCCAATATAGGTATCAAATTTAAGTTGATCAATGTACCATATAATGCAAACACTGCATACACAAGATCTCCAATTTTCCAGTTATTACCTCCATTGAAAGCATGTAGGACAGCCCCTCTTGTTTGTGTAAATAACCACTAAACCCCCAGTGTCAATTAAAACCTGCTGCACCCTCCAAGGTTGAGTGATACTTCAAGCCTCCTGTCTACCTCTATCTACTGATCTGTGTCCCTACTCACTACCTGACCCATTTCTGGGCTCAATAGTGCCCTCAGGGGTGCCTTTCGGAGGGGATTCTTGATCTATCTAGGGAGTAAGTGATAAACTTTTGTATATTTACGTTAACTGAATGTGGATGTTGTGATAAGATCTATATGCGTCAGGCATGCTGTCCCGTTTCATCTTTATTTATATGCATCAAAAAGGGAAATGGCCTAGGTATGATTATATCTCATTTGTGTTCAAATATATTTCTATTTATAAAGAGGTTATTACAAATAACTATAGTGCTTATTTGGGTAAATTGAGTTTGTGTTTTATCTATCTGCCCATGCAACTTTACATGTATTTATATAGGTATGTGTGAATGAAAATATACATTGATATACATACTCATATTAAAATGTAGGCACATGTATGTATCATACCCCCTACTTTACTCTGTCACCCTTCTTTTCCCCCTCCTTTGCAGTGATACCCTTTTCTTGCCCTACTTCACTCTGACACCTTTCTATTCCCCCTTCTATGACCTGACAGATTTCTCTCTCCCTCCTTTACTATGACACCCTTTTTCTCCCTCCCCATAGCCCTAATATGCTCTTACCCTTCTTTACTCCCCTTGACACTCTTCTTTTCCCTTCCTTTGCCCTGATACCCTTTTCTTGTCCTATTTTACTACTAACCCTTTTTTCCCCTCACATGCCCTGGTATGCTTCTCTTTCCCTTCTTTAGTATGAAACCATCTTTTCCCCTCCTATGCCCTGATATCCTTTTGTTTCCCCTCTTCCCCTATAGTGGTACCCTTCTCCTATTTCCTTAATCTCAATATGCTTTAAGATGGGGGGGGGGGGGGGTATCCACCCTTAAGATATATCTCATGTTTGTATTTCTGCCAGCCCTCACACTGATTAGGTGATTAGATGTGGGTGCAATCCTCCCCTCCCCTCTGTTGGTCCTCTTCTATAGCACACAAATCCTCCAGGTGACACTTCCTCAAACAAGCACTGCTCGAGTGCCTGTTTGCTGAGGGTTTAGTGCTTGGCCTATTATTTACCCACAGATCAGTCTATCAACTATCTTGCTCTGAGAAAAGAAGTGGTGTTATTCACAAATGTCTATTCACTAATTGTGTACTAAACTTGAGTTCTTTTCTAGATATATACCATGAGTGTAGTACAAATAGAGTATAAGAATTGAACAAGCAGGGCCTTAGCAGGATTAGGAAATCAGGTGTGTTGGAATTTTGGTTTGGTTCAGGTATTCAAATAGAATGAATTTATTTTTTAATTTGAGTGAAATTGACAAATTTACTCAATTTTTTAATGGACTTGGACACCCTCTGATATGTATCTGATAATTGATTTTTTTCCTGGAATTGTCCTAAACATTTAGTATTCAACCCACTTGCATCTGAGGGCACACATAGTAGAATAACTTTGAACATATTAACAATCAAATACAGTGATATTTGAAAATATTTAGAGAGGTATGATGCGACAACACAAACAACAGCTAACTTTCAATTAATAATTTCTGTTTTTACTGCTTTGTTGTCAAAATACGTATGTATGCTTCTGGCCGTGTGCACATCCAATATGTGAGTGTGTGTATGTAATAGAAAATGCTTTAGAAAGTCTCTATGCTAGCTATTCCCTATTGCCATCACTGCCTGCTATTACAAGCAGGCTTTGGCCTTGTGACCTACTTATCATGTATAGATTACTACACAGATTTGTGTTTTGTAAAATAATGGCGGTTTTGTACTGTTGTATTATGATATAGATATTTGTGAATGCTTCATTAGCTCAGGTAGCACATTTAATTGAAATATATAATTTCTTGTTTGATTATTATCCATAGATTTTATTTGGTACCTTAGCATGTATAGATAATCAAAATATTTAAATGTTCATAGTCAAAGACTTCTCTTTCTGAGTTAACCCTCTCACATCCAAGGCACACTTTTTGTGGGATATATTAAAACCAATGCAATATGTTTATAAACAATTATGACAGTGCTTTTTAGTATTGTACTATTTATGGATGATATGTTCATAATTGTCAGCACACGCGTTAATCACATATAGAGGGGAGCACTCATTGCTTGTCTCTCCACCATTGTGTCACCTTTTGGCTGGGAGAATTGGTAGCTAGATGCTGTTTCAAGGGCGGTGGCCATGACCCACTGGAAGGGGTCAGTTTGGACAAACAAGTCAGTACAAAGGGATTAAGCAGTTGCTAAGGGGTCTCTTAATCCATACTTCCACCGCAATCCTCAGGCTTGCTCCGGGATAGGATTTGATTATTAGGGGTCCTCATGGAAAACATTTGACATTGTGGGTTCCAACCATAGTCTTAGCCAGCAGGGTGTCTGGGCATCATTTAGGTGCCCATACCCTCCAAATCATCAAAGGACAGCCATTTTTTCTGTGAGTAATTTCTTAAAAGGTCGAATTTCAAGTTTTTAGACCTCAATACAATTTCCATGATATGTTTGAGGATATTATGCCTTATTTCAATAAGTAAATACATGTTTATGGTTGTTATGTGAGTATATTGTGGTCTTTCTTGAAAAATAGAATGCCCAATTGCCAATTTGCGCACCCATTTTCAAGATCCTGCCTAAGACCCTGGTTCCATTCTTGCCTTCTTTGTAGGAAAGGACATTTTCTGTTATCCATGATGCAAAAAATACCTTTAACTGTTGTAGGATTGGTAGATCACCTTTTTGTAGGAATATGCTTCAGATTTTGTTTGGTACAAATACATTCATGAATGATAGATATATAGGTAGATAGATACATGTAGATAGAAACAGATACATACATACATACATACATACATACATACACACATCGAGAGAGTGAGAGAGAGAGAGAGAGAGAGAGAGAGAGAGAGAGAGAGAGAGAGAGAGAGAGAGAATAGTATATATTACAGGTATATATTTTTGAGCTGTGTAAGCATGAATGGTTTAGAGACATCGCCAACGTAGTCAGGACTTTTTTGGGCGCCACGGGCTTGAAATGTGTTTAGGGTGGTTTCATTGAATAAAAGAGCTTTTAATAGTTAGCATGCAATCACCCAATTGGTGGGGTATTGCTGTGACTTGCAAGCAAGCAAAGACCTATACTAAGCAAAGGAATAGCTCCATACCTATAAAGGTGGGTTTTGTGACCCATTTTTATGTTGAAATAAATACCTTAGCTGATGCTAATTTGTACTGAACACAACAATAATTTAGAGTTAATGTGCAAAAGATGACGAGAAGAGTTCTATTAACTTTACCCACATGAGTGTCAAGTCCACATGTCACGATAAATGTGTTTTAAGTACACAGCATTTTTTCCAGACTGAATGAGTTTGTTTTTTGGTATGTCGCTGTACTTTCTAACCTCAATTAAAGTGTCTGGAAACTTGCTCCCGCTTTTGGTGGGTTAAGTTTAAGATAGGATTAGTAAGAGCTAAGTTTGTAAGACTATAACTTGCAAGGATTTGTTCCCTAACTGGCCAATCAATTTTGAGTTGACCAATGAATGGACTTGTAATTGGAAACAGTTAGTTTGCTAATTGCAATTAAATGTTTTGGTCCCTAAGAGCTTTTCATCACAAGTTCAAACAATGTTAGCAGTTTAAGTAGTGCTATTCCTTTCAGAAAGGTGGAAATGATTACACATTGCCATAAGCTATTTAACTCATTCAGAAGCATTTTTGGGAGATTTCCTTTTAGGTATTAGTCAATGAGAGGTTTATCCCTCAATTGTGGAGAAACCTCTGGTCAGTTAAGTCTGTACCCAGACAAAGGGGTGTGGAGTGCCGACAGGGTAGGGTTCAGGAAACCCACCTGGTGGGTGCTCCGTGTTAAGCCATGTTACTTGGACGTTGTACGTATTACTAATCCATTAACAATGCCCGTTGAGGGTCTATAGGGGATTTGAATAGGCTCACAGACTCAGAGTTAGGACGTTTTAAACTCGGAGTCTGTCCGTTCAGTCAGTCAGTCTGTGCAAGTCCACATGGGCAGTCTGGTTTTATAGGCTCCTAGGACAGAAACATCTTACAGGTTAGAGGCACCATAGCTATACTTCTGCTACTACTACTACTACTACTACTACTACTACTACTACTACTACTACTACTACTACTACTACTACTACTACTACTACAATTATAAGCACAGCGACTTTGTGGGCTAGGAATTTTGCATGATTTTGCAAAAACGAAGTTAGCTTCATGATGAACATGGCTGACAGCATTTACTCAGTATTATACTTGAGTGATATTTGGCTAAGAGCCAGACATAGGAGAACAGGTCATCCAGTACACACTGACATTGAGGCTCATAGCATGAGAACCCCCAGATCAGCACATTGGAGTGTGCATGATCACTATTGAGCAGAGGTAAGCATATTTTCAGTGGACAATATTACCTGATTTGTAAAGTTTTTACATGTTTTACACCTACATACGCTACTGAAATGTATTCAGTGAAGTAGTTTGTTGTGGTAGGGAGGTAGTGTGTTATATTAACATTTTAACATAAGTTGACACCTTCAGACTCCACAGTTTATCACCATATTGACATCAAAGTAGATTTGATACCAGGCCATGTTTGCCTAACTCTTGCTTGAGAAATCATCTGGATCGAATTTATGGCTACCTATTTAAAGGAGGGATTTTGTTTGGGTTTCCTTTAACAGTTATCTTTGAAATATTTTCTGACTAAATCAAATGTTTGAGAGGATTAATTAAGCTAACTATTCTTCAAATATTTTGCAATTTACGTTAATTACTCTGTAGTTATTTTCAAGAATCGTAGATTCAGATACTACTTCTCAAAGGGATCGCTAATCATCAAGGGGTTAGGGCACTTTCTGCAAGTCTAAATGAGTTCAGACACTTAGGGCCATACATAAGGAGAACAACATATAGGGGTCTACATTCCTGAGTGTTTTATTTCACTTTATTAGTATCTGAAGTGTATATATGGTCTGTCACTTTTGAGCATAACTCATGAAATAGAGTGATATTTAAAAATTATCTGAAGAGGAATTGTTAAATTCAACAGGATCTGCAACTTTCAATCAGACCTTTCTCAAATGATTGCTTTGTTTTTAAGATATTTCCATATCTGTCAGACTATGTAGATAGGGGTTAATATATAGTTAGGAGATGGGAAATGTATGTACCTTTATAATGACCCAGACCATGGCATTTAATCACATCTCTATCAATTCAACAGTTGATCTATTCATATATGAAGAATGCACATGGACATATGGGAACATCTTGATAACAAAGCAAGATTTTTAAAAAGTGTATTTTGAAAGTTGTTTTTCTATGATATTCTAACCATTCAATTTTTCATATATATCTCTATTCAGTGAGATTTATCCAAAGTTTCTAGACTGGGCACTTGAGATGTAAAAAGGTTAGGTTTCTATTTATTGTTGATAATGCATCAAGTAGTAACAGCAAAGTCTGCTCTTTCAACCTGACAAAGATTCATGAATCGGTTATGCATGTTTAAGTCATACTTACAATTAACCAAAAGGACAGCCGCAATAGGAATATTGGTGGCCGGGCTTGCCAAATTGAGTCACTTCTTGGGAGCAGGTAGACAGTGAAAATGAATGTTCCATCCAATGAATATTTGAAGTTTCATATGTAAAGTGGAGAATTTGAATCTTTCCATTCCTCTACATCTGCTTAGAATGAAATGATCAAGTCGTACCACCTCTACTCACTATGAAATGATTTATAAAAGTTTATACATTGTATCTCACATTTGCTTATAAATTGCAATTTAAGCAAAGTGTTTTGGCAAATAGTATCATTATCTGCATTCTGTAGTAGAGTATCAAATTTGGCAAAGACCTCTATTATATTTAGGCTCATAAACTAAGATGTATTATTTAATTGATGGCTGCATTTATCCTATTTGGATTGGAATTGTAAGGAATAGCTTTATTTCATCATTACTCTTTTGCCAATTTAGGATGAATAACGACTTGAACAAGTTGTTAATGGAGCATACTTGAGTACCTTTGGAGTGTCACGGTCAACATCCTTGTGCTTTAGACGAAAGTAGCCTTAGCATTGGAAGGGTTTTAAAGCAGAGTTGGAACCCTTAACCTCGACTTTGGTGAAACCCTGCAAGCAGTCATTGTGCAATGCACTGTACTGCTTGGCCGTGGGGGCACCACCTCTTATGTGATATTGGTTGTTTTATTTTATGATAGATAGATAGATAGCAACTGCTACACTTAATAGTTTTGGTTGCTGTTAGGTTGTTTTATCATGTGGTGAGGCAGTAGCCAAAATCACAAAGAAAATGTGGCATTTTGACAGTAAAGTTCATAAAGGCCATGTTGAGCTGTCTATAGCAACCTAACAAAATATGACGGATGATGATGATGATGATGATGATGATGATGTGGATGGTGAGAAGAAGAAGATAGTGAATTTAAAAGAGAGGTTAGGATTATATTTATGATTGGGAATATGCTTATGATGAGAGTGGTTATGATGATGGTGATGATAAAGAAGATGTTTATGTTGATAGCAAGGATGATGATGGAAATGATGTTGAAGATGATGAATATGATGACCATCATGATGGTGATAATGCTAATGCTGATGATGATGATTGATAATTATGATGATAGTTATGATGTTACGACCATTCTAAATCACACCCTTTTTCTATGTTTTCAGAAACAGTCCAAGACGTTTGAAACATGGCAGCAGCTGAAGGCAGACACTCGTCAAGAGCAATCCAACAAGTACAAACAAAAGACGTCCCTCCAGAAAGAACTGATCAGGGCACGAGAGCAACTCCATCAAGAGAGGAAACAGGACTCAGAGCAGCATGAAAAACAGGTGAGATAAAGACCCAGATTGTGTGCTTGTCATGGATATATACTTATGTATATATATATATATATATATATATATATATATATATATATATATATATATATATATATATATATATATATATATATATATATATATATATATATATATATATATATATATATATATATATATATATATATATATATATATATATATATATATATATATATATATATATATATAGGGATATATATGTATATATATGGATATATATGTATATATATGTATATATATGTATATAAATATATTTATATATATATATACATATATATATATATATATATATGCACACATATGTATATATATATATAGTTATATATATATATATATATATATATATATATATATATATATATATATATATATATATATATATATATATATATATATATATATATATATATATATATATATATATATATATATATATATATATATATATATATATATATATATATATATTGCTACTACTGCACTTCTACCACTACTTATCATGGATGAATACTATGCTTGCATTGCCTCCATGCGCATCTAAGAGGAAATTCCAATCACTGCATAGGTTGCTTTTCTTATCATCTATTTTGTACCTCTTATTTAGCTATGAATATGAAGATAAGTGTATAATATTTCACTGTAAGGAAAACTAAGAAATGGGACCATTTAAATGGATGCATATCATGGTTCCCAATATATACTGAATATAAGTATGATTCAGGGATATGGAGACAAATCTCTGGTATGGTTTAACAGCCAATTAAATGGCACATCAATAAATACAATTTTTGTATGTGCATATAATAAACATGACTTGATAGAACCTTCTCAGCTTTTAGGTTTAGTAGCACTTTTAATACATTATATAAATGCCTGCCAATTACTCATCAAGAATTTCACCTATGATAGTGTACTGCACACGGGACCTCTTGATGCTTTTTGTAGCAATATATGTCCTAATACTGATGTTAATCTTGATAATTGATTTATGAACAACTTTTGAGACTTAGAGCCTTAGAGGAGTTGATGATAGGGTTCCAGTCATCAGTTTTCTTGAAAATAGTTTTTGAAAGCAAACTCTTGTTACAAAGATATCACTTTTTGAATGTTATGTAAGCTATGTATTCAGACATTCTTGATAAGGTGACCATGCAAACATATTCATATATCTTAGATTTCTCAAATGCTTATAGCATGAGAACCGATATAAATATTCAAAGTACCAAAAGCCATACATGGATATTGAACCTGGTCACAATCCACATCAAGTACAAGGATCTGAGACATTGTCCATGACATTTTTCCTGATAAGAAAATCTTATTTGGGCTGAACCTGTTTGAGTAGGTATGTTTGAGGATAAATGTATAACTAGTATGATTTCATTGAATCAATTTTAATTGATGAACTTAACCCAATAGTGTTATATTTCTCAACAAACCTCATGTTATGCCTACTTGTTCCTTTTTCTCCAAATACTTGGACATGCCCTAGAATTTGACAAGTTATATTATGTTATCAATGAATTAAGTCAGTTGTCTACCCTTACCAACCGTAGATGAGTCTTCCTATGAAACCTAAGCATTTTCCTAGCTTTATCCAACGTAATTCCTGGCAATTGGAACTTTATTTGGTAAGGGTAAATAATAATAAAATAAGTAGAAGTACAATCTACCCTTATTTATTGTCACCACTGACACACCCCCTTAATGGATGTTTGGATTTGGGCAAAAAGGTTATCTAGTCAACCAGATCTAGAAAAGAGATCCCTAAGTCTCCTAGGCACTGAACATATAAGGAAATGATACCCTATAAATTCAGTCTCCAACCACCCTGAACGAGGGCGTCATGGGGTTATGCTGTAGATGGTGGTATGACAAACCTATACACTCTACTGAGAATTGGGGATATTGAATCAATAAAGAAATACTATCCCATAAATTCTTTGATGCTAATCAGCCTTTGAAGAGGGTTGGGTCTTCACCACAGTTGTTATTGTAGACCTGGCCGTCTTGATGCATCTGTCAACTAAACAGTAAAAACAAATGAGGAAAAGACTATCAATTAGCTCCCTTTTTACCAAACACCCTTGAAAAGCACTGGGTTTGTACCACTTGGTGAACCTGTCACTAGATATATAAAGTTGGTCAACAGGAAATTGAAAAATAAATCTCTTTTCTATGTCACCAAATGCCCCGAGAAAAAAGTGAGGTTATACCACATGATAGACTGATAGTTTAGATATAAGGTCAGTCACCCATAATGTACTTGATTATCTTCCACCCAACGGCAATACTCTTTGACTATAGTGTGCTATATGACTAGGGTTCACTGCCCTGTATGGTTGGATGTCCACCAGAAATGCAAGTACATTCTATATATGTATAGGAGAGTCAGCAAAAATCAGGGCACGCTAAAATGAATGTGTTTTAAGCTGGTTTAGAGGAATCCTTTTTTGTTTTATAATTCTACTTATTTTCATTTTATCAATTAGATATGATGCTAATTTTATTGAATGCTTAGCCAATTCATGCTTCTTTTAGTGCCTAAAGGCTTTCCAGCTTATTTGATACAAAATATATTTATCACCAGAACATTTCTCGTAAAATATCAAAAGTGAAATGTTGATCAGAACCTAATGTACATTTTTCCTTCAATTTTTTTTGTTGTGAATTTATGGTTGAATTTTTAAAAGTGTTTTTCAAAAGTATCACAGATTCAGAAGATACTTGCAGAAGAGGTCTTGAGGTGTAAATGGTCGAACTGAGAATCACCTTTTTCGCACATAATGTTTTATACATCATGCCATTTCCAGATGTCTAATAGTATGCATATATCTAATATCATATTTTACAAATTATGATTTTATGACAAAGATTTGTTAATTATTTTTTGTTATGATGTGTATGTTTTAAAAGGCAAAACCAGTATTGCATAGTCATTGTGTCTCACTTATTCTCTACTATGGAATGAAATGGCATAAGCCTTGGCAGCCGTTATGGCAGCCTTTACAAGAGTATTATGCATTTATATAGTAACAACAGATTCAATGGAATCAAAGGACCATGTTTAATTAATTAGGTAAATATACAGGAGTATGTATTATTGATAACAATCGCTTAATCATCAACGTCTCCTCCAGGACTGTTCTATTGGTTGATTGAGGTCAACCTGATTTGTCTAGAATAGTCAGTACTTTTACAATAACAGTCAAAATATTTCTGGGGAAAATTCACAAAGTGTATATCTTGATGGATGTAAAAAAAACAAGATGGCAGCTCGTTTTGGCGAGTAATTCCTTTCCTATGTCGTGTATTAAGAAAAAAATGTGTTGATGGGCGAGTATACTCTGCATCCATCATGGCGTCTACATATGTCGGTTTATCTAGTAGGAAAATTTCGATCTTCCTCCTGATTTCCAGAAGGCATATTAGTATGCTTCATTTCCCTTCCACACGGGTAGAGCTCATCAACATAATTTATTCACATCTACCCACATGATTATTGTCTAAATTTAGAACCCTTTTCCCTCCATTTTTGAATGGCTGTGATATCACCTGTGTATTGAGCGCTAATCAGGTGGAATAAATGTCAACTCAGTGGAAGTTTTTGGAGGACCGGGCACGAAACGTTTGACCTTGGTAGTACCTAGAGGGCAGAGCATGAGGCTTTCAACTCGTATTTGCTTTGTGGATGTTACTGCTTGCGTCAGCTGTTCTCCAGATTCAAACGCGGATTTGAGGTCCTAAAATGACGGTCTTTTCGCCTTTTTAGAGCGAACAAGGCAAAGCAGAAAAAGGTAACGCAAACACTTGTATTACTTCGCATGAGCATGACTTTGTTGAAGCATATGTGCCAAAAATGAATGTGGGTAACCACGTAATTTTAGCATCATCCGCGGTTTTCCATACTAACTTGTCTGCTATCTTTCATAAAGTTTCATTGTACACGCATCCTCTGTCAGATGTTATGTTTCCATATAGGTAGATCATTTCAAATTTTGTATTGGGATTGGTTAAGATAGGATTCAGACGCATGGTTTTCTATAGAGGTCCAGACTTAATTTGGGGATCGATCGATACAGCATCACTGGTGATGTCTTCCTCAAGTTTGAAAGATATCATGTTAATTTATTATGTATATCATCTTAGGTCTGCCTAGATCATGAAAAGTATATGATCAACTGAAATATATGATAAACTTATAAGATTTATAACTTATGCATGTTGCTCTTTGGTCTGAATCTTTTAACAAAATGTTAGCCTTTTGCAAACTTTTCTTTCCTTTTAATTGTCAAATGATATTTCTTTGTTATGCTTTTTTGCAAATTGCCGCTTTTAGTTAGTTTCTATAAATTTCATAAGATAGAGGTCCAAACAAAAAATAAATTAAGAGTAGCTTATTTGTATTTATTCATACAAGGTCTGTGGTGGACCAAAGTTCTAAGACATGGTGATATACCACATGTACCCTAAACACCCTACACCTTGTAACCAGTTTTCTAGGCCACCATTCTTAATGGTAACAAGGGCACGTTAGGTGGATGGGTGACTGGGATTTTATACCCTATGTTCATTATGTATGTACTATTGTGTACAGTTAAATGGCAATGTGTCATTCTTTATCAATCACTCTGTTTAACCTTCATTGATTTCAAGGGCATGGAATGGTAGCTTTGAATTGTGTTAGTGTAAACCTCTGCATAATCCATACAGCATCATGGGGTTGCTTTGGGCATGGCTTAAGGTATCCATCTGCGTCAGCCTCTCTTTGGCAAAATCGCATGAGCTGGAGCCTGCGCGAACCAATCAGATTGCACCTTACAATTTACCAGCTGTACAGGTTCATGATAATATTTGTACTTTGTCTGGTAGGAAGAGGTGGCTTATATTCAAGAAAGCGCAGACTATAGACCTGAAAATTAACTGCTGATGTAAGTTACCAATTTGATTCTTCACCTGAATTTAGTTTTACTAATCATCTTTCGAGAGTTTTTTATTCGCGAGCGTGATTAGTTACGATTACGCATATGTTCATCATGCGCAATGTCGGCCATTTTCATGGTTCATACGTTTTTTTGTATGAGATTTTTTTTTGAAGGTTATGTTAGCGAAAAATTCCTCATTGGTAGTTTTTGTAAAAATTCTTTGAAAACATCGGAACTCTTTGTTGTAGAAATGTAGTTGGCCTCTAGTAAGGCGTTCAAGGGAGAACAAACTTTATGAATAGTGAGGACATAGAGGAAGGAGATGCTTTTTTGCTAATGGCGGAATGGTTTGCAGCTATTTTCCTGAAGCGCTAAAGGTTTTATTAAAAGTAGGGTATCATTCAAATGTTCATGGTCAGATTACTCAGCTTTTCTTAAGACTATTGTGCTGGACCAATGAATGTAGGACAAGAATTTTCTGCGGAATTGCTCATGCGAAAGGCACCAGACAACAAACCAATATTCCCGTCTTTATGAATAGAAACAGAAATCAAACAAAAAAAATCCTAACTAGGTTGCGGAAATTATTTAAAGCTATTTGTAGAATCATGCACTCTTTGAGATTTTTTTTTTTGCATATTCAAACTTGGAGATTTTTAGCATTTTAAATTGCTTACATGCACTGCATAATTTGACTTTCTTCAGCACTTTAGTATCGAAATGCATCTAGAGAACTTGGCAAATTTCTTCATCAATCGCAAAGTGGCTTTTTTCTGATAGCGCCATATTGATCAACTGCTTGACTGCTACGTTCACGCCACAACTTCCTGTGAAGATGACCGCGAGAGAGAGACGTCGGATTGTAGTGATGACACGATGCTCCCCGAGGTGCCTGGTTCCAAGTGGTGGGTAGATATACAACGCCTATCTAGCACCATTTGAAATCAGTGCTCCCGGGGGTTGCCATGGCAACATGTTGATCAACAATATCATAACAGTTTCATCTGGTAGGCATCTTCCGGCACCATCTTACCTCTGAGGTTGACCACCAGGGGTCACCAAAAAAAAAAACGAATCTGCGCCTTTTTACTAACATACATTGCTTCTGCTCCTGCAAAACAGGCTTGTTGTTTTACAGTGACTAACCAATAATTTCAGCACACACTGCATTGCGCAGACACAGAAGGACTAACCGCAAAAAATTCATCATGATTGGTCATGTGACTTTCCACTGATTGACCTCGTTGGTGGAGTAGTTTTGATTTAGAAGAAGGATGGAGGCTTTGATTGTGCTACAACTAATCCTTAAATGCTAGATCTTTTTCAGATATTAGGTTTGAAGGTTGAGGTAGGTAATATGCTTCATTTTTATTTTCTATTTTATTTTTTCTAAAGAAAAATGATCTGATGTGCTGTTACTTAAAGGCCAACCTTTAGTGGCAAGAAAACAGCTCTCAATTATTTTAAAGATTGATAATATTGCATGACAGAAGTGATCTGAATATGTCATAAAACTTGACTAACTTTAATGTAGGAAGTAAATACCTATTGCTAAATACCCATTTGTAAAAATTATCAAGTAAATAGGTCCATTCATTTGAAGATATCCATGGACAAATATATAAAAGTTTTAAAGCAAATAAGTTATAAACCATTAATCAGTAAATCGACATGGTGATCTTGCAACCAGAAGCATTTTTTCTCAAACATTTTGCTTTTTTGGTTGTAGTCAGTATGTGGATAGTCATTAATGAAGCATTCAGTTGTAATTTTTCTGCACTGATAAAATATCAATAAGGCCTATCGCTTGCCCTTTTAGGCACATAGTTGAATCCTTTACAAAGAATTTATTCCAAAATCCCTTTTTTTAATTAAAAAAAAGTATAAACTGTTCCTATTCATAGATAGAAATGGAGCAAAATACTTCAATAGCCCTTTTAGTTCATCTGATTAAAAATTTCCATGAACCACGTCAAATGATCATTGATTTGAATAAATTATTCAAATACGTCATTCTGTTTTCATATGGATTATATGGACTTGCTTCAGAAGAGCTCCATAATAAATTAAGTCAGTTTCCTCCATCTTTTCACCATAATCATATATTCAATAAAAGCCTACACAAATAGTCTTTTCTTTTAATAAAGATAAAATATACATAATTTTGAAACTAATATGAAGATCTCATTTCTTGACAAACTACCTTTACATATTGAAGCTGGGAAAATCAAGAATTCCCAGGACTAACCTAGGAAAATCCAAGAAAGTCTGAATTTTGTTAAGGTGAAAAGAAAATGGTAATTTAAAGCTGATAATCATTAGTATTTAATCAGTTTTCAAAAGAACTTTTCTCTCTGTTAGCTGAGTAATTCATATGCATCACACAAGCAGGACTCCACTGCAATCACTGTACCCTGAATGTACACTCTTAACCAATTTTGATAAAAATCAGATTGATAATTGCAGACAGACATTGATTAGAAAGGAAACGCTGAATTAAACATACTGAATAGAAGTATAGATTTCTGTTAGGACTGGGTGTGAGAATACTCAGCCAATAAATTCCTTCCTGAATTACTGTGTTCAGACAATGCCTGCTGTAAGACAATACATAAAGAGAAGGAATTTGTCGAAAGCAAGCCTCGGTACTATTCATTTTCACTTTGTGATTTAAGATAATTTGTGAATAATAATAACGATAACAACAATAATGATAATTATAATAAAAATGATGATAATTATAATAATAATAATAATAATAATAATGATAATAATAATAATTATAATAATAATTACAATAATAATAATAATAATAATTACAATAATAATAGTAGTAATGATAGTAATGTAAATGCAGCAATTACTTATTTTATTATCTTTTTTCCTTGCTTTAGGATTTATCATACAGTTTTTCAATTCATTATTACAATGCAAAGGTGCAATGTTATGGAAGGATGCTTGCATTTTGGAATGAATGCAAATTCTCTAGTACCATGCTTGTGATACTGGACAACCAAGATGGCTGCCGCAAAATTTGTTTTGACTGGTTGCCGTGGCAATTGCTCCCTGGAAACCTGTTTTCATTTGGTGCCTAGATGAGAGTGGTCTAGCACCATTTGAAATCAGTTTTGCAGTGAGTCCCAGACAACGACTAAATCGTCCAGTCTACTGAATCGTAGGCACAAAGCAAATGGACAGCAAGAAATCACATTACACCGCTTCATTTTATCAATATTCATCCACTTTTTAAGAAATTGTAATATCTAGTGACATTCTTTTATTCTGTGCAGGAATGATGGGATATTCTTTATTGCTTTGATCTAATTGAATACCATACATTAAAAAAAATGTATTTCTTCTCACTGGGTTATGAGAGTATATCTTCTATCTATTTAAAGTCATTGATAATAATAATAATAATCTTTATTCAAAGAGGGTTACTCAGTCTAATGGTAAGGATATTTCAGTATTTACTGAAATACATTGATTTAGGAATTAAACTTTCTTTTAATAAGTATATCCTTATGTCATAAATTACTCATTTCATAAAATGGGAATTGGAAACATATTTTGGGAAGATAACAAACACTATGGAAATATATGTTCAAATGTCTTTAAGCATTCAAGATCCCATCAGAGATATGCAAATTGTACAATTCCACTATTTCCGTTAGAATAGCTAGACTGAGTCCTGGGAAAATTCACTGTCGTTTCCCATTGACCTCTGGTCCCCATGACGGAAGGCAGGCTCATTTTATAATAGTGGCATTGGTAATGGATGTTTGGATAGCCGCGGAGTAAACCCCTCTTTCAATGTTTATCAAGTTTCAGTCATGCTTGTAATGATATTCATAGGACTCGACAAAATATTGAGAAATGAGATTAGGTTGTGGGAGTGCAATTCTTTAGCACATCCAAATGGTCTGCATATCATTTCCTTAGGGCTATTGGGAAAATATAACTCTATGTTCACTTGGTTTATCGATATAGAGAATGTTTTAGTCAAAAACAGTGCATTATAAGCTTTTTGCACTTTCCAGATGACAAGTCATGTGCAGATAGTATATTTTTGATTTTTGATATGATTGATTTGACCAGATTTGATAAGGGTATATTTATGTCTAAGGTTTCAGAATCTGTTGAACGAAGAAATGTAGATTCTATAGACTATAGATAGTATCTATTGAATTACTGGTAGCCTACCCAGTCACGCCTGATGGTCACTTTGGAAAGGATCTATGACGTTTTTGAAATACATGCTTTTGCTGAGTTATGAGGACTTCATTGTCAATTGGTTTTAGTGAAATGAAACCCTGAGGATATAACACAGTCCTGGAAAATTCTTGCACTTATTTTTGAGGTGGATTCAGCCAATACATACTGTATTTCAATAAACTGAGTTGAAATAAACAGTGTATGAAATAACATCGCTTGTGTACATTTCTACACCTGTGAGGGATAGGGAATACCCTGGTGCACTGGTTGACCCCTATTTAATCAGCAGAGATCACAAGGAGGAGTCTCAATACACTGAATCAGCCAATTTCATTCGTAATCAATTATGATATCAAATGATAATAAGAATAGATGCACTGCATCTGGAGCTGCCTCTGTGCTACGTGTACATCCTGTGGGAAGATATATCTAGCTGAACGAAATATTTTGAACTATCAATGTGAATACAGTTCTCTCTTGACTAGGGTATTATATACATCGGGTCCTGTTAGAGAAAACAAAAATTGCAAGTTATCAATCACGATTATTGTTGTTAAAATGAAATAATAGATGAGCATAATATGCAGTTTGCTGTTAGTCATTCTCCATGGTCTAGAAATGTCCCATGAAATTTTATATTGATTCCTGAATAATGAGTCATGGATCAAATGTGTGATTCCTATTTTTTATCAAAAAATTAGAATTATATATATGTGGTTCTTAAAATTTGCAGTTACCTAAAATTATTTCATAGGAATATGCCTATTTTAGAAATACATGTATGTACATGCTGACCATGTTGGCCATGCCTGTTTGAAATTTGAGAAACAAATCAAACAGCTGTAAATTTGCATCTACTGGTTTTAATTTAAGTGTTTTTGAAAACTGCAGCTGTAGATATTTTGTTTTCATTTGGGTATATCTCTAATTGAAAGAATAACCATAAACTCCCTGATTAACGTTTGTTTCATCCAGGGGTGAATACACTACAGGGCCACAGTAGAGGGAAGGCATGTGTTATAAAGCATGGGGTTATTAGCAATTCAGCAACCTTTTAAATTGTAACATTTATTTGAATTTCTTAGATTGATATATAAATCCAAGAAGTTTTTGTTCACACCATGCTAATTTTCTGCTTTATTTCAGAGGCGGGAAGAAGAGAGGAAGTCTCGGCAAGCGAAGGAGCAGGAATTGCAGGATATCTGTCGAGAATCCATAGGTGAGTTTTCTTTGCATATATCATCACCAGATGACAGGGATTCGTGATGATAACAAGAATAAAGAATTGGTTTTTTTTCTGTTATATTTCCTAATTGAATAGGCTTAGCACACATGCAAAATGATTATTTCTCTAGTAGGAACATTTATTCTGATCATTTGTTTTTAACTTACTAAAAATATTTCCCAAGGGTTTGTATTTTTCTTGATAATCACTTCTTAAAGTAACAGTTAAGCAAGTCATTGTTCTATGTTTCTGATAATCACATCTTGACTCAATAAGCATAATGTTCTATTATTCTTTCAGAGAAGGATCGTCTGCGAAGACTCGGTAGATTTTCCAGTCAAAGCCATGCTACTTCCAAGACTTACTCCTCACACCAAGCCTCCAATCAGCATGACCTCAAGACGACCTCAACCTATGACCTTCGACCCGAGGAAGCGCATTCCCTGGGACCTAGAGCGCCCCCTGGTGGCGGCCCTCTGCGGGAGGTGAACAACAGGATCAAGGAACTGCTGAGAGAAGAAGAAGAAGAAGGGGAGGAGAATGGTGATGATGCTGACGGTGATGATGATGAGGAGCGTAACCATGACGAGTTGCCATGGCATGTGGCTCAGCTGCATCTCCTCTACGGAGCCAGAGTGGCCAACCACTACCTTCATCCCAAGATCATACAGAAAGAAAGGGTCAAGGTCAACCCTAACCTAAGAAAACAAGGAGGTAGGAAATCATTTATTTTTACTTATATGTATATATATATATATATATACATATATATATATATATATATATATATATATATATATATATATATATATATATATATATATATATATATATATATATATATATATATATATATGTATATATATATATATATACATATATATATATATATATATATGTATATATATACATATATATATATATATATATATATATATATATATATATATATATATATATATATATATATATATATATATATATATATATATATATATATATATATATACATATGGGGTCTTAGCTGTGGCTTTTTATATGTCTGTCTGAAATAACAATTTCTACCCACCCTGATTTCGCTACTCCTTGTCAATATATTTCATTGGAAATCTGGCCATTTTCCTTGCATTATTCTAGGAATTCATAGGTAATCCCAGCTGCGTGCATTTAGGGCTTGTATTTGTTTAGTGCATGTATTTAGTGCACCTACTTCAAATCCCTGCAACAACTATATCAATTACCTCACTATGTCAAAAAGGGTAGATTACACACCAGTCACGTCCTATTAGATTATTTTTCAAGAGAAGACTTGGTTATTACCTTAAAGAAGTCATAACAAATCACCATGAAATGTTTTGGAAAGGAGTTTTTTCTGGAAACTTTCAGTAGATCAGACAACAGCCTAAGTCCTGGCTAAGTCTCTGCCCAAGTGGGGTTAATCTGTTCACGCCTAGGGTTCACCATAGTGAGTGTATTGTCTGGGTGCATGGTACTTCCACAATAGCTTTGATACACAGTATATCTTCATTAAACACTTCAATGAGAAAACTATATCACCATGCTAGTCAGGCCTTTTTGCAAGGCTTTCTGAGCTGAAGACATTATACCATGTATGTCTATATGCCTGGCTGCCCCAACAACTGTGGTAACAATATCCTTGATAAAAGCATTATTTTTAAAAATTATATGCAAGAGTATTGTATTATACGATGAATTACACATGGACATATTTTTAAGATAAATTTAGTGTGTATTTTGGGACATATAAATCTTTATCTACTGATATATTTTTTTGTAAATAGAAGCATTATTTTTACTATTCATTTATCATTGTCATTTAATCTGGGTTTTTTTTTTCGGCTGTAAGTATTTGCAAGAAACCTATCCTGTCCTCTTGTCTAGCTTACTGATAAGAATGACTGGAAATCACACCTAGATATCTCTGCATTACTCAGAACAGTCAGATTCCATTTGGAAACTAGGCAGGATGTTCCGGTTGTTAAATGGGAGCCTTTTATTGTTTCCAGTCTATTGTTATAGATCTAGAGGCACCAGAAGCATTCACTTTGTCAGGAAGTTCTAAGGAAAAACACCAAATTACCCCTAACTTTATTTGCAAACTTGGAAGTATCCCACAGAGATGTCAGTCCACAAAATAGAGGGATAATTTCTGTCGTTTGTGGCTAGTTCATGATGGTAGCAGGATACCATGATATTAACCAGCAGGCAATGTGAGACAGGTGTGAATCTCTCAATATTCTTGTTCCAGGGCCACTGCTTTAATAGTACATGACAGTAATATGTACAATCAACACATTTTACACAATGCACCAAGCCGGTTTGGTGTGTTATAATCAGGGCCAGAGAATGTGTATATCAAAGGTGATGTTGACACACCTGGCCTTTGTAGTGAGGTTTACTAGATGCTTCACACTTAATTAAACACGGGTGCACATATGCTTTTCAATAAGGGGAGGGGGAGTTCCCGCCACCCTTCCCTAAATTTGTCTGTGTGGGGAACAAGCATGAACAAATGTCCAGGCCAAAAACTATCAGTGTGTAACTGAGCGCATAGTTGAGCTTTGGTCTGTCACTTTCATCGGGAGTAGCTGAGAAAGATGAGGTATTTACAGCAGGTGATTGTCCTGACCTAAAACTGTATTCGGCCAATTCATCTCTGCCTCGTCTCGGACTTACCTGACAATTCATAGGATAAATTCTGGGTGGAAACATCATTGTGAAAAAATATTTGCAGGAGAAATATTTGTCAGAGCTCTACCTACCTACATCTCGCCCTCAAATATTTTGTATATTATTCCTAATTTGTTTAGAAAATTCTAAAATTATCAATTATTCCAGACAATTTTTAGTAGGAACAGCATAAACAGCATAAAATTGGCTTAAAATTGCTCCTTCAAATATTTTCCAAAAGATGCTTTTACAAGAAAGATATCAACCAAATAAGCACAACATTTTTCTTTGCTATGGGAAAGGCTGGGTCAAAGTGTGTGAATTTCCTTCCTGATTGTTTAGCACTATTGCCATAGTGACTGCTAGTGGTCAGCTGGACCCCCAGGCCGACCGCTGACCACTGACCACCTGACCCACACCTGGCATATTGTACACTCCTTTGTCACAAATTCATTGAATTGCAGTTATTCATCCAATTTGCATAGTCAAGTTAATCAATGATATACATATTGAATGAATGGCAGAATTTAAGCTACTTTTCTGTAATATGGTATCAGCATCTGTTTGTTAACCCATTCATGCCCGGGGCTCATCTTGACAAGTGCCGTCTGGATCTATGACGCTTTAAAAAATAACGGAGAAATAAAGCTGGATTTCACAAAATATTTGAAGGAGATTTTTTGCCTTGGTTCTTCTCAACATTTCTCCATGAAATATTTTCTGAAAAATGCATTTATTTAAAAGACATTGCCAAAACTTTAAGGCTGTTTTTGACCATGCATGCTTGAAGTTCCCCTTAAAAAGTGGCATCTGGATACTAATTGCAATAACTTAGGAATAAACCATATAGTTTAGTAAAATATTTGGTAGAGAATTGTAGTGAAGCACTGCTGAATGCTTTTCCAAAATATAATTTGGTCAGAAATATATCAAAAAGTCTGATTGCTTTGTGTTGAAATAAGTAGATACCATATTGGGTGCTTATTTATAAATCCAAATTATTTAATGGTTGCAATGAAGCTCTATGGAAAAAGCTGTTACTACCTTGAGAACTGATAGTCAAGCTTGGTGTGAATTTAATCTCATGAATATGCATTCCTAATAGAGATGGCTACATAAATTTCACTGAATACCATTGAATCCCTGAGTAATTTCAGCTACATTCGGTAACGAATATCTGGTCTAGAAAGCTATATTTGATATCTTGACGCAGCAGATAATTTCCTTTTTTCCTTCCATTAACAGTTCTTGCATTGCTGAATTTAATCAAAGTGTAAACTTAAGCTAATATCCCTGATGTTTATTAGATTTGAATTGTTATCACATGTAAACAACATGTGCAATATTGATCAAATTAAATAAAGTCCCTGGGTTTTTCGTTAACATTTGGTAAGATATCGTTACCTTGGCCAAACTGATTATTTATTATGAGGAAAGTAATGGCTTTAATAACTATTTGCATCTGGTACAAAAGAATAGATTAACAAAAATGGAAATATCTTCATTACAAAGCAATATCAAGAGAAATATTTGACTGAAAGTTGTTGCTCCTATTGAGTTTGACAATCTCTCTTTAAAAACTGTCCAAATGTTACTCAAAGTGATGAGTTCTGTTGAAAGTTTACAGGTCATGTGCAAAATGTACAGAAGGGTGTGTAAATGTTTAGCTAATCTCTCTGATATATCAATGGTTTTGACTTTTCCTGATGAAATGTTAATTTCCGCTCCTCTGCTCAATTTTGGTAACAGTTGCATCGTCATTGCATGTCTGTGGTGGGTTCTGCGGGATATGTGATAGTACCTAGCTTTGATTATGGGGGAAAGCTTGAATTATTCAGCTCATAGTGAGGCAACCAACCTAAGATGGTTGTGGAGAATGCATATTCATAATCAACAGATGTTGCATACATGTCACAAGTCAATGTACTAAAGGTGATTTGATATTTCTGCTGACATAATTATAAACCCCTACTGCATATATTCAACTAGCAATAGTTTTAGGTTTCAGAACTTATTTAGATGTTTTGTTAAGTTTTATTTCTGTTGCATTCGTTTTACAAGAGACTTTCCTATTCATTTTTGAGTCATTTTGATATTCTTTTTTGCATATATATTTCTGTTGCATACATTTTGCAAGAAACAAGAAACGTTTGAGATATCATTTTGATATTTCTGTTTACTTTTCCTACATATTTCTGTTGGCTTCGTGCCTTTGCTAAAATGTTTCGTTATGATGAAGAAGTATAAAATGTGTTTCTTATCATTAATATGTTAAAAACAATATTTATTTTAAATATTCTTCATTGATATCTATATAAAAGAACTACCTTAATTTCAAGTCTACCTCTCATCCTTCTCTTGATTTTTCAAGGAAATTTTAAAGATTTCCTGACATTTGATTGCCTAATATCATAACACTAGATGTATGTTTCGTAACTTCACTTTGCCATGAAATTACTCCTTGCCCTTACTGTGAAAAAATTGACGTTAAAGGTTGGGAATATAATGAATTGCTAGGTTTCTCATATAGGCCCCATACAATCTATTATGCCTGATTATTTATTTGCCTCCCTAGAAAAGAAGGCCGACTCCTGGGGGTTCAATCAATATCGCCATGGAAACCCTAATGAGACAGGCGCTGTGATTGGTCAGAATTTATCAGCAGCATTCAGTTCTTAGGTGGCCTGGATGGGGAAATTATCAAATTATGGAAGTCTGTGTCATCTGGAATGCTGTTCTTACCAGGCAGGCTGGGTCATCCATCTTGTTTTAGTCAGTTCTTATTTCTGGAATCGGCTTATACCACAGATATGCATCATAAATGATCAATTTATTTTTTCATAATACAAGAGTGTGTACCATTTTTGATAGGATGATTGTATTTTATTATCTGAAAAAATTGAAATTGCACTTTTTTCGTTAATTTAACATTGACAGATACTGTCAGAAAATTGGGTTTAGTATAAGATATTAAGTCATTTAGTCTAGAGGGAGATTGAGCAATTTAAAGATTATGCATGCAGCTTGACACTACTAGGGCCGCTTGGCAATTAGATAAGCATATGAAAGGTAAAAAGTTTAAGAAAAGATGTTACTTGTCCAACATGACAGGTACAAACCTATGAGATTTTGCTAGTTTCAACATCAATGCACTTTTAAAGAAACATGAAAAATAAAAGAACATTATCAGGCTAGCAAGTAAGAGCTGTTAAATAGATCCAACATTTGTAATGGATATTGATTTTACTATATAGAAATATTTTCTTTTGTCATTTTATTTGTTCTTTTCTACCTTTAGGATCCTAGAGTTTATTCTAACATATACTTTGAAAAAGATATTCCGAAACAACATTCTTATTATGCATTAAGACAAATGTGCATCTTATTAGCATAAGATGGTAAGCATCAAAGAAACTTGAGGCCATAATTGGTTGGTGCTGATGTTAAAAATTGTATGAAGCCCCGTCATGAGACAATCAGGAGAGCTGTTATTAGAGGGTGAATACCCAGGACAGTTTATAGGGAAGTTCATTTGTATTGATCTTCTTTCAGAGAATGCCTCTCTCTGATAAGCATATAGTCATGTCATCTGTTCGACCTTTTGCACTATTCACCCGATGTTGTTAGAAAGTCAACCTGTTCATGTCTACAGCCCCTGAATAGAGACCAATGTATTTTTTTATTTTTTTTTTCAACAAAAGCATCTTCCAGATTTTTTTGAAGGAGAAATGTAAATCAAAAGCTAACTGACAACCTAACTCTTCAATTATTTTACAAATTCTTGCTTTATTTCTCAATTATTTTCTGAAGTATAGAGGATGCCTTTTTGAGGGACACTCAGGGTTTGTCTTCTTAAAATGAATACCATGGCACTTGTTGAAGCAATAATATATAAGCATAAATTCAAAAGAATATTTATTTAATACTTATAGAAGGAGAATTGTTAGTTGAGTTCTAAATAATATCTCTCCTTCATCCTTCTTTTTCTGAGGATGCTTTTGTTAAAATTTTATCACCAAAGTAGATGTTGGTATGATTGGATGAATAAGATCGATGTATGCCATTTATATTATAAGGGCATGGGTTGCACTGTTAACGACTATAATTTCTAGATATCTAAATTAACAAAAAAAATCCTTCAGAAAATATGTTCTTTATCCAGTTCCTCCAGAAATTGTCATCTGGATCTCAGATACTTTTTACAATAACTTGGAATTGAGAATGATTTTACCAAGTGTTTGAAGGAGAGTTGTTGAAAACGTTCAGAATGATATTTCTCCTTCAAATAATTTTGCCAACTTTGCTTGTGCCTTCAAGATGTCATCTAAATTTTCAGACTACTTTTGGCCGCTGTGAGCATTTATGGGTTAACTTGCTAACCAAAAGAAATCTGACAAAAGAGACTAGCAAGTTGGAGAGCAATCAGGATGGTTGTTTGATTTATTTGCTTTTCATGATGGAAAGAAAAAATGTTTCATTTCTTATTTCTGAAAGATGTTCAGAACAGATTAACAAAAAATAATGCATTTTGGAAAGATTTTTAAGAATTGAAGAAAGTTAATGAAAAAAAAGAATGAAATTTTCACTTTGTATTTCTGAAAGATATTTAAGTCCTTTGAGTAGCTTTTTGATAGGACATGTAAAATGCTGCATTCTGTTCAGTGGGAGCATAGACCATACTAAGAATTTATCTGAAGACAGACTCCCTCTAACAGGGCATTCATCGTGCGAAGACGGAGCGGCCGATTTCTGGTACTATTCTATTGATTGCGTTTCTAGTTCCCTCCTTCATCTTTTCACTGCATTTTCTGCTTGGCTGCCCTGACCGAGTGTTTGCACATGTATGGAGAATTCTGTCTGCAGCCCTCCATTATGGTATTTTCCATTAGAGAGAACCCTTCACCAAAGACCCTAAAGGAGGGTGTCTGCGCAAGTGTCTTGCTCGCGCAAATTTTTGATTGTCAGAAAAAATGTAGATAGATATCGGAAAAAATGTAGATGGATATGGCCGCTCATGCATAGTTATGCTGGCTTTGTATGGAATGGTTTCTGGGGAAATGAACCAGGTGGGAGATAATATATGCAATTGGGTTCTATATTAGTAATAGATTTTCTTCATGCTGAATTACAAATTAATGAATCTCGCACCAAAGGAAGGTGCCGGGGGCTATTCTGCCTTTTGTATTTCTGCTAATTGATTTCCATGCTCGGGTCTATTGAAACACACATTTCTCTCAATGCACCATTTCTTGTTCCTCTTGAACCAAAGAAATGATTTAAGTGCAAGATGGTGTGTTATAGGGATCATTATAGACTAAACCAATGAATGCTTACGCTTCCTCTTGAAAAGTGCACGCAGCTGAATAATTATATATTTAGTCAATTTGTGACTGGAGTTCTCTTTAAGAAGTTACATCTGTTTCTGAAGAGATTATTGAATTGAAAGAACATTGGAATTATACGAGTGATCAAAAATTGTATGAGGAGGGTTGTGTGTTGGCTTTTAATCAGCATTGCACTTTTTTAAAGATGCTTTTATTAGGAAGATATTCCCTCAACTGTCTGGCCGCATACAAAAAAGGGAAAAAAAGGGTTTGTGTTGGTCGTTAGTTTAATTTTAAGAATTTCATGCAGTAAAATCCTCACAGATAAAAATTAGTGCTGCTTTGAATGAACACACAACTCTTTTTCTTGAGATTTGCATTTGAGTTGCAGTTGGGAGTAAAGCTAAATTCCCTTACCAAATGTATCTGGGAATGCCCAGGAATTACCTTACCAAATGTTTTTGGGAATGCCCAGGAATTCCCTTACCAAATGTTTTTGGGAATGCCCAGGAATTCCCTTACCAAATGTATCTGGGAGTGCCCAGGAATTCCCTTACCAAATGTATCTGGGAGTGCCCAGGAATTCCCTTACCAAATGTATCTGGGAATGCCCAGGAATTCCCTTACCAAATGTATCTGGGAATGCCCAGGAATTCCCTTACCAAATGTATCTGGGAATGCCCAGGAATTCCCTTACCAAATGTATCTGGGAATGCCCAGGAATTCCCTTACCAAATGTATCTGGGAATGCCCAGGAATTCCAAGAAGACAATACTGTTTAAAAAATGCTAGGCTTTCCTAGAAAGTCACAATCACACAATCTAAATGAACATCTAACATTGTGATCGAAATTTTCCTTTATGTATCATCTAAAAGATGCTTTCGTCTGAAAAACATCAAATAGTGGCAGGTCTTTTTTAAAAGTATTGCAGGAATGAATATGGTAAACCATCTATGCCTGAAGTGGCCAAAAACAACTTGGCTATTTTGTTGGTATCTTCCTTGTGAAAGCAATTTTGGAAAATACTTGAGAAGAAATATCCATATTTCTTAGGTTAAAGTGTGCTTTAAGTTTTTGGCTTATTGGATGGTTGGATGAAGCCCCTGAGTCGTGCCTTATGAGGCCACTAAAAGCATGAAAATGCTCTATGTCCGCTTGTATTCACAACTTCATGCTGCTGTCTGGTAACTGCTGATCCTTAGAGAATGTCAAGCAGAGTATGAAAACGGTGTTTTTCCAACTGTTGGTCAGCAACAATGCTGGTTCGAAATGCCCCTCGTCTCTTACATAATCTACTCCCGGGTACAGGGGCATGATTGCATAGTACATGCACGATCTCTCTCGCTTCAACAGCTGGGTCAGTTATGGTGCCCAAGGGACTTCACACTTTTAAAAGGGGATTATTTTTAGTTTCAGAGCCACATATTCAGTTGGGTAACCAGTGTCGGTTAAAGGTCACTTACTAGTAATTTTAGAGCAACAAAAATTGTCTTAAGTTTTAAGCTTTGAATCCAAAAGCTTGCTTGATTCAGGTCAAGGGCAAATCGTGAGAAACTAACACACAGGAATTACAGGTTTAAGGGATGGATAGAATAGTACATGTTAATATTCTGACAGGTCTAAAATTTCAAACCCCTCCCTTATAACTTGAGAGTTAGCACCCCTGCTGCCTGTACATGCATGCCAGTACTTAACCATATGATATCATTGGCCCTCGTTGTACCGTAAATTTTAGGAAATTAAGACCACCCTAAGAATTTGGGCCACTGAAATTATTGTGCAAGATAATCTAAGGGAAATCTTGGCCACCCTTGATCTATCGTTGGTCATCATTGAGGGAATTCTGCGCCACTTTTACTCTGCTTTGTCTGTGTTTTCGGAAAACAATCTCTCGCTTCACCCTCAACCCATAAAAATCGTCATTGTCAAAAAGTGTCCCAAATTACTGAGAATGTACGGTAGTGCCTGTCGGTCGTGGATCCCGCACTGTCTATAGTAAAGCAGGTAACAAATTGGCAGGTATGAATTACAGGTGTGTGTTGATGTAAGGGAGCTATTTGCGGGTGTTTTGACAGGTCTAAAAGATACGTGTTGGCTGGTGTCAGTCGTGGGTCAGGTAGGATTTTTAACACCTGGGAGTATATGGACCCTATTGAGCCCTGGAGAGATGGGTGAAGAATTAACCACCATTTACCCACTCTGTTTGTCAATCAACTGGGCGATCAGCCAGGCAGAGACTCGCAGTGACAACGCATCTAAACAAACAACTTTCTTAAGGCCATAAAATAAGTTGGAAAACTTCAACAGTTCTAAGATGATGCTAGGGAGATGCCAGGATTTTGAAGTTTTTTTCCCAGCTACATTCAGTGAGAGTCGTTACTAAAAGTAGGCTGGAACACCCTCAATTTCCTACCATGATAATGCCAGGAAAATACCAGAATTTCCTAGGAAGCCTCAGCTGTATTTGATTTGGGCAGATGCTGAATTTGTCAATATTGTCTGGATTATGAACCAATTCATGCATATATTTTGCCAAACTATCCTGTTATATCTTGAAATAACTTACTTATTGAAGAAATCTCTTGAATATATGTATTTGAAAGAAAATATTAAATGGAGCTTATCTACTGCATGCCCTTAAACAATTTCAAAATTAATGCTTTACTACCAGGCTATTTTCAAAAGTACTTTCATTATAATTTGCGATTTAAGCATATATTCACTAATTCTGTTGAAGGCTGCTGTGGGGTTGGTTCTGGTCAATATTACTATTTTGAATATCTTCAGAAAAAAGATATCATCAAAATAGGAAGGGCATTTCTGGCTGCTACGAGCATGAATTTAATACATTCAGCTTTGCAGTAACTATTTTATGATTATCTCTCAAACAAAAGTATCTTTAAGAAAATGCAGTGTGGGGCAGTGTCAATCGTATCCAAACCAAAATGAATACATGCATCAAATATCTGGTGCACTCTTGCCTTAATCCATCTTGGTTATCTTTATAAGTATCAGTGCATTCAGGTGATGCTTCAAGAGAAACTGCTAAGCATGACGAAAGGGTTTAGTAAATCTGTGTCATACAGAGTATCAGTAGCTGTATAAAAAGTGTAGTCAATTAGCTGGCTTGTGAGCAGGGACCCTCAAGCGTGGATGGGTGACAAGGTTTTCGGGTCACCGTGCTCATATCTAATCCACTCATGCTAAGACGTTCCCATAAAAAGTATGGTTGGGATGTCTGCAACTTTTGAAAATAACTTGAAAATAAAGCACAAAATTGCAAACTTTTTGAGGTAGAGTTGAAGGTTTAGTTCTGACCAGCATTTCTCTTTGAAATATTTTTTCCAAGAAATGCTTTAGTCAGAAAAATATCATCTAAATAGTGCTGCTGCCGGGATAAATGATTTAACTAATCTTTGATAATGCAGGACAGGGAGAAGGGGGTCTATTTGGAACCCATTCATCTTAAGAGAGCCTTGAATACCCTGACAAATTTAGGGATGTCTTTCAAATAGAAGCATTATTTGAAAAGATGAATGTTCATCAACTAGTTGATAACTTTACTACCCATACCCATTCAATTAAGATGAAAAATAATTCAGCTTAATTGTAGCATTATAAAATTGCTTATTCATATGTTTTTTGTAGAGCATTATATACTAGTGGTTGAATTTATTGCGAAATGTAGCTTTCTTATTGAAAGTTTAGGTTTTTGTTGTATTCTAATTATGTGACAAGCAGATATTTCTGACACCAAATTTAACGGATGATTTTTTCTTATCTCCTTCAGGAAGAGCGGGTGCCGAGGCGTTATGGTCGACACTACGGCAGGATTCCTACAACAAGCTGATACGCGCCGACACACACATTCCCCATGAACTCAAGGTCAGTCGCTGATTAAGTGTGTGTTAAGTGAATGTTTTTTGCATAAATTCCAGAGGGTAATGAGGGTATAATCAACATCAAAAGGATGCGTGAAAAAAAGATGGTTCTGGTGACAGTTGACTTATTTTTTATATTTCGTTCTGCAGTAGATTTCAATCTTGAGTGTTGATAGGGGAAGTTTTATGACTACCTTCACGGTCATTAAGAATAGTGACTCCTTCATGCAGGGTCAAATGAGAGTGAATTGAGGTCATCTCTTTTTTTGAATTTTGTTACTTATATTTTACTTGTCTCTAATTTCCTTAGTTGTTCCTTTAGGAAAGTGTCTGTTTGTTTAATGGTTTAGAAGAAAACAAGGAGTAGATTAATCCGTTCACTTATAGAGTGTACACATGCCTTTATATTTAAGGAAATATCTTAATAATACCATATAAGGTATGTTTTTGTAAGTTCAAAAGTTGTCAGACCATCAGGGCAATCCTGATCTATGTGTACACATAGATTTAGATGCCCTTTTGTTGCTATTCATTTTTTGCTATTTTAACAACATCAATTGGTCTTAGCATAGAAACAGTTATTCTATGAATCAGGCATTAAGCAATAATCTAAGTTTTGCAAGATACCTGTAGAAAAAATCCCTTGTGTCCAAGAATGCTTACTCAAATCTCTGTATCTCTAATATAACCAGAGTAAATTCAAAATAAATCTGGAATCTGTTAGAGTGGACTTAGTTTCTTTTGGTAAAAGTGTGTTCCTGATTATACCGAAAATTGTAATGAAACTTATTCCCATCGTAATAAAACTTTATAGATATAAACTGAGTTTATTTGGAATCTCTGCATGCAATTCCATGCTTAGTGAAATCCTATATCAAGTTAGGGTTTTAATTTAGTGGAACAAGAGTGATGTTTTGGGGGAAATAGTATTTTGTTTGATTGTGCTGAGATGCTTTCCTTCCTTTCCCTTGTTTTTTGAGGATGTGTGTCAAACTTGATTGTTTTGCTATAAAAAAGTTAAGTAAAAAGTAAAAATGACTATTGAATATTTTACAGGCAGCTTACAGTGCCTTTGCTCGCCAAGCACTTCAGAAGAGGAAAAAAGTGGTCAAGAGGAATTACTACAGCTCAGAAGATGTAAGTTTATTTCATATCTTATTCACTGGTATTTTGATATGATTATGTTACAACAGGAACAAAAACATAGAAAATACATAGCTCACCTGCTCTGCAAGGCTACATGTGCTGACTGGTCAATTCCTGTGACTGGCTATTAACACATGTGTATTTGAAATAATACCATTGGCACTTATCTGCTATATTGAGACAAAATTATGACTAGGTATATGTTAATAATAGAGGGTTTACCCAAGTTCTACATTCCAGGGATGTATATTCTAGGTAGCAGGCTCCAGAAACAAATTGGCGAGCTTTGTATTTCACTTTATTCTCCCATATGGTCCCAGAGATATTCTTTTAGATCTTTTCTTCTAGATCACCAGCTTCAAGCACAAATTGGCTGGCTGAAACCTAATGATTTTTAAAATCCCTCACATGTAAAATTCATAAAAAAAAAGCTTCTCTTACTAAATTCGATTCTTTTGACTTCTTCCACATTAGGTTCCTGAGATGGACATTCTCCTGGATCGCCGAATTCAGACCCAGGCGCGAAACTACAACCACAAGCTGCAGCTGATGTACCGTTCGTCCCTCAACAACCAGGACCGCACGGCGCTCCTCGAGTACAACAACCCCGTCCCCGACGTGGGCAACGTGGAGAACCAGGAGGGGGTGGGGCGCTATCTGCCCTCCTGGATACACGACGCATGGGTAAGGGAACAACTTTATTTCCTCAACAAATGTAGCTCCGTATTCCTAGGGTAAGACTTGATCAAGTCTCAGCAACCACTTAACATATGAAGCTGGATATACACAAGAATTCCTCGGATAATACTGGGAAAATGCAAGGATTTCTTAAATGTCTCAGTAACCCATTAGCATATGAAGCTGGGAACACCCAAGAATTCCTAGGATGATACTTGGAAATGCCAGGATATCTTTGGAAGTCTCACCAACCCCTTAACAAATGAAGCTGGGAACGAACAATAATTCCTAGGATAATACTGGGAAAATGCCAGGATTTCTTTGGAAGTCTTAGTAACCCCTTAACATATGAAGCTGAAAATACCCAAAAATTCCTAGGATATTATGCTGTCTTTTTACATATGAAGCTGGTAATAACCAAGAATTAGGGCTAAAAATGTTTAGATTTGCTCAAGGTTAGGGCTGAAAATGTTTAGATTTACTCAAGGTTAGGGCTGAAAATGTTTAGATTTGCTCAAGGTTAGGGCTGAAAATGTTTAGATTTGCTCAAGGTTAGAGCTGAAAATGTTAAGATTTGCTCAAGGTTAGGGCTGAAAATGTTTCGATTTGCTCGAGGTTTGGTCTAAAAATGTTTAGATTTGCTCGAGGTTAGGGCTAAAAATGTTTAGATTTGCTCGAGGTTAGGGCTAAAAATGTTTAGATTTGCTCGAGGTTAGGGCTAAAAATGTTTAGATTTGCTCAAGGTCAGGGCTGAAAATGTTTCGATTTGCTCGAGGTTTGGTCTAAAAATGTTTAGATTTGCTCGAGGTTAGGGCTAAAAATGTTTAGATTTGCTCAAGGTTAGGGCTGAAAATGTTTAGATTTGCTCAAGGTCAGGGCTGAAAATGATTAGATTTGCTCGAGGTTTGGTCTGAAAATGTTCAGATTTGCTCAAGGTTTGGGCTGAAAATGTTTAGATTTGCTCAAGGTTAGGTCTGTAGGTCAAAGACTAGTAACCAATCAATGATGACAGGTTAATTGATGAATAATCATTTTGCTTTGCAAATAAATCAAGTTTTTTTTTCTTTTTGAACACATGAGGCATTCCAAGAACATATGAAATATTCAAGATAAGCATATGAAGTAATGCATCCAGTAGCCAAAAAAGTACAGGAAAAAAAGTGCTGACATTTTTATTGAATATCTTTGTCAGAACGAATTTCTCTTTGAGCACATGAGAGTTCTTGTGCAGACGCCCCGCCAGGCTTCATTACAGCTCCCAAACCCTCCAAAGCTTGTCTTTAGTTACCCCCACCGCCCTTTGATCACAACCAGTTCAGTCCTTCTATAGTTGCATTTGATCTCCTGTTACCATGGCAATAATTTTGTTGCCATGGCAACAATTTTGTCTCCATGGTGATTGCATCACACATCAAGATATTTTAGCTTCAAACTGATTGAGGGTCCTTTGATGTTGCACTTGGTACCCCCTCCCTGTGTAGCGCCACTTCCCCTGTAGACAGCAGGCCGGCCAACGAGGGTATTCACTGCGATCCTCAACTCACATTTCAAAAAACCTTGTTTACTGCTCTCAAAAACTGATCAATGCTCATACAGGCTCTCAGGACTATAGTGAGGGAGCAAATTGAGGTGCGTCCTCAGGCGTGGAAACTCACTTATTCAGAGTTACTTAACCTATTGGCATCCGGAGTGCTCACATGCTCTGATGATTCTCAACATGAATATCTCTCACTAGATAGAGAAAAAACTTTGAAAAATAGTTTTAGAGGGTTGGTTTAACAAAAACAACTCTCAGTCAAATATTTCTCCAAATATTGCTTTCATAGCAAAAATAGTTCATTGTATGTCAAACAGTTAGGGACAACAAACAGATTATATGATAATTGTAAAAGTCTTAATTTCTTGCACTACATTATCTAAAAAAAAAATAAGTGATGAATAACCATTGAATGCAAGTCAATAGAAAATTTATCATTTATAAGCATTTGGAATGAAATATGTCATTGATTAATGTGCATGCCATTAGTTATTGTGACTCTTTTTCTTCAGTTAGCAATGGTTTTCCAAGTGCTCATATTTTATTTCAAGGTGGCACATCAGTGCTTTGAATTTAGAAAAAAATAATTAAGCAAAATTTTCAAAAATGTTTTACCAAGGATGAATTGTTTCATATGGATTAACATTTCTCCATCGATTATTTTCATGAAGAAATCAGAAAGATATTGATAAAATAGTCGGTCTGAACTGAACCGCCACAAGTCTAAACGTTTTCCCTGTCTAGTTTGAATTTGAACGGCATATGAAAGGAGAAGAAAAGGCTTTCTCCCTCAGTCCTACATGAATTGTGTTCTTTCAGTTCTATTACCATTTCATTTTTTTAGAAAAAAAAATTTGGCGATGCATTGAGGCTTTATTTTCTTATACCAACCTTTATTCTGGGCTTGCCACAATCCCTCGTTGCCCGCGGCGACACACAGGGGTCAGGAGAGGGGTGAGCATCCACACTCATTGACATACAACCTAGTGCAATGCATTGTGGGTAGGGCATCCTAACCTTACCCTTGGCTGGCCAATACAGCTAACAAATGTGTGCAATATTGTGGTGCCATAATTTTTGACTGGAAAGTATCAGCTCAGTATTTGAAATACTTCATGCCTGCAGATACTTGAGGTTGTTATATATCTATTGGAATAACCTATATGTGCAGACTTGTAGCACATTAACTTAATGAATTAACACCCTCTGTTGGTGATTATAACATCAATTTTCTCTAACTTAATTCTATTTTTAATAAACCCATTTAACCCATGCATGCTTGCATGGAGTTTCCTGATAGAGTAATGCTGTGGTCTGTGATCAATATAATCTTCAGAGAGGGAGAAAGAGGGGGGAGAGAGAGAATGAGAGAGAGAGAGAGAGAGAGAGAGAGAGAGAGAGAGAGAGAGAGAGAGAGAGAGAGAGAGAGAGAGAGAGAGAGAGAGAGAGAGAGAGAGAGAGAGAGAGAGAGAGAGAGAGAGAGAGAGAGAGAGAGAGAGAGAGAGAGAGAGAAAGAGAGAGAGAGAGAGAGAGAGAGAGAGAGAGAGAGAGAAAGAGAGAGAGAGAGGGAGAGAATGAAAGAGAGATAGGGAGGGGTAATATCAGTATGTACCTGCCGAAGTGCCACTCTGCAGACAGTCAGAGAAGTGAATGGGCGTGGCAGGGTATTCACTATGATTGACAGGTGGGTGTGGCAATGAACCTGCAGCGCTGCTCCCCCATTGTGAGCTGTGAATGGGCCACGGCTATCCGGTATCATAACAACAGATTAAGTGAGTGCCACAAAAGCTGTTACCGATATGCTACTACAATGAAGAGGCTCGCCATTGCCTGAAAACATAGATCATACAATAACAGGGATGAGAAATTCCAGTCTTGTATGAGGATTCATGTGTGATGGGGTTTATAAGCACCTAATAGGGTTACATGGTGATGGTATATGATCTAAGCAATAATCTGATCCATGTTCCTAATCTAGGAAATGCTGAGAACCCTTAAGACCAGTGGCAGCACTCGGCCAATTGCATGCATATGTTCTTGTCCTATGGGTGCTGCTTGCAGCTGGTGGACCAGTGTCAGTATTTAGCCAATGGGATTCATAGAGCCAAGTCTCACTGTGTTCTATGCAATTAGTGCTGTAATAGAGACCAGGATTGTCAGACAACACTGAGGCTTTGTGATATACAGGGCACTTTATGTGTATGGTAATGCTTCTAGATGCAATATATATATATGTATACATATATACCTTTATTGAAGATTCCAATCTATGTATGTAATGCTGATGGTCTATACACTGCTTAGATATGTTCAGAATCTCCAAGGTCCCTCACCAAATGTAGCTTTGAATGCTCAGAAATTTATAGGATAATGCTAGGAAAATTCCAGGTCTTCCAAGGAAGTCGCAGCAAAAATTGGTACAGGTGTATTTCATGCAGGGATGAATAAAACTGAGATATAAATTCCCCTCCTTAGAGTATTATATTTCCTATTAATTTTTTCTATAAACTAGGAATCTGTTATTACAAAAATATGAAGAATATGAATTTATATATTTTTAAGAGAAACAGAAAATTGAGTCCTTTCTATAACTTGAATTTATCTTAACTATGTTAATTAACTTATTTGAAGATTGCACAGCAATAGTATTACTCAATTTAATACTAGAATTAGATACTTTCTTATTTTCAACATCAAAGTTCAACATCTAAAATAGATAAAAATAATTTACATTTTTGTAAATGAATAAAATTTTATCATTATTTTCACTTGAAAATAAATCCTCTTATCTTTACTTTATTGCTAATAAAAGGAACACATTGCACTCATATCTTTTTGATAATTTAAATTTTATATTTTATGATTCTATATTATTTTCTTCCAGGATGCTGATTCAGAAATGAGCTACAAAAAATGGCTACATTCGCGACAGTCCTCCAGAGAGTTATCCCCAACCACATCAAAGAGTTCCCTTGGCCACCCTGAATTACAAAATGAACTCCCCAAAGAGGATGAAAGAGTTGATGAAAACATGAACCTTGCAGTATTGAACAAATCTAATAAGGCAGACAGGAAGCCGAAATACCATTTCTTGACGGAAGCTGAAGCGACCGTAAAAGGCCGGTTTTCCCATCGACATAAAGAGAATATGGAATTGCAACATATTCCCCAGCCACACACGCGGAGCCCTCTGAAATCACACTCCTCTATGGGGTTCACAGCTGCAAATTCAAGGGTGTCCACTGCATCATCAAGTGAGAGCAGTAGAAAAGGTGTGTATTCTCCTCAAGATCCCTTCCGTGGTAACAGTATAGTTAGTGTCTATATCCAGCCCTCCCCATGGAGAACCTCCTCCATGTCCCACACACCAAAGAACCCAAATACTAGCCCCGAGACAAACAAATCCTCAACAAAAATCACCAAAAGTGAAAGTAGTCACCTGAAGACCTCTGACTTGCATTCTTACCTGACTACAGGTAGAGATTTTGGCACTACCTCCACCAGCCCCATGTCACAGGTAGATCTGGCAAAGTATGGCTATGACCTCGGCTTAGACTTCAAAGCCATGCTCAAAGATATTCAGAAAAGGGCTTTAATTTTTTCTAAAATGAAAGATACATGATGATCATCTTCATGTGCATATATGTTTAGAACAATTATGTAATTATCATCACAAGTATTTGTATAATTAGTTGGGTTATTATTGTTAGTATAAGTAAAGTAGTAGTAGTAGTAGTAGTAGTAGTAGTAGTAGTAGTAGTAGTAGTAGTAGTAGTAGTAGTAGTAGTAGTAGTAGTAGTAGTGGTAGTAGTAGTAGTAATTGTAGTAGTAGACGAGTAATTATTCAATATTATTGTTATTATTATTATCATTATTATTATTAATATTATTATCATTATTAGTATTATTATCACCATTATTATCATCATTATTATTATTATTATCCCCATTATTATTCTCATTATAAGTTTTAGTATTTTTAATCATTTTTTTTTAATAAAATTATCATCAATATCATACATTATTTTTTTAGTGTTATTCACATTAGATATTACAATGCCACATCCCTATTTTATTTCCACAGTTCCTTCCAATGCACCAAAATCCCACTCTGCACCCACCAGCAGCACAGCACGAGAAGAGTACATCCGGCGCTACACCAACACCTGGGAACCCCTCAGTCTCTCCGCCCTACTCGAGCACAAGGATGACCGTGACGCCCCGGGAGGTGGTCACTTCAAACAGGGCCAGGTACAGAGGTGGTCCATAGGAACCTAGACTGATGCTATTATACTATATACCAATACCTAGGTGTCACAGCCCTGCTTGAGGTTAATACCAACAGCGGCGTTGACCAATGGGAACAATTTCAAGTAAAATATCTCATTATGATAAGGGATGTGCCTCTCTGATCATTATTTATGTAATTTCTCAATGCTTTGCATTTTCCAAGAACACTCACTGATTTTCTGGAGGAATATAGAATATTGCAGTATGTAGCTATACAACTTTATAGGGTTTATAATCATTGCTTTTCTGTACATATCAGAGCTTCCTAGAAAGGGTTCCTTCATTATTGTACATAACAATGACAATTTTTAGAGAATATATTTTAGACAAATATATGTATAGCACTATTTTAGTATTGCATTCAATGAAGTTGGAGTTATAATGATAGAGGGTTGTGAATATCAGCCCAGTCAGCATAATGTTTAGTTTTTAGCCACACATATATATATTTCTATACACATGGCTTACTGTAGTGTAAATAGAAATGTTCTGGTGTATGCAAATATAGTATCTGAGCTTTATGACTTACTTCATGTATAAAACTTGCAGAATAAAACATATATATAAATGCATATAATCTGGCAGATACAAATTTATTGCAAGGAAATGAATTATGTGTTGAAATAGATTTGTTTGATGTTTGTTATGGTATTATACCTAAGAGATTAACATGACCAATAGGACAAAAAAGGCTGATTTTTTTTGCGTATGTAACTTAAGTAATACATTGAAATGGTAAAAGATGAGCACATGGAAAAAGTTATTGTTTTCCAAACAACCCTGAAAGTTTATAATTATATATTACAGGAAAATCAGGTTTTTTGTATGACATATCGACTTAATAGTTAATAATTGGTATGAACATGTTTCATGCAGAATGGTTTGTCTAAGATTAAAGATTAGAGGCATTTGACCGGGCTATCTTTCAAGTCTACACCAAATGAAAACAACACAGGTTCAGGGGCTATTTCATTCTGGTCCATTGTTAAATTACAGTTTTGTATTAAGATATACTTTGTATTTGGGTAAGAAATAAATGATATTGTTACATGGTGGGAAATAAAGTGATATTTCACAATTCCTCATATTTCTTATGTACTTCAATTCTTTTTTGTCCTATTACATGTGTATGATATACTTTCTTACATTATATGTTGATCATTATTTACATTTAGTATTTTTAAACTTGTACATGGAAAAAACACAAATATTGAAGCTATTTCTACGTATACTTTACGTCAGACTTTACTCATCTAATGCCAACGTGGATTATAATACACAATTGAAATTTCTAAATATTTCTATGTTATTCCATATAAGAATAACCCAAATTGCATACATATTGCTATTTAATGTAAATCTGCAAGTACTTTTTGATTTTTAATCGCTAAAATCTATAAGTATGTATACTACAAATAAAAGCTTTTATCCACCATAAATTTGTGAAGATGAGAATTTGATACTTGTTCTGTGTTTTTGTAATACATATCTTGTATTGTTCTGTGGTATTAGATTGTATAGTGTTTTTGTAATAATGCTCTAACCTTTGTTTATAATTGTGTTTTGTGTGAATATTTCTGTCCCACAGTTCTAGATGTTTATTTTGATCTGTCTAACAATTCCTAACTGATACTCAAAGATTGAATATAATTAGTTTTCTGTTCAAACAAACAATCTGAAATCCAGGCTTCCTAGCAAGAAACATTCATCAATATTGAACATTTCTCTTTTATTGTCCCGTGCCTTGATACTCTATTTTCTCTGATAGTTTTCTAATGTGATACATCACAATTATAATTAACAAGGAAACCAATTTCACAAGTTTGTGGCTAAATTGATATTCAAACTCTTTATTTTCTTATGTTTCAATACTTTTGTTTATACCCAATAATAAGGCAAATTGTAACATGATTAAATTACCACATGGTCTGATTACCATTTATTCTTTGATTTTTGATCATTCTCATATATTAACTTGTTAAACATAATTTAAAGACAAATAAAAGGGTGAAATGAAACAAATTCCAAAAAATCAGTACTTGATTATATATCCATTTTATCTGGAGTGCACATATATGGCCTGACAAGATTGGACCTTTTGACATAACAGAAAGACAAGTATTATTTGAAGATATTTAAACAGGCACTGTTTTGAAACAACAGTAACAACAACTTTCTGTTAAATATTTCGAGAAATATTTTAATGTTATCAAGATATGTGTCAAACCTTATGCATGCTCCAGATGTGAATGGAATAGTGGACAACTCTCTACAGCAAGATATTTACACAGAACACTTTACGGTGCTACTCTAGACACCCAAATACCTCTACTGTATACCACCCTGTCATCAGTATCCACAGGTGACATTCATCATGGAACTTCACATCATATCTGTGAACCCCTAAACAGCCATTGCTTTCAATTATAAAGTCATCATGAGCAAATCACATTCATACAACATTATCAATGGAACTCTTATAAAGAACAGGTTAAGTTTGCTAAAACTTCAATAACATGCAACAATGGAAAAATACAACCATGCAAGGTAACAATGGGATCGTTGCCCTTGATTGATGCAGTAAATACAATGTAAGGCAGTGATTGGCTGAGAACAAACAACATTTCTCATTTTTCCACAAAAGTTATTGATTTGGGAAATAATTTTATAAAATATGGTGCCCTGTAACTTACAAGAAATAAAGCTAACCAAGTTCCACAGTGCATGTATTCAAACTAAATAGTATACTTTAATCTCTATATTCAACCTTTTAATTAAATGAATTGTAAAAAGTATTACATTCTAAACTACTTATTCAATATTCAAAATATTAGCTTTTAATATTCACTGAATGAGCACAATGCTATGATTTTCACAATATGTAAAACATATTTGAAAGGATAGAATTATACCTTGCATGGAATAAAAAGGAAGCTTAAACCATTGATATTCAAAGCACCAAAATTGTTAGACATTACCAAATATCTTCATTGGAATGGAAAGAGTAACTTAATAGTCTTTAATAGTTGCTTTAACCTTTTCACATCTAAAGGGTACATATAGTCGGACACATATAGATATATCTTAACCAATTCAGACTGTATAATTAGTTCTTACGATTAGGGTGTGTTTGTTCCATTGGAAACTGCTGGTTCTGTGACTTACATTCTCTATGAAATACCCGTCTTCATTTGACTCTCAGGAAAATTCTTATATGATTCATGTCTGAGATTTGGAATCAGTAGTTTGCATCTTATCATTTTTTGAGCTCACTCAAAAGCTTAAAGAGGCCCTGGTTTATATTATAGACAACTCAGTTGATGCATTAATACTTAGAAAATACACATTTTCCAACAAATTGGTATACAGTAAAGGTATATGATGCTCTTATTTCTGTGATATAAATGTGTCATTGTAACTAACTGCTCCCTCACCGCTGTGTGGGAGCAGAGGGGAGTGGCCAGATACTGACTGCTCCCCTGTGAAACTGATGTGTGGTGCTAGACTGTATAAAGACAGACTACATCATTCGGCACCTGCTTTGATTGCTCTGCTGATGTGTGTAAAACATGGATCCTAGACAATAAAGTAGACTTGCTTAACCATACCTAGTGTTTTATTGTTACTCTAAGAAGAGCGTAACAGTTAGATTCTGTGTGTATATATATATATATATATATATATATATATATATATATATATATATATATATATATATATATATATATATATATATATATATATATATATATATATATATATATATATATATATATATATATATATATATATATATATATATAAGTGTGTGTGTGTGTGGAACATGCCTGGGTTCATGAAGGATTAAAACATCTGCTACTGGCTACTATTTATCTGTCACCACTACCATAAGTAAACGAATCCAGCTCAAATCAAAACTAGACAAATCCAATACAAATCCTGAAGAAATCTCACATATGATACTGTTCTAAATTGTTTAGAAATAATGTGAGAAAAAATACTCAAAAAGATTGTAGGTGGTTCTGATAAATATTTCACCAAAACAATATTACAACTAACAAAATATTACGTCTGTTCCTATATACTAGTGATACAGGAATGAATGATGATACAGGAAAGAAAAAAGTCAAACCTGCTCTGCCTGAGGACCACTTGTTTTTAAAGATGGGTTCCTACTACAAAATCAGTAGTGCATTCAATGCTTGGTGTTCTTGCTTCTCAAGATTCTTTTTCTTGATAATTCGGTTAGGCCGGAGAGGTATATACAATGAAAATGTTTTACGTGGCAAGATGTAGTCAGTGAGCATCGTGTTATGGTTTTAATGTATACCTGCTTTAAATACCAGAGTACCAAGAGCACCCATTTTCAAGGTGGCGCCACCTATATCTAACTCTTAAAAGTTAGATAATCCAATGACATTAACTACTCTATTTCGGAGTATTTCCTGGTTCATACATGTTAAATATGTCATTATTTGGCAGACATATGATCCTTTATATTAGATAGATAGTCCAGGTTAGGTTGACCTAGCAGCTGACTAATAGGTGGCGCCACCTGCCATCAGGGGGTATGGCTGCGACGCCTCCATATCTGAAATTGTTCCCCTTGGACAGTTGTACCAACATAACAAATTTCATGCTTTTAATATGTAGCGCACAATTCGGCCCAAAAATGTCATAAATCTGCTGGACCATACGTCTATATGCATCTACTGGTTAGAACAATCAAAAAATTATGTGGTTAGTAAAATGATTCCTCCACTCAAAATGGTATTTTTCTTGGCATTTCTCATTTTCTCAGGACAGTATCAAACCCATAGAAATTCATGTGTGGTAGGAACATACAATTAAGTTATCAACAATCATTTAAGACCACTTTTGGGGCAGCAGATACATTCACCATACCTACATGCAAATTTATTTCATACACCGTGCAGGGTCTTGGCTAAAATTTAGAGATGGAGCACAAAATAAGAAATTGTAACAAGAAAGATGCGGTCGCATTCTTAAAGAGGTGCTCTTAGAGGAATGGAGAGTCTTAACCATGTACTCTGGATGATTAGTATAAGTGCAATGTGACAATCCCACCATTCAAAAATATGGAAGGAGGGAACATATACTGACTTAACTAAATGGCTTTGTCCTAGTAGAGAATAATTGTCCCTTGTCTTATTAAATGTAGAATGAGAGAGAGAGAGAGACAGAGAGAGAGAGAGAGACAGAGAGAGAGAGATTGATTTAATGGTTCCCAAGTCCATTTTTGTTTAAAACACTGTACGCATGTTTTTTCCAGAGATTTGATGGTCCCAAAGTCCATTTTTGTTTAAAACACCTAGTGAAATTAAAGCAGGCCAAAAAAACTCAAGCTACCTTAAATTTAGGTGTGTTAAAAGTACCTAATAAATCTTACTCCAGAGGGGTAAAATTTCTTAGTAAAACATCGCCTGTAGGGTGTTACATTTCCCAGGAAAATATACCCCAGGGAAATCAACTTTGTTCTATTTGTAAGTACTATGTTCTGCTTATTCGGTCATAACTTATCTATTTCTAAGAGACCTGTGAATATCCAAATCAGCAAAATATGACTTGCCTCTCATCAAATTGATAAACATTGGAAAATCCAATTCATCCAAGAAAGTAGATGAAACAGGGGAAACATCATCCAGGAGTGAGCTCAAACAGTTTTACATGGGTTTTGGTAGATGTCTGAGTGTGAAAACTACTAGTATGCTGTTACAACATCGCTAGTCAGCTGTAAGGCACTCAGTTTAACATACAGCTGGTCCTCTTTTGCTGGGCCTTAAAGGAAGTGGCTATTGAGAGTGAATTGTTTATTGAGTGGAGATCATAAAACAATGGGAGGGGGGGGGGGGGGGGTTGTCTTATCTGCATGTGGCAGTTGATGTATGCTTAGGTAACACAGACCTGTGGGGAGTCTAGGATTGAGTGTTCTCTTCAGGCAGGAAATCCCATGGAGGAAGGCATATGGTGCCTTGGGGTCATTATCTTTAATGATCATTTGATGACACTATGAAAGGGATGTGAAGTTCTTAAATGCCTCCTTCTCTGTGCTAGATGACAAAGCATCAGTCCAATGTCAATCACAAATTGCCAAAAAAGCAACTTTTTAAGGACACAAGAAGAAAAAGAAAAGAAACTTTGTCAAGGTTAGACATTGATTAACAAGGTAATCTAAAAGGAAAAGATAGAAAAGCCTCAATGAGCACAAACTAGGCTCTGACAGAACTTTGTCAAGAACAAAAGAGATAAACAAACAATCATGATTGAATAAGCAAGCAAATGCGGTGGGGATACATGAATTTGTGATTTCATGAAGAGGTGACTCTGTAGGATTATACTGAGGTCAAAATATCCAACTATTTGCTTGAATTGAAGTCTAAGAAAGTAATCACAAAACATTGGGTGTCTTGATGAGTCACCTTTGTGGATTTGGGTGTCCAAATGACTCCCTGCTGGTGAGGGCCTGTGTCTTTTCTGATTGGTGCTGCCACTGGTGGAGAAATCTGGAACTAAAATGAGCAACACAGTTATTTGCTAGCTAAATGACTGATCACTAATCTTGGACACATTCTTCTTCACCAGTCAATATCAATACTTGATCATTTTACAAAATGATTTCCTGGTTGTGATCTCATGTAAGGGTTTGTGATTTTATGCCAAGCCTCATGCAAAAAATCATATATATATTGCATGCAAGTAATTTTCATGTCGAGGTCACATTATGAGTCAACAATATTTCAAATATATATCTTACTGTAAAACCCTTTATAACCACGCCCCTTTTTATTCACGCAACTGCAGTCTTAATCTGATCGCGGTCATTTAATTACGCACATCAACTGTATCACCGCTAGATGAGGCATTATTATGCTATTTTGAACGTATATCAGCGCCAGTAATAAACGAGTTATCATCACCTAGCGCGAAATGCGTGAAATTAAAAGGAGCGCGATAATAATGGGTTTTACAGTATATATCAATGTATCAAACAAAACACTAAGCCATTCAAAATGAAGATATATGACCTTTGCAATTATTCTGGATTATAGCCTGAATGCATTTTACATTTGTGCTGTGAATGTGATATTGCTATCTCAATATGGCAAGAGATAATAGATTGGTTCAATCGACAAAAAAAATTAAGTTGGGAAACTTGACTGGTGCCCAAATACTTTCAGGTGATCCATCTTTTGACCAAATGTTTTTTTTTTTCAAAACAAAAAATGGATTCTAATTATAGCTAAAATAACTGTATTTTAACCCATTAATGCACATGATGGCCAAAAGCAACTGAACAATTTTGCTGAAATCTTTCAAGGGAAAGCATATTTGAAGAAAAAATGTTCACTAGAAGACCACCAACAACTCTCCTTCAAATATTTTTTAATAAAATCATTTTGAATTCCTAAGTTATTGGCATAAGTATTATAGATCAAAATGACAATTTCTAGAGGAACTCATTAGCATCAATGGGTTGAGAATAAGTACACAAAGGGCAAAGCAACTCTTATTCAACTTCTGGCTATTCTTAGAAATTCATAATGGAGATTAAAATATGCATGCATCTAAGAGTTATTTACTATCTGCAACTATGATACATTTGCATGAATAAAGAACAACACAGTTATCTTCAAAACAACTTTTATTCATGAGGTTATCAACTTTTTTTGAAAAAATAATGTAAATTATGTTATGAATGTCTCATTCTCCAAAATTGGTTTGTCTTTGCTAATCTTATCCTTTAAGTAGCTACTGCCTGAAATACTGTTTTGCTACATATATGATGAAAGCATTTTTTACTGTAAAATAGTAATTATGGGGCAAAATCAAGGAAATCAAGAAACACGATTTTAACCCAAAATTGGTGTCAGAATTACCAAGTTTAATTGTCACCAAAAATTATCTAAAGCATCTACACAATGCTCTTAACAAGACAAAGAAAATGAAAGGTCATCGATTTAGTTTTTGAACCGCAGATGATTAAAATTTGTGAAATAGGACATTTTTCGTAGAACTTCACAAAAATGGTACAAAAAAGTTGGCAATAGGAATACAGCCAACAGTTTAATGATAAAGATTGGCTAAAATCAACTATAAATTGTTTTTATCAAATTGTAATTGGCTACAAAAAAGACATTGATTTTTCAAACAACTCAAGGGATTTAGAATAACCCATTCACGCTCAGAGTGGCCAAAACAGGCCTGACAATTTTGATAATATTTTTCTAACAAAAGCATTATTTGAAAAATATTTGGTGGAAAAATATTAATCAGAAGCCTAAAAACAACTCTCCTTGAAATATTTTGGGAACTTTTCTCTAGTTACCAAGTTATTTTCAAAAGTATGAAAGTAGCAGACAATACTTTCTAGAGAAACCCTAAGTGTGAATGGGATAACAGAAAAACCACTGTACTGATATGTAAAAAAAGCAAGGCCAGTTACAAAACAGCAGATAATAGCGGCCATTTTGAGATTCTAGAATTAATCTCCAATTGGCACTGCTTTCCCTCAATAAATATTTACTTTTGACGATTTTATTTTAAACAGTTGGAGGGTTTGGAACCTAGCTCAAGCTCAGCCTGACTGCTTTTAAAACCTTATAGGAAACTCAAATATGTCATGTCAGAATTGTCAGCATTAAATGCAGCAATCTTTACCATCTTCAAATATTATCTCCATATATAAGGTGCGGACAATAATGGTAGCTTTGCTAACCAATATCGAGCAAGTAAAATATAGGCCCTTGTAATCATTCCAATCTAAGCATAATTGAGTAAAATGAATGCATGTCTGTGGCACCCAAAAACATCCCAAATATTTTGTTAATGTCATTCATATCAGAACATTTTCATGAAAAAAGTTGATATGAACCCCACAACTCTCCTTCAGATATTTTACAAATAAATGACATTTTTAAAGCACCATAGGTCGATACCATTCTTCAGGCATGAATGGATTAACCATGACCAAAACAAGACATAAATGAACTAAGCAAATACTAATGAGTATAGATAATTCCACTGGTACTTGGTTATTTGGCTATTTATCATTCTGTAATATGAAGGAAAGCCAGGAGAGATTTGAGTTGGGCTACTAGATACCTAGGGCGCCTGGCCCTACAAGACCACAATACCTGTTGTAGTCGGGCCCTGATCCATGAGTGATCTACTATACCTATGAATTAACTAGTCCCTCTACTAGCACAGCTAGTTTGTTTGGCTGCCCTAGAAAGTCTTTGAAGAAGTGAAAGCATATTTTTGTTAATGAATATGTCATACATCCAATACAATACAAAGTTTTGTGTAAATACATGCATTTTTTGTGAAGGAATGTCAAACTTCCAATTTAATACTAAGAATTTTTGTTCAAATTCTTGCTGTAGTGATCTCTGCTGATCTTGAAGTTGCATACAACCTCTGTGAGCATGTGACCTTTGGTGCTGCCACTTCCCAGAGAATCTTTGATGTTGCGTATGACCTCTGTGAGCATGTGACCTCTGTCACATCCACTGCCCGGAGCCTCGAGTCTCAAGTGAGTGTAATGGACATGCAGGTGATAACCTAGAGCTTGCCATTTTGGCAGGTCAATGTGGCCTTGCTGTAGTGATCGCCACTGATCTCGATGTTGCGTATGACCTCTGTGAGCATGTGACCTCTGTCGCAGCCACTCCCTGGAGCCTCTAGCCTCAGATGGGTGAAATGGACGTTCGAGTGATAACCTAGAGCTTGCCATTTTCCTTGTATTTCTTATAGAGACCATCATTTTCCCTGACTGTGAATGTCAGTGTGGCCTTGCTGTAGTGATCGCCACTGATCTCGATGTTGCGTATGACCTCAGTGAGCATGTGACCTCTGTCGCAGCCACTCCCTGGAGCCTCTAGCCTCAGATGGGTGAAATGGATGTGCAGGTGATAGTAGGAGGGCTGGTAATGGAAGTATGCCCTCAGCTTACTCGCAGGAACCTGGTACTTTTCAAAAATGGCTTTCTGAAAATAAAATGATCCTACTAAGTCTAATTCGAGTAATATCATTATCACAAAAGATATATATATATATATATATATATATATATATATATATATATATATATATATATATATATATATATATATATATATATATTATATATATACTGAGAGGCTGAAGCATGCATATAAAATTTGAGGGTCACAAGCTAGAACAATTTTGCCTAATGCTTACAGAAAGATGACTCAACTACTCTGACCACCACAGACACTCCAACAAACACAATGCTACAGATAATAGCATTTAAGATCTCATATAAATGCAAAGAATGAAAATTGGGAAAAAGGAAAATTAATTGCTGACCACGTTCTTTTATGCTATGAGGGCAATGGTTTTATAGATTCTGAAATGTCCTGGTTGAGAGATGTTCTCTAAAGAGACCTTTCTATTCAGTCAATTTTCATATATTAAATCATTTAAATTAATGTATGGCTTAAATGCATTATATTCATTCAAACCTAGATGTCACTTACCTGTGCATTTTTCAGGATGTTCTTGAGGAGTGGTAGGTGTGAGGAGTCAAGGTCGCGTAGAGATCGTATCCCATGGCGATGACAGATAGCCACCAGGTACAACTCCTCCACATTCTTGCCGTCCCATTTCATGTCCGGCAGGAGGATGAATCCCGTCTCAGGATCGCTGTCCTCGAATACTATTCGCTCAGCCTCCTTCTTCTTCTCAAGAATGTTGTAAACCCACTGAAAGAATAATATAATAATAGTTTAATATACCCTGCAAATAAGCCACAATTTCTGTCTCTTTAGCACATGGAATCTTGTAAAAGACAGCACCCCCTCCAAATCTATTTATAGTACAGCCAAAGGCAACATATGGATTCACCATTATGATTTTGCTATCATCAGCTTTTGCTTGGTTAGAACTCCCCTTGATAAGGATCATTTATCAAAGATACTTCTGAAAATAACTAAAGAATATAGCATAAATTTGCAAAATATCTGATGGAAAATACCTCACAAATGATGCTTCAGTAAAAATGGATAAATCACCAAACTAGATAGGCCTTTTGGGGTCCTGTATAAAGTATAAATAAGGTATAAAACATATTTCTTCCACATAAGGAAATGCAATACTCCTAGAAATATTTGATAACAAAGGTTTAATGATTCCTCGTTATAAGGTTTCCAAATACATGCATTACCCACTTGATGATTTGTAATGCACCACAGGGGGCCTCTTTTAGGTACATGTCTTACCTTGACACTAAATGTACTGCCCTCTATGTAAGGTAGAGTGATTTGGGAATAATCTTCCCCTGTCTCAGTCACCAAAAACATTTCCTGCGCTGTGTACTTTGCAATATGCTTTTCCGTGGCTGGATGAATGACTGTGGTCTTGATATCTGAAAAAGAAAACAGAAGGCTGGACTCAGTCACAGATGGAACCATGCAGTTAAGGTTTACAACTTCAATCATAATTTGAAACAAACATGATCTCTTTTGTATAACTGCAATGTTGCAACATTGTCTCAATCAAAAGCAACAATGTACATGTACATGTATATGGAAACAGAAGGGGGCTTTTTAGCTTTGGCTTACCATACTTGTGATTATTAATGGTTTAGCGAAAATATATAACATTCGCATCAGCACAATGTTGCAATTTACCAAATAACCTCGTGCCGAGCCTTCAACCTTATGAAGTTGACGAGTATCAGGAAGAAGAGGGGAAAATTCCTAAAGCTCTGTGTCAGTGTCAGATGCGCCTTTCAGGTACATACAGGTACAGGTGAACTTGGATATGACGGACCACTATAAGAAGGATGTTTGCATATGACGGGCGATATGCTTGGTCCCAGTCTGATGCATATCAAGGATTCGTCATATGTATACGACGGATTTTTCATATGACGGACCAATTTTCCTGGTCCCATTGAGTCCGTCATAACCAAGTCCACCTGTATATACTAGGTCTACAAGGTCCCTGTCACAACTTGTCAGGTCTCATTTATGGATCTAAAAACAAAACAAGCGTTACCATTTACTTCTGGCTTTGCCATCAGTTTATACGTCCCATAAATGTCGTTTTTCAATGTGTTGACCAGGTTAGAATCCTTGGATAAGATATCTGGTAAGGATTTCTCATCAAATGCTGTTTTCTCCAGGATAACAACAGCTGCATCATCACTGCCTTCAAATCGACCCTGCACGAAGACAGATTTAGTTTTCGCACTTTCGTTTAATATTTTCACTATCTCAAACCCCTCCAGAGTTTTCAACTTTTCATTTTCATCTGAGGGCTCCCTGGGCTCCTCCAATTTCTGCTTCTTTGGTGGATTTTCTTCTGTGCTCATTTTGAGTTGATGGCGCCGCTCCTGAAAATTGCAAGAAGTATAATTATTGCTATGTTTATGTTCTTATACCACTGGCTGGGCAAGCCAGTCCATCTTAATTCTTGTGCAGATGAGTAATGCGGAAAAATAATATAGAACATCCTTCCGTTACTGAAAAATGGGTAATTTATTGAAGCTAAGACTATGTAGTGGCCTCAGGCTATTTAATTATTTTATTTTCACTTGTGTTTCAACATATTTTCTAATGGATAAAATGAAACAATAAATTGACATAGTAAGACCAGAGACCACCATACTAACTAAGATAAAAGCTCCCTGGTAAGACAAACATCTCCCACTCTCAACGAATCATTGTGCCATTATAAAATGCGGCAAAAAGAGAACTAATAGGAATTTGGGGGAAAGTTGGCTATGATCAATTTTTTTATATATTCATTGAGTTATTTTTTTTTATACATCTAATAAGACTTTGCTTGTCTTGTTAATAACCTAGTAGGTATATCAAACATATGCCTGCCGGCTGGCAATTAAAATTCCAAACAAATAAAAAAAACAGCACTAGTTAGATAAGTCAACAAAAATATAGACAGCATGGAGAAACATATTCAGGATCATATACACAATTAGCAACATTTATGTACATGTATGTCTCTGTTTATGCTAAGATACCTAGATGTACATTTGTGCTGGTGCTAGAATTACAGAATAAATATAAAGTACGAAGGAGTGTTGTTATTAGTGGTAGTTTTTTAAAAATACTACAAAAATACAGAATATTTAAGATATCAAGCTCTACCAATCCCTATTGGCTAGAGCAAGCTGGAGTAAGTCTGAGAAATTGGGTTTAGGTTGATTGGATTACACCTGAGAGCAGTAGACAGGGAGTGGGCACTGGGCATGCGTCATCAAATTTCGCTGCCTCGGCAACCTATCTGACCTAGATAGGATGACAGTCTGTATACACAGCCAGCCAGTCAGTCTCTCTGCTGCTTACTTACTGCACAAATCACGTGACCAATACCTCCCCAGGCTTCACCGCGTAACCCGAGGCGCACATACCCTAGGTACTAGCATGCTGTGCCTATTGGGTTGCGGATCAAGGGGATGTATTTCTCTGATTACACTGAGTGTAATTAGAGAGTTGGAGCTTGGCTTCACATATAATAAGCAGGAATGAAAGGGAGGCATTTTATTATCAATGGTATGAAAGGGAGGAACTTAATTATCAAATGAAATATGAATATTGAATATAGCCTCATGTTGTCTCATGAGTCAGGATGTGAGTGGTCTTGAAGGAGGCTCAAGATAACTGATAGTGATGTTGAGAGGAGAAAACCTGGCATTCTGAACACCCTTTCCCTAATTATCTTTTGATTTTTTTATCACTCACTGGCCTGTACAATAATATCAAATCAAATTAATAAATTTCAAAAAATTCTCTGATGTCTACAACAACTACAACTATTTACCGTAAAACTTTTTAAAGTTCACAATTCAACATTTTGCGCTCTTACAGCAGCATCAACATGCCGACTGAAGTTGAAGAAGGATTTTGCGAAATCGTGGCCACAGTTCCCACTGGTTTGGAGCAGATGGCTAAAGGAGAAGTCGAAGAAAAGTTTCAAGCGGATGTTGAAACTGCTAGAGGAAAAATATTCTTCAACACCGAAGTTGAACATGTGGGCAGGGTGAGTGAGCGATATTTGAGAATGGCCTGTGGCTGTGGCTGCCTGACAAATGATATGAGATAAATGTAACAGCTGTGTCTGTGATGTAATCAAACTAGAAATGGCTAAGAGCAACAACAATAATAAAATAATCCTAATACCCTAAGAAGTCTTAACATCTGGTTACCCCCTTTTTGTTTAAAAAAAATCCTATTAATAATAAAGTTTGGTTCACCCCCTCCCCTTTTTTGCCCAGCTTAGGGCCTGTTTCCACTAGGCGGGACTGCAACGTTTTTTTCTTAAATTACTGCTGCATAATCGCTCGCCTCTATTTTTCCTTTATCTGATTCCACTTGGTGGCGACAGGAGCGGGGAGGGTTTTGAAGGGCAGCGGATCCCGCCGCAGGAATATCTGGATCGCTCACTTGAGCATTCCAAGCGGGAATTAGCCACGGCTTTGCTACATCAACCCATCAAATTGCAGCGGTATCCCGTCGGCACTCCCAGACAACGGAGTGGGATCGGGGTGGCTTCCTGAAGGAGACACCGCTGCCGTCCCGCTTGCCATCCCGCATAGTGGAAACACACCCTTATACTTATGTAAATTACATGTTGCCCTTCAGGTGACCTGGCAGACTGAGTGCCCAAAATTGGAAATTGGAAATTTTTTGGATGTCCTATTTTTATAGGGAAACCACATTATAGTCAGATTACAAGCGTAAACATGTAGTTACCTATTGAAATAAGGTATACTCTCCTCATGCAATGTCATGGGATTTATATTAGGGTGAGAAAAAGTCAATTATATATTTGAAAATAACATTTTTAAGAAATTATTCAGAAAAAATATGTGGGTGTCCTCAGGGGTGATTTTTGAGAGTTTGGGTGATCAAATGAGGCCCAGACATCCTGCTGGCTTGGACTATGGCTTAGATAAATAAAAAAAACAAATGGATATGAAACCAGCCGGTCAAACCTTAACAGGCTAGCCTCAACGATTAGGCCAAAAATTGTGCTCAGCACATGCTGGTGCACAGGTTATTCTGTAATGTAAATGATACAAGAGCCCTGATTGGTTCTTGTTCCCTCGTGACCTCACGCTGATGCCAAAGACCCCTGGCATGTCCAGCCCTTCACTATAGCGCATATAGTATTAATTTGGTCTTTTGTGAAATTGTGGCCACAGGTTTGGATCAGATGGCTAAAGGAGAGGGAGAGGGGAAAAGTGGGGTACTAATAAGAGCTAATTTACAAAACAATAATGTCAGGACTGGTTTTAGAGCTAAATTGGTAGTAGTTACTTATCTCCCTAGCCCCTAGGTTATTTATATCTCTAGTTATACTAAAACAATTTTGTATAAAAAAGACCACCCCTCCAAATCGGGGGAAAAAATAATTATTTCCCCCTGGCTTAATACTTAAAATTAGAGCTGCACTCACAGAGGGAGATCAGCTCATGAGCTCACCACCATTTTGACTCATGAGCTCATGAGCTTGTGGATGCGCGGTTTTTAAAATAGATATTCATTATTCAGCCCACCAATTAAGAAAGAAATATGTACTGATGAAGAATTGCTAAACATTTACATGGTTGTTTCATTTTAAAATGTGCCTGCATAGAAAAATACATATTTATATTTACATATTGCTTTCTATAGAGCGGTACAAAGGTCAGTATAACGCTCAACACTGCCTTTATAAATTGGGGATTGTAAACAAAACATGACAGCATTAAGCAGTAATAAGAAAGTTTGTGTTGGATGTCCTGTGTTACGTTTGTGTTCCAAACATAGACGAGTTCGCGAGTTGACGACTTTAGCTCGAGCGCGGCTCGCCTGCCCTAATGCGTGAGCCACTCGAGTTTGTGAGTGGTGAGTGCAGCTCTACTTAAAATGGTAAATGAGTTTATATCTAATTATCTCAGGTATATAATTTCTTAATCTCCAGCCTCTCTGAGGACACCCAGCTACAGAATCAATGATTATTTAAGAGGTCTAATGCCACTCACTACTTGTTAATAATTGATTGTATATTATTGTTTCAGATTCTGGATCTGCGTTCTGTGGACAATTTATCTGTTATCATGAGTCGTTACAATGATTTTCCATTCTCAAGTGATGCTGTAAGTACATAGGTTATCAGGGAATTGCTAATTAGATATAATATTAGAAAGAATTAGGACAATAAATGTGGAAAAATAATGATGCAGAAATGAATTTTTACAGATATAGGTATGAACTGCCTAGTAGCTTTATATGTATGGTGCAAAACTAATGAATATTTCTCACATTTGTTAGGTTTGAATCTTGCTTAAGGTATCTGGCCAAATCAACATGTGGCATATATGCACATATACAAAAAGAAAACCACATGAATGTGGTTTTCTTTTTGTATTTTCATCTCCTTCATTATTAGTAGTCATGCCTTAGTCTTGATTTGTCAATAAAATATATGAAGGAAATTTCAAATTCTAATGTTAAACCGTCATTGTTTCTAATAGCCTGTTAAAGCTACAATTGTTGATATTTAACTAGTATGGCTCTTTTCTCTACTTGCAGTGGTCTGGGCCTCTTAAGAAATTAGTGTTAGAATATTGCATGTAAGATAAAATCTCTCTTTTGTTATTTCAGGAGGAAGCATTAGGCCAAATACAAGACATAGTGCCATCTATTAACTGGAAAGCTGGCCTCCAAGTGTGGCAAAAATTTGCCTCATATCAAAAAGAAGTCAGTCCTAACCCTCAGTCATCTTTCCACGGCGTGGAACAAGCAAGAAATATATCAAAAGCTCAAAGAACATCCAGTGCAAAAAGGGAGGCGGGCAAAACAGAAAGTGACACTTTGGAAGGAGAAGGGGCTTGTGAACCAATACCAAAAAGACCCAGGAATTTTGAGCTTCCAAATTTCCGGGCTACATGTTACAGGACTGGAGCAAACCACTCTTTTCAATCCCCAGAAGCAGCGCGTGCCTTTGGGGGTATTGTGCAGGATTACTTCGGCTGGAACGTAGAAATGAAAAATTTTGACGTAGAAGTTATATTGACAATTGAGGAGTCCAATATGTATGCTTCACTGGGTCTGACGAAGGAAAGTTTACATAGGAGAAATGTGGTGGATTTTGGATATTGCACTTTACGACCAACTATTTGCTATGGAATGCTCAGGTAGAAATTGCACATTAGTCAGGTGTTTTTAGTTTCTTATAATTCCCATAGGTAAATCTCCGTGATGATTCTCATATCTTTTATTTCACATAGATTATGAGTATATGCATAGTCAAGAAGTATTGTATTGTATTACAAGATGTAAATACAGTTTGTTTAATATTTATAAGTAACATTGTTAAGTTTAAGTTCATCATGCATTTATGTATCTTAACCCATTCACACTCAGAGTTCCTATAGAAAGCATTGTATGCTACTTTCATACTTTTGAAAATAACTTTGGAATAAAGCGAAAATTCACAAATTATTTGAAGCAAAATTGTTGTTTGGCTTCTGATCAACCCTTCTTCAAATGTTTTCAAGAAAATGCTTTTGTGAGTAAAATACTTCCAAAATTGTCTTTTGGCCGCTCCGAGTGTAAATGGGTTAAAATGCTACATTCCTGATCAGTCACATTGCAAGGGTACAGAGAAAAACTAATGGGCTACCCCTTCAAATGTGGGGTATGCACATGCTCTGACACATTCAGAAATATCTTCTTGGAAAGCAATATTTTGAGAAAATTTAACAGTTCTATCAAATGTTTTAAAAGATTCATCTCTATTTTATAGTTATTTTTAAAGATTTCAAATTGGTTATGCAATCCATGTGCAAATGGGTTAACCCATTCATGCTGAGGAAGCTCCTTGAAAAGTGTTGTTTGGAGGTGTGATACTTTGAAAAATAACTTACTAACATAGCATAAACTGGTAAATTGATGAACTATTTTTAGAAGAGTTGTAGGCTTGGTTGGGATAAAAAAAATTCTTCAGATATTTGGAACTGGAAGATGCTTTTGTTAAAGAAATATCTCCCAGATAATTTAGCCATTTTTGGTCATTTATTATAGAGAGATTCCCATATTGTCAAGCCATTTTGCAACTCATTTATTAGAGAAATTTCTTCAAAATCATTTGGCTTTCTTAGGCCACTAAAATGAAAGGGTTTATATTGTTTTGACATGTGTTATTTTTCCTGTTAGGTTTTGTAAGATCAATGCGGGTGATTTGGTCTGTGACCCTATGTGTGGAGCTGGAACTATACCCATAGAGGTAGGTCTGTCACATGGAAAAAATGAATACGTTGAAATATTGAAAATAACTTTGGAATTGAATAAAACAGAGATTCAAAAAAATATCTTAAAGAAAATTATTGGATTGATTTTGATTAGCATTTCTACAAATATTTTGCAAAATGTTTTATTCAAAGGTATATTACCAATTAGAATATTTTAGTACTAAAGTCATCAATGGATTAAAATTGTATAAATTGGCTGCATTACAAATTTACCTAATGGGGGATTGTGTTTTGCGTGTATCTTATTTGCCATTTACTTCCAGGGAACTGTTTTATATTTTGAAAATATTCTATTGGTAAAATGGATATTCATCAAATCAAATTCATCTGACTTACAATAGTAACATTGTATCCATTTTTCCAGGCTGCCTTGAGCTGGCCAGAGACAAAGATCATATCCGGGGATAACTCTGACAATGCCTGCCAGAAGACACAGGCCAACGTGCACGCCATGTGTGAAGCCTTAAAGGCAGAGGGAAAGTAAGTCTCATTCCAGTACAGGGATAGCTTGGGTTACATCCAATTCAAATATAGATATTTAATAGTTGTAAAATGATACTGTATACAACTATATTTATTGTTGATATTCGTATACTCATTCTATTCAGTTATTTATATATTGCAAATATTGTCAAACTCATTTTGTCATAGTTGACAAGCAAGCAATAAAGCAAAGATTATATATGAATAGAATAAAAGGTCTGATTCTATGTTTCTTTGTATAACTTGACCCTTATGGCCTATGCTGCTGGTGGCTAATTTGGCCATTACAAAATGATGCAAAAAACCTGAAAAAATGACTGAAACACTGGCACATGGGTACTCATCTGAGGGTACTCAGCGAAAACTATCCAATGAATACCAACATGGCAGGGTTTAGATGGTTTTCAAAAATCTTTATCTTTATGTCCATGTGCTTTGGATGAAAGTAGCCTCTGCATTGGAAGGGTAAGGATCAAATCACAAAAAGGTGGAAAGGCTGATTAGGGAAGAAATTCCCTTCTCCATAGTCTTAGCCAGCAGGGCGTCTGGGTGTCTTTTTGGACACCCAAACCCTTAAAAAGCACCCCTAAGGACACCCAAACAAAAAAAATTGTGAAGAATTTCTTAAAACATCAATCTCAAGCATATAATTGAATTTTCTCATCTCCATATAATTCCCATGACATTGTAAAAGAATATCATGCCTTATTTTGATAAATTTATACATGTTTATGGTTGAAATCCGAGTATATTGTGGTCCCCCTTAAAAATTTGGGCGCCCAAAAATTTTACAGTTGCCAATTTTAGGCACCCAGTTACCAAATCCTGGCTAAATCTTCTCTATAAAAATAATTTCAAGAGATAGATCAGTGGTTTAAAATTGTCAAAGTTGAATTGTTTGAATTATTAGTGTTGCATCATTCCAGCTGTCATTCCTCCAGAAAATGCTCTAGAGATATGTATGGGTCACTAGTTGTTGTCACATCATGTAACAAGATGTTGCTATTTCAGATCCCCTTTAGATGTTGGTGTAACAAAATGGGATGTTACAAATCTTCCCCTGAAGACCAACTCTGTGGATGCCTTCATCACTGATCTGGTGAGTACAAGTCGTCAGCCACCAATAAAAGGACTTGCCTTGTATGTAGAAAACACCCCTGGCTTACCTGGCCGGGCAATTTGAATTTCTAAAACCTTTCTACAATCAATTAATTGTATATATATTCAGCACATTTCTAAAATGAAATAATTTTCACCCAGGTATGTTAAAACATTAGGGATAAACAGCATAGGAGTATTCTAAAAAATATTTTCAATTTTAGAGGTAATGAAAATTTGTGCTTTTGCTTGTCAATTTTACATTTTTGACTGACAAAGGAACATGGTGATTAGTTCGAATTCCTTGGGAAGCTAAAGCCTCCAAATAGTGTCAGTTACTTTTCATACAAAGCATTATCTAACTGGATATCAGGGATGCTTAAGTGTATTACATTTCTTAATTTTTCATTTTTTTATATAATGGTTCCAAACACAGAACTCTTGAAAATGTGTTGATCTAATATATTATATTCATGGAATTATAGAAAATACCCTGAAGCTATCTCTTTCTAACAATATAGCATTTGGACCATGCATCTTTCTCTGTAATTAGTTCATTCATTTTCCAAAAAGAATGTCTTATCTATCAATGTATTCAAAATATTACTCTCGAGGAAATGAAGACAGTCTGCAGGGATACAGAACCATACCTACAGAAGCATGGATAATTCATTTATATATTGATGTATGTTTTATGATGAATTATTAATATTTACCTGGTCTTAAATTCTCTATCGGTACTTTTCAGCCTTTTGGAAAGAGGTATGTATTATTTTGTTCATTTGACATTTAGTTTTAACCTAAAATGAGATTTTCTAGTTTTCATTAAAATGCTAAAAACAAGAACTAACTGGAGTTTGTGTAACTACATTTTCAGAAAGCCATTGCATGCACCTTTCTCACAGAGTATAACAAAAGTATTAGTTAAGGTAGCTTATGGGGTTAATTCATTTGACTCAGTTTTCCTATACCCTGCTTTTATTTGACAATTTAGTCTATAGAAAATGTATATTGCCTGAATGCACTTCTGATGAGGAATATATCAAGCATCACACAAAGGTATGTTCCCAGCAGGTTAGATTTTTGCATTAAGACGGCTTTTCAAATACTTTTTCACTCTATTGACAAATTATGGGGAATTTTTTCAGAACCTGTGTGAGCTTCACATCAGGGACCGGCATAAGTGATTGCCCATTTTGCCATGGCAAGTGCAAACATTCGCTGGGCAATTAGAAATCATTACTTTCTTGCCTGACATGGGAAAGTAAAATTTCAGTTTTCAATGATAGAATTCAAATCAATGAGATGCATTGATCAAAATGTGTATATTCAAAGGTATTTGGATATGAAAATATACTATAATACATTGTTCTGCATTTTAAAGATTTTTAACCAAGATTTTCAATTTTCCTGGGCAAGTTTAGTTTTTGGTGATGCAAGTAAAAACTAGTATGAACATATCCAACATGACATGTTGATCCCTAGAAGTATTAGGTTCCCTGAAGATGCCAGCAGGTTAACCCTTCCAATGCTGAGGCTACTTTTGTCAAGGGCGCAAAGTTTTTTGAAAACCATTAAAACCCTGTGATGTTGGTATTTATTGGACAGCTCTCGCTGAGCCCGGGTTTCAAACATTTTTTAGGTTTTTTGCATCATTTTGTATTGGCCAAATTTGCCACCAGCAGCATGAGGATTAAATGTGACATTTAATGTGTGTGTTTTAGGAGCGGCAACAAGATGCGTAACTGGCACCTATATCCTCAGGTGCTGCAGGAAATGGCCAGATGCGCCAAGCTCAACACTGGGCGGGCAGCTCTCCTCACGCACGACAAGAAATGTATGATGAAGGTGAGATAAAGTAGTGTCTATTTTCTAAGAGGCTCTGAAATGAAGAAATGTTTGATGATGAGATAAATAGCATCTATTTTTAAGGAGGCTCATAAAGTGGCATCTATTTTTAAAGAGGCTCTAATATAAAGAAATTATGATAAAGCCGAGATAAAGTAGCATCTATTTTCTAAGAGGCTCAATTATGAAGAAAGTATGATAAAGGCGAGATAAAGTAGCAGCTATTTTCTAAGAGGCTCTAATATGAGGAAATGTAGAGATAAAATAGCATCTATTTTCTAAGAGGCTCTTATATGAAGAAATGTATGATGATGGTGAAATAAAGTAGCATCTATTTGTAAGAGACTCTAATATGAAGAAATGTAGATATAAAGTGTAATATATTTTCTTATAGGCTCTAATATGCTTCGAATAAAAATATATATTGAAACCAAAAATTACTGAGCCTTAATAGATTTCCTAGGTAAATAGCATACAGTGAACTGGAATGTATCTAACAAAAGGGTGTGTCTCTTGTAAAATATTTATGTGATTTTACTCTGTTATTCCTCTCGCAGAGTATGTGTTTGGTGAGCAGTTTATGGCGCAGGGTTGCCATCTTGGGCTGCAACATTGGAGGTCTCTCGTCTTGCATGTACCTCCTCCACAGGACCAGCAAGGAATACCAGGCACACACAATCAGCAACAGGGAGAAAAAGCGACAAAAACAGAAACAAAACAGACCCCCTACAGACAAGCAAGAACAATCACAACAAAATATAGTGGGAGATTCTGAAAAGAAGTCATAGAACCAGTAATTATTTAAAATATCTGAAGGAAACACTTGGGTATGATAGGAGTTTTACCTTAGATGAATAGACATGGATTTGTTGCCACAGGAATTGTATAGGACCCATTACAGAGTCCTGGACACTACTAATCTTGCCAAATCTAGTGTGAGTGTGACATCACTAGGAGATATAAAGTATAGTTTACATTACAGAGTAAGTTGCGCACCAACAGGCGCAGAACGCACCTCTTGAACTGTTTATGTCAACATCTAGGATATTAGGTGGTTAAGCGAGACCTGCTGGTTGCGTATCCGGTGTGATCGACACTTGTGGTTTTATGAAGCATTGTGTTTTTAAATGCCATGACATCCTGTTGACTAAGACTTTTATTCAAAGAAAACATTATTTATACACCCAGTCCTATTATTCACTGCAAAGTGAAGCTCAAGAATTATTTATTAGATCTAGAATTCCTGACCAAATCATTTGGTTATCATGAGATGTGTGGTAAAAAAAAATGTGTGTTGGAAGTGCCCTGACACCCAGCTGACCTGGGCTCATGTT
>OZ012687.1:8240181-8350181 GCA_963942565.1 Maea johnstoni | reverse complement strand
GATGACATAAAGGAGTTAATAGTACCATGCATGATTATGAGTAGATACATGTTCATGATTGTTTTCTGAATATATGACATCTCAATCGAAATATCCCAAAGTTTATAGCAGCCTTCCCAGCTGTCATGGACCACTACAAGTAGAACAACTTGCTCCAACATCATGACACTATTCAAGAGTCGATTCAAGAAAGCTTCCAGGGTCAGTTCTGAGTGACTCTCCTTGATAAAATGTATACATAACACATCCCTACTTCTCACAAGAATTTCATCCTCAATAAAAATATATATACTGAAAAATCTAATAATAAAACAACATATATCAACAGCCATTGGTAACCTTTGTTCCTTGAGATGTATTTATGTGGCTGTACACTCATATATTCCAATTTATATCCATGCTTGTCATTTACAAAACTACTGAATTCATAATTAGGAATATAAGTCAGGATATTTTGCCATTTGTTGGATGAAGGAAAGTAACTGGCTAAAATTGAACAATAAAAGTCAGTTTTCACCTATAACATTGATTGGTAAAAGTAGAAAAGAATTATCTCCTGTTATCTAAAGACGTGAGGCTTGAGGTAATAGTCACTGATATTTTGATTTGTCTAAGGCTAGACCTCACTAAGCGATAGCACCCTTTAGGTAGTTCAGCATAATTTCCCTTATTTTTGCTATGCACTCAATGTAATACACTATAAATAAGATACATTCATCATTTCCACAGCTAACAGAAGTATCATTATCATTTCAAAATAGACTTAGAACCATTGCTACTTTCCCTGTGCCAACACCTTTCTTGATCTAGTAAAGTTAGCACTGCAAGGCGCCCAGAGCCAATCTCATATAATACCCCCCAAAACTAGGCCCAATTTGAGACTTCAGGAAATAATATACATTACATAACATTTAACACACTTATCTAGTAGTTACAACATTGTAAAAAAGATTTGTATTTGATATGGTACACTCTTGTTGTGAAAACCCATTTTCATGATAACAGTTTATATATCCTTTGATCAATAAATATCAATCAGTAACTGGCTTAAAAGGCCCTCATTAATTATATTATGCCAGGATTTTGGCACACATGATGTATTACTTAAACTCTGATTTGATATTCATATTCATAAATCAATCTACATCTATACTAATACATATATATGTATATATACAAATTCTTGTGTGTGCAATATATATATATATATATATATATATATATATATATATATATATATATATATATATATATATATATATATATATATATATATATATATAATGTTTGTGTGTCTTGGTAGAGGAGCAAAAGGTGTATATATATATATATATATATATATATATATTTATATATATATACACATACATATATATATGTGCACACTCTCGTGGAGGAAAAGTGGAAAATAGTATTTGTAGTTTTGTTTCCCCAACCCATCCCTATAATGTAAATTTCCCTCTTAAGCGACTAGACCTACCATTAATGCTGCCTTTAAATCTTCAAACCAAGCGATCGCCTCTAATAAACATCTAGCTAGTCACTAATAGCCAAACGCAAAATTGACATCCAAAATTAAACAGATTAGCATATAGAGGTGATTGCATCAATTCATTCTTTGGCCATTGGTTCAGACCCAGCTTGTGATTAGTTTTCACTCAAGTGCAAGTCAACATTTCAATCTTGTGAGGAATAAATAAAATATTATCTTATATCCATTCAAATAAATCAGAGAAGTTTCTGTATCTGTATCGCTACTATACCAGGCTATCCTCACTGTTCATGTAAAAATTACACCACTGCTTCTTTCCCATAGATTGATAGATATTCAAACAATCTTTTTAACATATCTGCTCTATTTAATTGTAGGGTGATGTCTCAGGATTTAAGAATATCCTGAATACCAGTATCTATTCAAGCGATTCCCATTAACCCTTTCATGCCTTGAGCTCCCCTCAAAAAGAGTAATCTCAAAGTTTACTTCAAAGTTAAGCTACTTCACAAAATAACTTGGTAATCAAGCAATAACTTTGGAAATATTTGGAAGAAAAATGTAGTAGCATTTTAATCATTTCTCTTTAAGAAAATTTAATCTTTCCAAAAGAATGCATTTTTATAATAGTTATCACCTAAATTAGCATGTCATTTTTTTTCCGCTACAGGCATGAAAGTGATGAATGAAATGGCGAAGAGGTATAGTAGTACTGACCAGTAGGAATCTGCAATGACAAAACAAGGTTACCAGGCTGGTGCAATACAGCACATATTCTTGCAGTTCCACTGTTTAATAACCTGAGGCCTTGAGAACAGTCAGCACCCAACTTCTAATAACATGATACTGGGCTTTGACTGATAACTTGTATCCAAGGCATCATTTTCAACGCTACTTTGTATCAACAGCATTAGCTTTTTGTAGTAACCTTGTATCCATGGAATCAGTTACTTCATGGCTACATTGTATCAACAACATTAGCTTTATACAGCAACCTTGTATCCATGGAATTAATTGCTACATTGTACCATTAGCATGTCTTTTTCCTGCTACGTTGTATCCATGGCCTCAGCCTTGGTGGCTGCTGTTGTGGTTTCCAAGATTTTCTCCTCCTTTATTGGGTACTCTTCTTCACGCTTGCCATTTGTGTTGATATTTTCATTAATGTTCTCTGTGTTTTCTCCATCCTCACTGGAGGCTTTTGTTATTTCCGGATAATAAGTCTTGAGTCGAATGTGCCATGCAATACTTGTGACAGCGGTTACTGTCCGGAACTGGTGGACGATATTGCGCGGGATAAAGTATATGTCGTTATCCCTTAATGAGATCCTGGAGTATTTAATGCCCTCCCGTCGAAGCTGGTTCAGTTTGGCATCCTCTACCCATGCAATGCACTAAACAAAAATTAAAACGTATATTATTTCGTATTTAATTAGTACTCGATGTTGTTTAGAATAAGAGTGGAGATGTGCATTATGTATATCAATATCTCTTATGATCCTTGAGCGAAAACAATATTTTAATTTAGCAAGTACTTTATGGTCTTTATCTACACTTAAAAATAGATTTAATAAACACAATAAAATTCATAATAAATTCTGAAGGTATTTTTCTTGTTAATTTTACAATGTTTTAATTTTCACTCATTATTAACTCCTTTACTATCATTTTAAGAATCATATATGGTATATTATATATGGTCTTAATACTTAATACTTAAAGAAATAAGGCCCTGTTTAACAATACCTGCTCATTATAATTACAATAGATAAAGAACAAGGATGACAATGCCCATATCCTTCATGATAAGAAACAATGGTGCAGGTAGGACAATGGACTTACCTGTGACATTGGAGGTTCATGCAGATCCAGCTGGAGTTTCTGTGTCACATCCATGAAATCCTTCCCATGAAAACAAATGACATCCTTCACAATGCGATCTTGCTGCTCCCTAAAACAGACAATTTTAAACAATGTTTTCCACTCCAGTAGGAAATGTTTCGCTGAAATTCATATTCAAACATGGGTGACATTGATACCGAGGACAAAGACATATTTTTCAAGAGCCTATCACCATCAGTCTTATGGCCTAGTAGTGTGTGAAATATCCTTTAGAAAATGTGACGATTCTCAATTGATTACAAGCCTATCCAGAACGCATCAGCAAAAATATGTATGTGTAGGTAGTTATTTCAATTACCTATAGAGGGCAACAAGATTAGATGAACTTGTGCAACTGTAGGAGGTGAAAAGCTCATTACTGTCATCTCTTTTTTCAAAGGGACTTTCTAATATAAAGATTTTACCAAAATGGGTGTATATTTTTAAGTTGCTGCAGCTTTAAATGTGTATGTAAGGAAGGTGTGATTACTTACTCCTCTCCACACTGGACAGCTTTGAGAAGGCCTACGGCGGCCGTGGTTTGTCTGTCGAAGCCCTGGCCCACATGGTCAGCATGGCACCGTGTGCGATCTTCAACAAGCGTTTCTCTCGGTCCAGATGCTCTCGGTAAGTACTGAAGGTTCCGCAATTCATTCACACCCCTAAATAAGGTAATATAGCAAGAGTCAAAGTAAAGGAAATATAGTGATTTTTTAAAATAGCTATAAGAAGTTTGTAATATATCCACCTAATGCTGTGCAGATAATTGTAAAATTAAATTTATCGGAAATTATGAAATGTCCACTAATAAGCATTCACAAAGCAAAATAGGTCTAGTGGTACTTTGAATCTATAAGCCTTACTCCAACTTTTACCAGCCTGGCTTTTACATACATAACAACATGATTTCACTCTATAGAAAGACTAATTTATCAAATTTCTTTTACAATTTTCATTGACCGAATATTCAGAAAATATTATTGTTAGGCCGAGAAAAAAAATTGTTTGTTTACTGTAACACACAAAGAAAAATTACGGTATGTAGAGGCGTAAAATGTTTTCATTTTAAGAAATATTTTTAGTGATATATGGTAGGCTCATAGTTGAGCTGTTCGTGTTTTTATTTGGAATACCGTGTTTTTGATTCAAAATGTCATAAAAAAATTAGGGTAGGGCCAAAAAAATAAGGTAGGGTTACTAGGGTTACAGGAAACATTACTTTTCTAAGGGCGAACTTAAATATGAATAGTTATCATAAGTAGACTTGGTTACCTTTTTCTCTTGAAAGGTGAGTTTGGCATGTCAGCGCTGGGCACCATCTGTTCACCAGGCCGAGTCCAAAGGATTGGTCCATCGTTGCTCTCTGACCTGTCTGGCATCTGCACACTGGACAGAGACCCCCACGGCATCGAGGCCCGCAGGAACGGATCCTGCTCAATCAGATCAAGAAACTCTGGCAGATAGCCACCAACCTCCTCTGTCACAGTCCCCACAAGACTCAGCTGCAAGAGCGGTCCTGCGCGCATGGTGCCATTGCAGTATGACTTATCAACCTGCTCTTTGTATCTCTGCATCGTCGTCGTCTCAATGTCATGCTTCCCTAAAACGCCAACCTTGACCACAAGATGCGGATATGAATGTGCAAAGTACTCGATCAGTTCTGGTATGTATGCAGCCGCACCGTGAACAATACCCATGACATGCCGGGGGACACCCTCCGAGTCTTCCCCGTAGACCTCCTCAAAATACTCCTTTACCAGTCCCTGCATGTCCTCCTCACTCAAGTGCGAGATCTCATCTTGATATAAATGTACGACAGAGGCGCCCCCATTGGGATGCACATCGATATGCATAAGTTTGCCATATTTTGACTCACTGTGGCTGTTTTTTCTGAGTTCGTGATCTTTGGTGCCAAGTTGGAACTGCGCACCACTGACTTTTTGGGGCACAGAGATGGGAGGGTTTGGCTTGTGAGAGGTGCTATGAGATTTGGGGTTGTGTTTCAATAAGTACTTTTCCTTGGATTCGAGGATCTTCTTATGTGGAGAGTACTTTTTCTCTCCTCCGCCTCCGCCTCGTGCTTTATCAGGGTGTGTTTTTGATTTGTGAGAGGAACCCGACTTATGCTTATCAGATCTTTCCTTCTTACTACTACTCTCCGACTTAGCCTTATGAGATGAGTCACTTTTATGGCCGTTCTTTTTCTTCTCGTGGGAGCACATTTTAGAGGGTGATGGAGTCCTTTCGTTACGGTCTCTTCTCTTCTCACTGTCCGATTTCTCTTGTGACTTGCGTATCACTTCTGATGATTCTGTCTTTTGGTTAATTTGTGAAGAGCTTATTTTTTCAACCTTCTTGCAACTAGAATCTTGCCTTTGCTTTTCTGACACTGAGTCTTTGCATTGTTTCACTGGGCTTTCTGCAGATACCTTCACGTCTTGCAAGTCAGATTTCAGAGACTGTGGGAGGACATTGTCCTTGTGTACATGACCAGAACCCTGAGCTTGACCTGTCTTTGCTGTTGAACCCTCTGTTTTGACCACAGGAGAAGCTGCCTGAGATACGACCTGTGCTTTCTGTGAATTACCGACAATAATAATCTTGTTGGCAGATTTCCCTGCAGAGTCACTGCTGTCCAGCACTGATTTAGTTTCAGTCTTTTCACCAATAGCTATAGCTGCTCCAGAGCTGCCAGACTTTCCTGGGGATGACACTACCACTTTGCTGAGACTTCCAGATTTCTTATTCAGCGACCCTTCAACCCTGGGTCTGTCAGAGTTAAGTTTCGCAGACCCCGATCTGTGTGCCTTCTCAGATTTCTCTCCGAGGGATGAGGTGGATTTCTCTGCTTTGGAGCTACTGGTAGTAGGAGCAGCAACCTTCAGTGATTGCTCTGAGGACTTTGCTGGAGTATTGCTATGTTCTTTGGAAGCAGCCCGGCTGCTTTCCGATGATGATGCGGAGTGAGAGGAGCGCTCATGCCTCTTCTCCTTGTGGCTGCTGCTGCTGTGGTGGTGGTGATGGTGGTGGTGGTGGTGCTTGTGCTTGTGAGATTTGTGTTCCTTGTGTTTCTTTTTCTTCTCTGAGTGCCGCTCCTTCCTCTCAGCCTTTTCTTCTGGTGTCCTAGCCTCCTTACTTGATTCTGAGGTGGCAGCTGATTTTTCTGAAATGAAATATAAGAGGAGTCATGTGATGTTACAGGAGAATCAATAGCTTACTTATACAGGTGAACTTGGATATGACGTACTCAATGGGACCAGAAAAATTGGTCCGTCATATGCAAAATCGGCGTATACATATGACAAATACTTGATATGCATCGGACTGGGACCAAGCATATCGTCCGTCATATGCGAAAATCTGTCGTACAGTGGTCCGTCATATCCAAGTTCACCTGTAATCCCAAAAAGATAGTGCAGTCTTTATAGCAAGAAATATGGTCCGTCATATCCAAGTTCACCTGTATATCAAAGGTTGTAAAGTTAACCCATTCTTGGCCAATGCACCTAAATATCAATCATTAATCTCTTGCAACCCAGGAAATTTTAAGGGTTATCTTATTAACCCATTCATGGCCAGAGCACTTGATGACCATTGATTTAATCCTGAATCTACCAAGAGTATATATATATGAAAAGTTGTTAGATTAACCCAACCAAGTCCAGAACATCTTAATTTATGCATTTAACCCTTTAATTGCCACCCTGAATCAGTTATTTTTAACCCATTCATGGCCAGAGCACCTTAGCATTTAACCCACCATTATTTAAGGATTATTTTATTGTTCGATTGGAAAATGTTATAAATATGATTTATTGTAATGAATATTAGGCCTAAAAAAGAAAGTTTGTTTCCTGTAACGGTCTGAAAAAAAATAGGGTAGGTAGGTTGGTAAAAAAAAAAATTCATTATTTTTTTGGTCAAAAATGTGTTTTATGCATTTTTTACGTTGTTTTGAAGTTAGGAGGGTGGAAAAAACTTAAGGGTAGCGATTCTTTTGAATAAAAACTTGTAAGGGTAAGGTTACAGGAAACAAATAACTTTTTTTAGGCCTTAAAATGAATTGTTAAAATAAAATCAAGATGATGTTTTTGCACACACAGTTAGTTTCCTTAAGTTGAGCATGGCTATTATATATGTTTTATGATGTAAAGCATGAAGGAAAGTACATATTATTTTCATCTGAAAATGGGTTTATTAATCCATTCATAGCCAGCGAACCTTAAGATCACTCATTTAACCCTGAGCGATGCCAATGGTTCAGCAACGGTTCTAATGTTTTGAGTGGTGAAGGTAGATTGATTGTGTTTTGTTGTATTCTCTGCCTCTTTTTTTCCTGCCTATGATTGAGTATGACAAAATCCAAAACAGTGCTGCCCACGGGGGCCTGCTAGTGTGAAGTCTAAACATGGAAATTTGTAAATAGACATTTAGTCATACAAAGGTCTCATCTCAAATGTTCAATGGAAAACTATGATAACGTTATACCAATGAGCTCATGAATCGAATTGCTGGTGAGCTTGTGAATTATTTCTCTTGGTGATTGTAGCACTAACCTTAAGGTCTTATGTTACTCTATACTGGTGACACGGGGCCCGTGACACGGGGCCCGTGACACCTATTGAGTATTGGACAAACTAAAATTACCTGATGCCAATGCCAAATTTGAAAAGAAATTGTCACAAATGACAATGTTTAATTACTAAATATGTACCATTATTATCATATCTGCCTATTAAAGATAGTATCTTAAGTAGAGCTGCACTCACCACTCACAAACTTGAGCGGGTTGACTACTGAAGCAAGACGAGCCGAGCTTGAGCTAGAGTGGTCCACTCGTTGACTCGTCTAGATATAGGGAGCACAAACCTAACACAGAACACCTAACACACACTTTCTTAGCACTGCCAAGTCTTGTTTACAATTCCCAATGTATACAGGCATCGTTGAGTGTATTATGTTAATACTGATCTTTGTACCTCGTCAACACAATATTAAAACAGGGTTGGCAGTTTCTTTTTAAAAAAATTCCCCACGTTTTTCCCAAAATCAGCAGAAAAAAACTCAGCCGTTTTCAATTAGTTCGCCTTTCTCCTGCCAGATGGCTCTCGTTGCCAACCAACTGGGGCTCATTTTGGCGAGCCTAGTTCAACCAGAAACGTCACAGGCACGTTATCTGGTTCGAACCAAAGTCGTTTGGGTGAGCTGTTTCACCCCTCGTTTGAACCAAGTCATGCGGTTTGGTTCAAGAAGTTGTAACCACCAATTGATAGTGGTTAAAACGCTGCCCATCCACATTTAGCTACTCATCTACTTCAAATCCCTATATAACCAACTACATTTTATAGCCTGTTGTGTCAAAAAGGGCAGTTTACACTTCAGCGATGTCCTCTAGAATGGCTTGTTAGGAAGTTGTTAGAAATTCTTCATAGAAATTTTTGCCTGTCAAAAAAGCAGGTTTCAGGAAACTTCCTACCAAAAAGACAGGTATGACAGGTCTTGGGTAAGTCCCTGGTCCTTGGCTTCAAGACATGGACTTAGCCAGTACTTGTGGCTGTCAAGCCTGTCTTTTGGAGAGACAGTTTCCTGAAAACCTCTTTTTAGGACAGGCAAATATTTCTTTAAAGAATTTTCAATTTTGACCTTTTGGGAGTAATAACCAAATATTTTCCTAACAAACCACCTTTAAGGACATAGCTGAAGTGTAAATTGCCTTTGTTGACAGAATAGATGTATATGCATGGACTTAGCCAATTTTGACCTTTTGGGGATAATAACCAAATATTCTAACAACCAACCATCTTCAAGGACATAGCTGAAGTGTAAATTACCCTTATAATTTAAACATAGTATACTATTAAATGAAGTTCATTTAAGGATTTGAGGTAGATCAGTAGCTAAATCTAGACATGCAGAATTTTTGGAATTGCTATTTTGGACAGGCATTTTTGAAATCCTGGCTTAAACCCTGCGTAGAAGTAGATTAGTAGCCAAATTTGGACAGGCAAAAGTCTGGTTAATTGCTGTTTTAGACAGGCATTGTTGAAATCCTGGCTAAGACCCTGCTTCAAGATATCTTTTCTCAGGGGTCCAGCTAGACACAATGGCTACAAAAAATTGTGTTGGGCTATAATGATATTTGCCTTTGTAGCCCCGCTGGCTAAAAGAAAAGTGAAAATTTCAGTTTGTGCTCAGAGCAATATCAGTAATAAAATCAGTTGAAGAATGCCATTTGACGTATCAGTTGTCCTTAAGTACCATTCCAATATGCTATATAGAACAATGAAAAGATAACTTACACCTTCAAAAATTGTTTTTAGGGAAGTACTGCAGTGGGACTGTAGCATTTGGAAAATCTTGGGCTATGAGATCTTGGGTCCACACGGGGCTAGGGCGATTTGAAAACCTGAAGTCCTGGGATCTCTTAGAGTTTTTAACCGAAGCTTGACCCCTGTGTTCTATGTCATTTCATCATTCTAATTAGGCTTAAAAAAGTTGTTTGCTTCCTGTAACACCCTAACAAGTTTTTACTCAAAGAAATTCCCTGCGGGGAGTGCCTTAAGTTTTTTTTGCCCTTCTAACTACCTACCCTGTTTTTTTTTAAATTTCTTTTTGGACTGTTACAGGAAACAAACATTTTTTTCTAGTCTTTATGTTTTTCAGACGTGGCACATCTTGGTAAATTTGGTATTAGAAGCCATCTTATCTCCAACTAGCCTTAATGGTGTGAGCCATGCTGCAATTTGTCTTCCATACACTGTCAGGTGTGTGAATTTGTTACACTATTCAAAGTACCTCTTTTCAATTTTCAAATATGGTGTGATATCCACTTATATTGGAAATTATTTTAGAGTAATAGCAGGTATCATATGTCCAAGGTTTATCAAGGTGATTGATTAATCAATTTAACTTAACATCATCACCCTAAAACAGCTCCCAATCTTAATAAGTTAATATGATTTCCATGCCTGACAAATAAATAAATATTAGAACAGTATCACCTAATTGCTGATAAGTGCAACATATGAAGTCTGATTGTAATTTAGAAAATATGAATACTCACAAACATGGTCTTAGCCAGCAGGGCGTCTGGGTGCCTTTTTGGACACCCAAATCTTTTAGTTAGGAATTTCTAAAAATCTCAATCTCAAGCTTATAATTGATTTTTGTCATCTTTTAATTCCCATGACATTGTTTAATGATATCATGCCTTATTTTGATGAATTTATACATGTTTATGGTTGAAATGTGAGTATATTGTGATTCCCCTTAATAATTTGGACGCCCAAAAATTTTACAACTGCCAATTTTAGGCACCCAGTTTCTAAATCCTGGCTAAGACACTGCTCACAAATGAACTTTAAGTTCAGAATGATTTCTTAAAATTTCCTTTAATTTTATTTATGATATTTGGAAAAATTATATGGTAACTTTTTGGGTATATGCATAAACTAATTTAAGTATGAGGCTTTTTAGTCATATTGGTGCCAGAGAGTCATTCTAGCATTCCATAAAATTCTTTATGTGTTCCTGCCCAAAAAGAATTAACGGAACACTTACATGTAACCTTGTTTGTATCTAGATATAACCCCACCCAAGTGTAATTGTCTAAGTAAGGTATCTTAGAAAACACTGGCTGGAAATGCATTTTTCCAATCCCCAAGTGTACAAAATAAATATTCATCAGAATTTGTGTTTGTTTCACTGCCCTAAAGGTATCTGAAATCCTATGACAAATTCTCATTCAGACAATGAAACAGTTAGTTTGTCTTTGTTTGGTATTTCATTTACCTCATGTGCAATTCATAAAATTCCTTCTACACCTCAAAATAAGGCAAGTTGAATACCCAGCCCTGCACACTTACCGCTGCTGCAGTTCAAAAATTGAATATGGATCTTTTTAACAAGGTATACTTAAGATGTCTGCAGGTAAAATGCTTAAAAGAACTCGATATCCAATCAGGAAGAGTGATCTTCAAAAATTAACTGCCAGAAAGGGTGAATGTGCTCCATGTCATGTACGCCACCCCATAAAACATGAATCACAGAGCATGTCATAATAGATAATTAGGTTGCCCGCCTGGAGCAAGAGCTTGTAGTATAAACAGCAGGTAAATGGTGTACTGTAACTTCTGTAACTTACCATGAGATACGCCATTGACTGGGGACTCATTTGCAGGCTTGGGAAGTTTTATTTTGATTGGTTTGACCTTGGGTGGTGTTGTTGGTGGGCAGTTGGCTTCTGCATGTTCGGAATCGCTTGTAGAAGAGAAGCGTCTCTCACGCCCACTACCCGTGTAGTCGTCAAGGTATCCCGAGCTGGATAAACGGCGGTAATCGTGCTGTATGCGACGCCGTTTTCCCGTCTCCGGACTGATACACGGATCCGCTTCCCTTTTGACGGGTATTTGGAGCGGAGAAACCCGTAGCTGTTTACCTGTCGGGCTTGGAATCTCTATCATGCTTTTGTTTTCCTCAACAACATGTGGATGTCCTGGGAGATTGAAATCTCGCTCCCTCTTGGCAACCAACGGGATAGGATTCAGTGACGACTCTGACATCTCCTTGTTCGCAATATTGGACACTTTATGCTCAGATTTTGGCTCCTCGTCCTGCTGTCTGTCAAGGTTCTTTTCATTGTTTTCATTTCGCGGTGGTTCAATCTTTTCCAAATCCGCCATTTTGGATTTTAAACGCCAATGTCCCGGATGGAGCCATAGCTAAGGGATCGATACAAGCGATTCTTTGATTGGTTGATAATTCATGGCCTCAAAGTTGTATCAATTGGAAATGTTTTGTAGTCAACCAATCACGTACATTTTAACAAAAGCTGAAATTACCATTTGCCGCGCAGGCGTATTCCCGCCCTCCACCTTTGCAAACTTTTCAAATACAGCGTGTGTTCCATCACTTTATTTTGTTATTTAGTGTGCGGATTCTGACGAAATGGCAACAGATTCGGGAACCCCGAAAAAAATGCGGAAAGTAGATGGATCAGAAGGCGATGTAGGTGAAGAAGATAGCCGCGATTACGACGCGGAAACGCAGAAAGCGCTTGAAGAAATCGACGCTTGCCAAAATGACATTGATGCTCTGAACGAAAAAGCGAGCGAAGAAATTCTCACGGTAGAACAGAAGTACAACAAATTGAGAAGACCCTTCTTCGAAAAACGCAGCGAATTAATTCAGAAGATTCCTAACTTCTGGGAAACGGCTGTATCCTTTATCGTTGCTTAGCTATAGGAAGTTAAACCACTCGGTTTGGGGAGCGGTATCATAACATGGACACACGTGATCCTGTGTGCCGGTCGGTTCCTGGCTGTCAAGTGTCTTACTCCAAGAGACCTGCTGAGATTTTGCGGATTAAGTGTTTAAACAATCAGTCAACTGCAATCGCCCCAGTAGCCAATGACAATTATCATAGGCTATCTTGGGTACCTTAGTTTGCTTCAGAGAATCTGTAGTGCCGTCATGTGCAGGAGAAAGGAATTTTGTGTTATCACTTCTATAAGTATAAAATACTTATGCTCTGCACTGCAGACTTGTTAATTTGTCTACAATTTGGGCAGTGCCAGTGTATTTGAAAAGCACTTGCCTGGGGCAAGCAAAATGGTCCAGGCTAGAGTGCCTGCGTTTATATAAATGTATCACGTAAATTGGCCATTAACAACATCATGATATTTTGCTTAAATTTTACTTTGAAAAGGCAGGAGAGTGCATCTGGGTCTGAGATACCCTCTCCTGCATGAAAAAAAGTTAAATAATCCTTATTTTAAGTGGGTATATCAATTATCTGAAACACCAGCTACCAGGGCTCTTAGCCGACTAGACCTACTGCTTAAAGTGCCATCCGAAGCACTGGAAAGCAGCAAGGAAATTAAAATTATTTTTTTCCACCACCCCACTGGGAATCGAATGTGGGTCTTCTGCGCCGCAGTCAAGCATGCTAACCGTTTGGCCAACTTGTCTCTTCAGATATATTTTAAAATTTCCCTCAATGCATGCTCCCTGGTTTGTCAATTGGATACTGAGCTAAACTATAGGTCTCCATGTCATCAATTTACTAGCCCAGCTGAGTTTGATACCAAACCTTACAAACTAGACTTATACACTGAAGTATTTCCACAATTCGAGTAGTTTTTCTTTGTGGGTACATGTGAACTCTAAACATGATGTGTAGTTGACCAACTTAATTGCCTTTGTCTTTCAGCAGAAGAGGTACCCTCCCTGCTGAAATCTAAAGCATGATTTAAGGCTTCTCACAAATTCCGGCTAAAAATGACTATATAGAGAGGTTTTTGATAATGCTCAGCTGGGTTTTAAAGGTTGTGGATGTTTTAAGGGCACCAACTAATAGTGCTGGGAATTGTTGACAAATTTTAGCTCGATTAATCAACCAAATTTTCAATCGATTTTTGTCAAGGTTAATATGCCCACTTGCCAGTGTCTGATATATGGCTGATTACCCCAAGGTTTTGAGTGATTAGGAACTCATATTTATTGCAATAATATTGTACTCATATGAATGGTTTTCATGTAGTTAAATAAGGCCCCTTTTTAATTGATCCATACTTGGACCATGTGAGCTGAGAACTTCATCAAAAATGATAGATCTTTTGTTTTAATGATGGATCAACAGAAATCATGACACTACCATGCCAGAGTTATGAATCATAAATATAAACATGTGTATAGTTGAAATCTAAGTATATTGTGGTCCCCCTTAAAAATTTGGACACCCAAAAATTTTACAATGGCCAATTTTAGGCACCCAGTTTTCAATTCCTGGCTAAGACCCTGGTTATGAGTGCTGTACTAGTCTGCTAGGGTTGTGGGAAACCAACTTTTTATGCTCATTATCCTTAACACTTGATAAGTTTATCAACCATCCTCAGATCTCTGCTATACTTGATGATGAGGAAGATGACCTCCTCCATTATCTTAATCAGGTAAGGAAATCCCCCTCTGTATATAATAGGCCTATCCACAAGGGTCCTGCAAACCACTTTATTGCAGTTACTACTTTATCTATCAATCACAGTGACCAAGGAACATGTTCTTATTGCAATCTCCTCTCATCCACTTGTAATTAACAAGCCTTGAAAGTATTTTAGGAATTACTGTGTTCACACATTGCAATTAATAGGTCACAGTAACAATTGGTATTCTTTCACATACATGTGCCTAAATGTTAATAGAAGTTAAATTGATGAAATTAAGTTAATCATATGTATGATGAAATTTATATACAAAAAGCACATTTCTTTTACTAGTTAATGTGTTTACATGATGCTTTTAGTTTTGCATTTATAGCTAATTTATTAACAAAATTGTGTTATTGAAGACTGTGACATAAACAGAAAAAAAATACTTAAATATTTTCTCTCATACCATGATTTACATGTGCACACTTGATTTTCAAAAACAAATAAATTTCTTGAAATTATAGGTATCACCATTACACTGTTTTGTCTTTAAAGGTATGTAGTTTCATTTAATTTGTATTTTTCCTAGGTTGATGTGGAAGAATTTGAAGACATTAAATCAGGATACCGAATAAAGTTTTTCTTCAAAGCAAATCCTTTCTTTGAGAATGATGTGTTAGTCAAGGAATTCCATTTGGCAACTTCAGGTAAGTGATGGTTGGATATTTGGTATTAAAGTAAAGCAGTTGGTCTTGCTCTCAGAGATTCCTGATCTGAAAGTATACCAAAGTATCTCTTGTATTCAGGGTCTTAGCCAGGTTTTAGAAACCGAGTGCCCACAATTGGCAACTGTTAAATTTTTGTGAGTCTTATTTTTTTAAAGGGAGATCGCAATATATTCATATTTAATACAACCATAAACATGTATTTAGGTCTAAAAAAAAGTTGTTTGTTTCCTGTAACCCTACCCTAACAAGTTTTTATTCAAAAGAATCCTGACCCTTAAGTTTTTTCCACCCTCCCAACTCCAAATCAACGTAAAACATGCATAAAACACACATTTTTGTATTTTTGGGGGGGATTAAGTCGTTAGGTAGTGGTTCAAACAAGGTAGGGTTGGGGGGGGGGTGTATTGAGTTCGCCACTCGATGTCAGCAGATTGTGAGCATCGATCTTGAGACTTTCTCAAGTGCTCGATGACCCGGGAATCGAGCCCAGCCCTAGCTGATAGCTCATGTTGATTGCAAAACATTAAATTTGGTAGCATGTTCTGTTATTTTCAAATATATAACATATGTTTTTAATGTGGAAATAATAAATTGGCCATCTATGTGCATCAGTGTCATAGCCAGGATTTTCAAAATGTGTGTCTATACAGGGTTTGACACTTAGATTTCAGGCTAGGGGCCCGAAAAGGTGTTTTGATAAATTTAGTGGTCAAAAAAGGGTTTTCTGTATAATTGCATATATTATTTCGGGCCCCATGTCTGAAAAATCTAGGGGCCCACAGCAAAATCTAGGGGCATATGCCCCTGGGAAAGTCGAACCCTGCTATAACACCAATCACAAAATTTCTACTTGTCCAGATACAGCAAGTCTGCTCTTTCAAATCTTCCTACCATTACTCAATTACTTACTATTTATTTCATAGCTTTTTGTCCCAGTACTGTGCAAAAGGGCTATGCATATCTCAGCCACGTCCAAGATGGTCTGTTAGGGAAAGATTTAGTAATTAACCTTAAAAAGTTAGGATTGTTCTTCCCAGGTATGAAAAGCCAGAAAAGGAGGTTTCCCGTAAACTGGCTCTCCAGAAGGCAGGTTGGATGGGTCCTGGCTTAGGCAGGCTAGTCAAGCCTACTACCCTGTAGAAATCTAGTGAGGGCATTATTCAATATTTTTGACAAGTTTCAAGGTCTAACATTAAATAGAGGTTGAGCTACCTCATTGGTTTTGAGCAAAAGTAAAGAAAGTAGGCTTTTCTTGACTTGTAAGAAGAATCAACATTTTGTATTGGAGAAGGGTCTGTTGAATCCTTCCTGTATCCGCAAGCAAAGCTTTGTAATGCAGCCTTTAATGTTGTTGAATCCAGAACTTTGTCCAGCAAAACAGTTGCAATATTTCCCGTTTCTGATATTTTCAAATAAAGATGTCAAAGATGTACTGTAGTACTATGAAAATGAATAAACCAACATGTTCTATAGGAGATCCAGCCTCACAGTCAACGCCAATCAAATGGAAGGAAGGAATGGACCTGACAAAGAAAGCCTTGGAAAACATGAAAGGGAGCGACATGAAGAACCGAAAGAGGAAATTCAGTCAGGGAGACCGCACATTTTTCTTATGGTTCCTTGATAATGGAGATCCCTCAGCAGATGACATTGCAGAGGTAAGCTAAAGCTTAGCAACTTTGGACTCTAGTGTGTAGTTGGAACTATAATTCTTCAGCACACAGTAACCATGTTTTCTTTTAACCCGATTTAGACACTTTTCAATTAGATATGTTCATTTTGATAATGACTTTGGAATTTAACGTTAATATGCCTGTGTAAGTTTTGATTAAATATGTTTATTCAAAGAACTGTAGAAGGGTGTAAGAAAATTTTTACAGTTTGGGTCAGGGATGATTTTTCCTTGCCCAGCAAGTAGCAAATCTCTGTTTTTACTCACTATGGCAAGAAAGCACAGATCTGTCCATCAGGGGCTTAGCCACCTATGCGGCCAGCGTGTCATTTTGACACCCAGTACACTGTTTCGACACCCAAAAACTTATGTCACAATTTGCTGATGATGACTTTTCTTTAGAAGATAGAAGATGTAGAAGCTGTAGTGTCACTTTTATAAGACACACAAAGCAATACTGGCCTAAAAAGGCAAAATCTGTAAATATGTAGGGTTTATTTTATTAGTTGTATGTACTTTGTACCACACTTTGGACACGCAAAAGTCTATGAATCCTCTATTTGGACACCCTGTTTCAAAATATTGGCTAAGACCATGCTGTCCATGTCTGCATAGTTTCTATATTGTCTTTCATCATGATCTTTCAAGTGCTGATTCCATTATTTCATTCTTATGTCTTTATGTTCCTCCCCTAAGTCATGTTATATCTTATGTTTTACTTCCCGTGCAGAATGTATCCTCATGTTTTGTTTAGCCATGAATAATGAGGGAAATTATTTAATTCATTAATGCATTTCATCTTTCCTTTATTTCAGGTGATAAAAGATGACATGTGGCCAAACCCTTTGCAGTATTTCTTAGCGCCTGATATCGAGGTTGAGGAAAATGGAGTTGACAGGTATGTTATTTTACTGTCATGGTGATACACTTTTCTGATAAAATGCCCCACTCATATATAGTGCTCGGACGATTACTCGTATGGTCGAGCATTCGGTCGTCACGCCATGCTCGACCCATGGTCGACCATGGCACAGAATGGTCGACCGAAAACGAGTATAATGCATTAGCGCTAGTCTGTCTAAAACCAAAAATAGTTCACAATGCGAGTAACTTCCCACGCCGCCAACCTAATCCCTGACTTCCTATCTATCGAATTATGTACAATAAAATGAAAATAAACTTACCTTTATGTTGTTATTTCTGTTGTTTTCTTCACCCTGTCCACCCAGCGCTTCGGCGTTGTAAACAACATGGCTAACTACGCACTGCGCCGGGGGACCGGCGCCGCTCCTGAATTGTCCCGACATGGTCGACCATGGTCGAGTATCGGTCGGCAGCTTCTGCCGATTACTCGACCATGAAATTTCCAACGATTCCGAGCACTACTCATATATAACAAACACTTTGTAGAAATTGTGTAGCTGCGCCTGTTCTATGACCTTCCCCAGAGCGTGGGCGTATCCTACCAATTTTAATACTAGATCAACAGGATTTTGTTTACACATATTCAGATGCGGATATGCGTGTAGTTTATATTCAGTTTCAAATCGAAATTGAAGTATGGTTATCTTCTGTAAAAAAAGTTCTGTTTGATTATATAACGAAAAAAGGAGTTCTTGTAATTGACTAACATTCAAAAGTTTTCCCAGGATTGAGGTATTTATAATTACTCTTTTCAGTGAAGATGAAGAAGATGATGATGAGGATGTTGTAGTCATGGGTGATGAAGAGGATGACGAAGATGATGATGATGAAAAGGGTAAGCTAGAAATTAGCAATTGCCATAATTATCAGAATTTTTCTATCACTTTGTGGTATTCTAAATTTTTATTTCTATTAATTAGACTTGGTCATATCCTATCATATTCATTTGTAGCTGTACGTTTTGATTTATTTATGGATAGCTAGGTGAACTAGAGAGACACAACACACACATTAATTATTTTGGGTTCTACGTTTATTATGTATTACTTTCTACAAGTTTCTAGTGTTCCGATTAATCAGAGATCTCACTATTTTTCCTTCAATTTTGATGATCATTCCCAATTTTTGAAGAGCCAAAATTCCACCCTAAAGGTAAAGCCACCCATTTTTTGTGAGAAATATCTCGAAAATCCAATTTCAAGCATATTTTTTTACTTGAATTATATTCCCATTTCACTGTAGGATATCATACCTTAAAGTAACTACATGTACTTATTCATGATTGTAATTTGAGTATATTGTGGTCTCCCTTGAAAAATTGGAAGCCCCAAAATTTTACAATTGCCTATTTGGGACACCCAGTTTTGAAATCCTGACTGAGACCCTGATGAACGCCTATGCTAATATCTAATAAGCTTATGGATTAGAACCATATGCAAATGTAAAATTTTGATTGTATTTCAGACCTGATGGTTTGTATTAAGTTTGGTTTTTATCATGCATCAAAACTCTCAACATTTTATTTTTATAGATGAGGATGATGAAGGGTTAGATGATGAGGATGTTGAAGAGGAGGAAGAATTAGTAGAAGGTAAGCGCTCTTTCTCATTGATTTTAAAATCAAATTAAGAACTCAGAAAATCTAAAGGATGAATGTCTGGATCTATTAAGTTAAGTATTTAATGTTAGCTGAAGAGATATTTTAATCAAAACCTGCTATCAGTTACCGCTTTTCAAACAATATTTTGTGAATTCCATTTGAAAGGTTTGCTTATGAAATGCTAAACCTAGTGTTTACTTATCAGTGCTGTATTTAAAATATCTTTTGACCAGTTTGACTTGCTGTGACCTTGTCTTATTTTCTAAGGTCGCATGTTTGAAAATATATTTACTTAAATATATTTTTTGAAGTTTTCTATATTTTCCTGCATGTCAGCTATGACCATTGCTTTTACAAAGGTACAAATGTGTAACAGGTAACGGTACAATAATTGGTTGAATTCAAACTATACGTAATATAACCTACACAAAATTATTATGTTTGAAAATATTGAATATTAGAGATCATATTTGTTTTGTCTCAGCTTTTGTTGAAGTGGATGTTCAAATTGACTTCTTGTTTTTCAGAAGAGGAGGATGAAGGGGAAGGGGATGCCTGAAGCAAAGGCGGAGTCATTGAAATGAACTGTTTAACTGTACATATATCCTAGGACATGTGGAGGCAGGAACTTTCACTGCTTCTGGGAGGAGCCCTGTGGCGGCCAGATACCTGACAGCTGATGGTGGTGCTGTGTGTCATCGAAAACCAACTGCCAAACCTGCAAACTGGACAGCATGACCCACACATGCTCATAGTATCCAGCCCTGGTGGTCTGACGCAATGCAATTATATAAGTAATTTCATGGATATTTGAGTGAAATTTGTGCTTTTTCTTCTGCAAAAAAAACTTTGTATTATCAAAATTTCAGTGGAAAACTTTTTCATTTCTTAGATTGCTTTGGTTTCCCAAGGAATTGAGTTGGAACATAGTTCTTTCTCACTGGTCATGTCACATTAAGGCTTACTAGTGACTAGCCAGTTGCTAGTGATAGAGTTAACTGTAGTACACAGGTAAACTGTCCTAATTAAGTCAATGGCCACTTTATTTGCGGTGAGTAAGATTCCAACCCAGTGTTTTAGGCATGTAGTGAGAGCTGCTGCAAAGTGCCCTAGACTCATTGGCTTTTCAACTGTGTGTGATAAATTCCAAGCCGTGCCTGGCTTCACAATTTGTATAATACCCTGTACAAATGGCAATGTTACATGTTTTGACTATATTTCATAAGATGAAAATCATAATTTCCTTACAAATAGTTTCTCACATAGTTAACTTTTCAAAGAATATAATTGCATCTGGCTCAGGCCACTAGGACTCTGTGAACATGGCTGGTTCAGATAGTGCTCCTCAGAAGGAGACTGATCTCATGTGTTCCTGTCTCAGTGGGGAGGGTCGTGCTCTTAGCCCTGTTTCTGGTGTATCCTCTTGGACAGTGCACATCAAAGCACAGACATTTTTGTTAGGCACTTCAATCAATCTCTTTGTTTTGGTTGCAACAAGTGGTTCTCATGTTTAGAGGATGTCTCTCGGCCTTATAAGAGTTGGTTTCCAGTAAATGTATCCACTGAAATATTTCCCACCGATTCTGAAAATGAAAACACCAAAAATGTCTCCTTAGTTTGTGAGTTATGTAAAGTAAAAGTCTAGAAATGTTTAAACCATGAATGTGACTATTTAACATTTCAGTTGCATGTTTCCTGGCAAAATTGCTGTATTCCCACTATCCATTGAAGGAAATATGCAAAATAATCGATTTTGTTTTGAGGCCTAACCTTTCTACCTGTTGACTTTGAAGAAGGTTGCTTATGTTAAACCCTATCACATAAAGTCGTCAACATAGGAAGAGCTTGGGAGACATCCAATTGTTTATCCAAAACCTTGTTTACTCAACTATGTATGAGTTGAGAACTGCTGGGAAAATACTAGCAATTTTCATAGGAGTTGCATATATTTCTGGTAGAATGACATCCAAGAGAACCAGTGCAGGTGTCATATGTTACCAAAACTTTGTTTATATATATATATATACATATATATATTCTAGTTCAATTCAGAACAGCTGTCAGTATTTTGTATAAAATAATGGTGTAGAATAAAAAAAAATGAACCAGTGAATGTCTGCCTCCTGTGACCTTGTATTATACTTGTCTGTAAACGGGAGGTCTTTTACACGTCTATGGTATATATGAACCAAGTTCTCACGCAGTTTGGGATTTCATTTTTATTTTGGCCCCTGCAAATCACGCACATTCATACGCTAACTGCCCTATCACATTCTGAAGTCACATTTTTTTTTTGAGTATTACTTTTTGGGTTCAGATTTACTTTTTATTTATCTTTGTTCATAAGTTCTCAATTTTGCTTACATCCCTCACATGCAACATAAAGTAATTCTGTGCTTAATCATTTCCACCTATTTAATCAGTGTATAGAGACAGTTTTGGTGCTATAGAAAAAGAGTAAAATCATTTTCTAACTTACACTTGCAAGTACAGTTGACCCTGATAATTTATAGTCACACTTTATTCATAGAACCGCATTACAAAAGGGTATTTTATGTATATGATGCTTCCTTTTCCATATTTATTTAACAAATTCACAAAATATATAAGAAAGACAACATATAGACTTGCACAAACCTTTGCTGTTTTCCAAATCCCTGTTATGACAGTAGGTTGTCACAACGATTGTGGAAAACCATGTAGCTGAGCAAAACTTTCCAAACAAAACAGTATCTAGTTTTTTTAAAGATATAAAGCAGTTACAGACATATCAACCAAAATATTTTCATCAGCTAAGCAACCTATGACCATTTCATTGAAATCTAGATTATAAACGGGGATTTTATATTTCATTTATCACTATTTTGAGGCTAAATTGTGACTAGGCAGTTGTTTATGTTGAAGGAAACCGGTGAATCATGTGGGAAAACTACTGCCTTGCACCAAGTCACTGGCAACTTAATAACATACCCAGAACCAGGCATTGGTGAGTGGAAATGCCTTAGCCCACTCAGTTATTGGGACAGGCCCAAGAGAGGGACTCCTCTGTTGATCTACTGTGGACCACTGGATCTCTCCAGATTTGGTACATTCTACTATACGGAGTTCTACGATACTTTTCCCAGGGTATTATATTTCCTAACCCTTATACTGATGGCTAATTTGGCCAATACAAAATGATTTAAAAAACTTATGAAATGAAATTCATGGCACATGGGTACTCAGCAAGAACTATCCAATGAATATCAACATAACTTGGTTTTGATGGTTTTCAAAAATCTTTGATTCCTTGTGTTTTGGACGAAGGTAGCCTCAGCATTGGAAGGGTTAAGAATGACTTACTGAAATGGAAAAAATTAGGCTTTTTATACCCAATTGCTATGAATGGAAGACTCAATTTTTGGCCTTTTTCAAACTTTATCCATAGTATATTTGGTTGCTGGGGATTCTGTGTGGGAACTTTCTTTTGTCATTGTAATTATCATCGTTGGGAGTACCATAGATGTGAAAAAGATTCCTACATCTGTTAGCATTCCATTTTAGAAATGACACTGCGTGGTTGTGTCAAAATAGGATTTCCATGACTTTAAGTACCTGAAACTCGTATGTGTGCTTAATACTAGGAATTTGAGTAGTATTCTCTTGATTTTTTGGAATTTGGCAACAGGTGTGAGATGCCAATACATGCTTCCTATACTTCAGCAAGCTGACCATTTTTATGATACGAATAAAGTTTTCATGATGAAAAAGTTAAATAATCAATGTTTGCGTATTATTCCGATAGCTATACAGAGGGATTGTTTTGATAGTGCTCAAGATAGAATCATGGTTGAATTTTTTAGAAATTGTCAAATTTGTTAGAAATATTGTAAAACTCACTACAAATCTGTTGGAGACCCATGCTACCAGCCCTATGCCATCTGTTATGATGTGATTAACCCAGTTATTTCTAGCAGCTCTATAAAAAGTCCTGATTAGTTTGGTTTCATCTCTTTGACGAAAGCCTCTTTTGGAAAATATTTGAAGGAGAAGCATTTAATATAAACCAAAAAGGAACTTTCCTTGAAATAGTTATCTACTGTGACTGATTATTTATACCCAAGTTATCCTAAAAAGCAGCACTGATCAAGATGTTCCTTATTTAGTGGTTCGTTGAGCCTAAATGAGTTCTGGCACCTATTGTTGTACTTGTTTTATACCACTCTATACACCCCTTTCTGTTTGCAATGTCTCCTACTGAGTACAGGCTATGATCTGTTTACCCATTAATGCTTGTTGTGCCAAAAAATGTCCTGAATATTATGGAAAATATTATTGTGATGTGACCATAGCAATTTTTAGAAAGTATTTGATGAAGAAATATTAATCAGATATCAACTCACCACTCTCCTTCAAATATTTTGCGATTAAATGCTTAATTTCAAAATCATTTTCAAAAAATATCTTGGGTCCAGACGACACTTGGCATAAAAAGGATTATTTCAGTATATTTTTTGGAAGGCATCAAATGGCACACTCCTTTAGTTTCTATTCAAGAATGATATCATGGAGTCAAGATCATGAAATGTTGGGAGCAAATTGGCTCAAGGAGGGTATGAGCGTTCTAGATTATGAGGGTGGGGGTCATCATTTGTTGAGTAGTCCATGTAAACATCTGTAAATGTCAGACCGATTTTCCATTCACAATAAAAGTTTATATTGTCTTTTCCATGGCTTGAGTTTCGTCCTTCCCTTTCATGTTGTTCTTCTTAGTTAGAGTCCCAAAGCTGTTTCTGTCAAGCTTTGTGTGCAGACCACTGAAAAGAAACCTTTGTCATGGTACATGCTGTCAAAGTTCTAGTACTGATAATCAGAATTGGCTTCCATCATATTTATAGACATTATAACTTTCATGTCCTAGGCCACTCCAATTTATTTACTTGTCTTACGAGCTCAGGAGGTAGGAAATAAGCCATTTTGGAATAATAAAAAAAAGTTGAAAAAAAGGGACTTTTTTATATTTTTTAGAGTGCCAACTAGGACTGGTAGCGATATGTTTCTACCAGCCTATTCTCATCTAAATAAAATCAATCAATCTATTAATCCCTGTAACCTGAAGGGTGGGAGGTATACCCCCTTAAGTCTGAGGCTCTACTACAGCAATGATAGCTTCCTGTAGTTGATCACCCTTACAAAAAATATTCTTAAAACTTGCACTTTTTTTTTTTTTTTTTGAGTCTGACAGAAAATTTCAAAACCACTTTCGTCCGTAAGACACCAAAGGTGACTTTTTTTGGAGTCTTACAGGATTTTTTTTCCAAAAAAAAGCTTGTAAGACAAGTAATTAAATTGGAGTGGTCTAAGGAAAACTAAAAATCAAAGTTCAGATTCTAGGGCATACTCAACAGAATGCACTAACTTAACCCCACTGATGTCGCTCTTTGTTTCCATATCCAAACACAGGTGAGTATTGTGATACTGAAAATAGTTCTCAAAATACATATAACTGCAAATACATGAAAATAGACAAATGAAACGATTTGCAACTGAAAAAATATTGACTTATGGAGGAAGTGTCTAAAAGGTGATATGAAAGAAGAAAATACTACTCTGACCATGATCGAACCTTCAACTCTCAAACAGAACAACATCCAGACAACCAAGAGGTAAATAAATAAAACTAAAGATAAAAAGGCAAAAGATTAAAGGAGTGCCTTAGACGTTTCTCTTTATATATATAATGTACACCCCCCTCCCCTAAGGCCTTCATACAGATAACCCAAAACTCGCAAAAATCAAAATGAGCATATATTCAGATAAGTATCGGAATGCTAATCATAGTAAATACAGGCACTGGTGAGTGTCATCATTAACATAGTTCAATTAAGCTTAATGACAATGTTTACTTTGCATTCCTGTGTATACCTTTCTACAGCATGCGTTAACCAATGCATGCATGAATCCTAGGTTGGGATAATGACCTTGTCTCCCCGTAGTTAGGTTTCCACAACTGCTTTAGGGTGGCTTCTTTTGGCTTGTTATTGATAATATCAAGTATAGGAACGTGTTAAACGTTTAATTATTCATGCCCCCTCTTCACAAGCGAGGTCTGTAAACGCGCCTGGATAGCATCAGTATGGTGCTGCTGTCTATTGATCTTATCATAAACTAACTCTCTGACTTCAGGGTGCTTATTGCGTAACATAGGACAGTGACGTTCATTCAAGGAGTTCCTGGTGGCCATATGTAGAATTAATCAATCAACTTATTTCTTAACCTGTAGTACCCGATGTATAAAAAAAAATCCACAAATGTAGTAAGCCTCACAAATGTGGTAAGCCCTACACGTGTAGTAAATTAATTCCCATACATGTAGAAACTTCACTGATCTTCTCCTTCCCACAATTGTAGTAAAATAATAACCACAAATGGAGTAAAAAAGACCACAAATATTGTTATTGGCGAATTGGAACAACCACAATTGTAGTAATTTACCACATTTGTAACAAGCCTCACATATGAAGTAAAGAAAATTACCACAAATGTATAAAACAAAAACAAATGTAGTAAGCCCTACATATGTAGTTAAATGATTACCACAAATGTAGTAACTTCACAAATACTCACCTGCCCACAATTGTATCAATAAAAGTTAACACAAATGTAGCTAATAAAAAAAGCACAAATGCGGTAACCACTCGAGGTATAATGGACCTTACTAAAAAGAGATAATGGAAGCTACCTATTCTGTTCTGTCCTCTTGGATATAGGTAGTATCTTAGATGACCAAACACAAGTGGATTCGAAACCAGCCGGTCAACCTGAACATGCTAGCCTCAACCAGTGTCAACTAATAGCCGCTAATAGGCCAGAATTGGTGCTCTAGGCACCCCCAGCTGGTGATGGAGATAAGGTTTCTGATTAATGTAATCGATGCGATACTCCTTTTACAAAAGCATATTGGTATAAATAAACAAGAGATACAAGGTATAATAGTAGAAAGGGTTAGTTAATCAAACGGAAATTTTGTTATAACAATATATATACTTGCTAACATATACAGTACAGACATTTAATTCCTGCACCAGTCGACCGGACGTCTGAAAGAGCCTAGTTGTACAAACACTCATGGATAACATGTCAAGAAAATATGTGAAGCACATCAATGACCCACGCAGCGCTTGCGAATCAAAGCTATTCAGTTGTGAGGTCATCCATGCCCTAGATACTGGGTGACAATTAAGTGTGCGGTCGTGTATTATGCCCGGGCTGCCCGCGCATTTAGTGCAGGAATTAAATGTCAGCAGTGTATGGCTCTACTCACATACAATCAGGGAAATTATACATTTTTCTGTGGAGAAGTCAAAACTATATAAGCAGCTTTCTCTAAAGATTTCACATGGACGATAGATAGAGGAGTAGATTAGGCGTAGTTGTCTAAAAGTCACGGAGGTTTAGACAGAAGCTAAACCGTAAAAATTAAAGATTTCAAACTGAGGAGATAAGATTAACGTGCTTTCCAGGGAAACTAAAGCTGACCCATCACTCTTACAGAAGAGCGTGCTTCTTAACGTCTTAAAGCTGGCCCGTCCAAGGCAAGAGGAACGAAATACCTACTTAAAAATAACATAGAAAAGTACAAATAAATTTAATATCAGTGTTTTATCTAAATTTGACATGCATATGGATATTTTATTGATAAAAGTATGTTCAGCATATTTTAACAAAAAATATTGGAAAGTGATTATTCAAATAGAATTCAGTCACAAACCCCTCTTCAAAAGTTATGCTCTTACATGCTTAATTCGCAAGTTATTTGCATAATTACCGTGATACTCAATCGTGTGTATATGATGGGAATGGAAAGAATATTTGACAGCTGAGCATTTGGCATCATCTACAGTCCATTATCAAGAACTACAGGATGAAATTATTCGTTTCTCAGTGAGAGTTAGAAGAAAAATGTATGGGCAACATTTTTCCCCCTATTTCTCAAATCTCATCTACCATTTCACTCTGTTTTCTATTGAAGTTGAAAATAGCCGAATTCTACGTACTCTAGTTGTTCATTTCTGGTGATATACCTTTCTGGTACTATATACTGGTCAGAAACTTGTAAATAGTAACGGATCTGCCAACATTTTTAAAAATTATCAGAATAGTTGGGAAATTCGATGGATGCCCGTCCGATAGTATTAAATTGCCATAAAAGAAGAACATTGAGATTCCAGTAGGGATACAAGAAGTATGTGTCATTGCATAATTGCATCACTGTCAGCCCCTTCCCCAAATCAATAAATAGATCAAAACATCGAGTTTCTGGTTTCTGTATTCTGTCCAAAACTGAATGTCTTAGTTCTCATGCATGCTAACACCATGTGAAAGCAACGAATCCTCGTCTTGTAGCTAACCTACCGGTATATCTAGGCTGTATTAATACCGGTACATCAGAAAAAGGGCTTGGAACTTATTATTCTTTGACAAATACTAGTACTGAAAAACCTTAAATCATAAAATGGTTTAGTATGATACAGCCGTGAAATTGTTTAGCCAGATAAAATCAGATAACATTGGGCGTCAATATAAATGCATATATACAGTAAAACATAACGGCTACGGCGATGTCCTCATATATCTATACAGCATGAATGTGAGATAACGTGTTGGGCAGAGCCGAAGAAAAACGCATAGTTGCTCCTCTGTATCCACATGCATGGTACTTTACAACTTTACAACTGGCTAGCCACTAATTAGCCACAATTGGCATAAATGTGACGAAAAAGGAAATTCCAAATTCCAAATCCACGTGGTACTCCCTTGAAATTAACAAAAACAAAAACAAATGGCGGCTTTATTCTCCTGCAAATGTGAAATAGAGCCGTGATTTTGTATTTAGTACTATTTACCTCAGGACTTGTCACATTGCTTAGCGACGAAAACCAATAACATACGCATCGAAATGTTCCTCTGTGATCTAATTGCAAATACGGAAGGCAAGACCACCTCGATGATCTCAAATAAAAACGACTACTTCCGTTATTAATACGATATTTGGACTGTTCTCGACATGTAGTACCATCATATGACGAGGTGGTCAGCTGGAGTCGAGTGGTCTAGCGGTGTTGCCACGGACACCTTGCACTTTCACTACATTCTGTTCACTTTTTTGTTTTAAGTTTGTAACCTTCGTAGGTGCTTCGGTATAAGGTTCCCACTTTAGTCTCTATTTGCACTGATGATGTTTTGATTCGGCCCCCGACAGGGCATCTGAGAAAGTCGCCAGTGATTTGGAGTTAGGTGGTGGTTTGGTTTCCACTTACAACTGGCTTGTCACAATGTAGCCTGAATATGACAGGGATCTGACGATATTCAAATTTGTCAATTCCGAAACTTGAAACAGCTGAATTCCAAATTCAAAGTTCATGTTTCGCTTTCCATAGTTCTTCACGAAAACCCAATTGACACACTTCTCAATTTCAAAACAGCATTCCTAGCTCTTCTTAGTCTAGAGGGATAGCTAGGTAAGGCTGAGGTGTGTTTCACGTTTATCATTTTTCTTAATACACTGTACGTGTCATAAAAGTGATCGTTCCGTCCCCTGTAGCAAAAAGATCAATCACAATGCTTGTTTTTGGGCGCATTACAATTATGGTGGTAAAAGGAATAGTACTGTATTCGACAAGGTGACAATAACATCTAAAACTTAACGTCCATTTAAGAAATAGCCCACAGTTAGAAATTCATTAATCTTTGCATCGTCAGGTCCCCGTTGAAAATCCAAAATAGAAAGGGGGATAGCAAATCATTCTGTCCTCATAGGCAACGCCAAAGTGACACTAAATATGCAAATTTGATTAAGCCCCTACTTTCAATCAACTATTTCTGGAAATATTTCCGTTTACCAAGACTTTATGTGTACCCTGTATGTGGATTGGATATGGTGGGTTGTGGAATAGAGGATCTATCACCAAAACAGTAACTATAAATGAGTAGTCAAAGAAACTTAAATAGTACATGCAAAAATGCACATATTCACCAAAAAGTCTCTTCGTATATTTTAAAGTCAATTGTGTCATCCGGTTCGACATGATCCTAGTTGTGTCTTCGTTGCTATGGTTGCTTTGCAAGTGTAAGACCGCTTTGAGACTACTAGTATTCGTATTCGTAAATAGAAGAGAATTTCTTCCTGGTTTCTTGTTTCCATCTCGTCGCAATATGATCTAAACAGTTGAGAGCGACGTACTAACCAGAACCTCCAACCCTCCTTGTTATTGCACATATTGTATAATATAAGATCATCATGTGCATTTCACATACGTTTTTGACGTCATTATTTAGGTGTAGACAATATACTTTTAATTTGTGTTGTGCACGCTGACCGTTTTGCAGTTTTGCACATGTACAGGGTCTACACCTTTTCAGTGTTAAGAGTGCTGTTTATTACGTATGAACGCATCTTCCGCTCTCACTGCGTGGTACTAGTATGTGTGGCACTGGCCATTGCCATATTTTTAAGAAGATTCTATTCAATTATGGTACAGACCCCACATATATTTGATAAACAATCTATGGAAGAAATCTGATCCAGTTATAAATCAAAGTAAAATAAAAGGGGGCCCGGAACCTTCGTCCTTTTAGTGAGACTTACCTGTCAAGATTGATCAATATTGTGGCCTGTGTACATGAAAATCCCAATAAACTATACAATTCGTGAAAGCTGAGACTAGAGAGAGCTCAAATATTAAAAAAGCATTTTATGATATATTCTGTGGAGGGTTTCTGTTACATGTCTTTTTGTAAACAATCTCCTGGCTTCAAAAAAGATTTTACTTAAATTGATGTTTATATATTTCATAGAAAACATCCTCGAGTATGTAAGAGTGTTCTTTTTATGAAAGTTCCGCTCCTAAAGAAATTACAAGTTCAAATTGTGATCAATATTTTTCAATAGAATTTCCTCTTTCTTCATTTATGATCACCTATTACAAATTAACTAAAGCTAATATAGAAAAAAGAAAAAAAAGAAAGGGAACGTGCCCAAGGATGTTTTCAATCATGAAGGAAAATGTTAGGGCTGTAGGAACCATATTGAATTCAGGAGTTGGTTTCAAAAATGAGAAATATGTTGATTTCAGAAAGCTCTCAAGACTTCATTTTAAGTCAGCGCCTCACCTTGCTTGTCCTAATGTGGATCTATGCTCCATAGTAACTAATTTTGGACTAATTTTGACTTACGACTATTGTTGACATGTATTGTGTCAGTGGTTTGCGTGGTTGATATTGTTGTGGTTCAGATGTCGCATGATGGCTGGACATTAGCTAGACATTGGTAAATATATGTTTTATTGCAATTGAGAACTTGACATTTCCTGGTTGGAATTGGTAATACCGGTAGTTTCAGTGCACGGTGAAGGGTTGACCTAGGCGAGCTCAAGGCAGGCAGATGTTGAGTGTACACATGAACATTTACCACTTTTTTAGTTTTAGGCTGCGGAAGAGGTGCTGAGCATGAATCATTATTTGGATCCAAAGCATCACTTGTAGAGAGTATCATGTCACACTGTTACTATATTATAGATAGGTGATTGGATGCTGCGAGTGTGTTGTACCAACTTGGCTTGGACACCGGTAAATTATGCAGGAAGCCTGTCTCTCTCTCAGCCCCAAAGTCTGCCAATAGGAAAATGTGAGGGGTATTCTAGACCAGTAATTTTTGAGTATTTGATGCTCTTTTGGCCAATTACTGGTCGGCTTGTGAGCAGCTACCGACTTCTTTTGACAGGGAAAGGGAGCTATAGTGACTAGCTGTGGAGGTTGCAACATCTACTAGACAAGGGTTGGCGTCAGACCATCAAGGGGAAAGCATCTCGAATGAGCTATTAGCCACAGACAGTTGAACATGGGAAAGGGGGAACGACCTTGAGTGATATTCGACTAAGATGGCTTTCATCAGCAATAATCAGCTGATCCTCAAGGCAGGTCCACAGCTAGCTTAACTGACCGTTGGGTCCAGCAAGCCTGTCCTCCACCAGCACAGAAAAGAGTGCTATCTTAGTGTAGACCAAATAAAGTGGAACTCCTTGATTTTACATCTTGTTGGCATTGTGCTGATACGTCATTGACAAAGCATTACATTCCAGGCCAGCAAGTCCCTTGATCCATCCACTCTTTCCTGCCCTTTGAATGTTTCTCTTTCAGGTCTCCTGTTCTCTGTGATAAATTGCTGTCTTACAGTGGCCGTATAGTGACGACGACAAGCATAGAGATATGTCACTCTGAGGGCAGTGGTTGAGGATCCTCTGTCGTTGGCACCCAAGCAGGCAAGACAGCAAAACGTTGTGGGTCAAACCGCGGTGTCTACAAGAGGGTGAGAACCAACAGGCGAGACAGCTCAACATTGTTGGTCAAACCGTTTTATATACGAGTGAGTGAGTCAAATTGCGGTGTCTAGGAGAGAGAGAGAGAGAGAGAGAGAGAGAGAGAGAGAGAGAGAGAGAGAGAGAGAGAGAGAGAGAGAGAGAGAGAGAGACCCTGGCAATCATCTGAGTCTGTGAGAGACCTCCCAGAGTCCCCCCCCCCCCCCCCCAAAAAAAAAAAAGCCCTACCACACTCCTCCGGCATTGGAGCGTCAATCTAGATCAATAGAAGTCTTGTCCAGTAAATTTGATTACCACACCCCTTGTCCTCCAGTAATCCCCTGGTGGACGAACAAACCACCACTCGTACTTTCACCATGATGCCAGCAGCGCTACCCCCCATTCTTCCACAATTCAGATGAGTCGAGGCGGGATCATTACACTACTTTATTCTGGAAATATTGAAATAAAACGAGATTTAAGAGAGTAAGAATTTGAAGGAAGATGTAGTAAACTCTTTCAGCTTTTGCTTATGAAAAAATCATGAATGCCCTTTTCCTGAAGGTACAAAGGTCCCAAGCTCCCCTAAGGCGGCTTTTGTGGTTAATTTGTGAATATTGGGTCATTTTGAGATTTTCATACATGTTTAAGCTTACAACCTTTTCCTCAAAATCAGATCAATTGTCATCACCGAGCAGAATAAGAGCCCATCTACTACAAAAGCTCCCATTGGAGTGCACACAAGCAGGGGTGGTTTTTGACATTCCATATCAAATTTTCACCAAAACATGATAATTTGGGTGTCAAATTTCAACGAATTTTCTTAGAATATGACAGAGTTATATCTAAGAGTATTTCGGAGGGAAATGTATAACAGATTTTCGAATTAAGAATTTGTTTAAGAGGTATGGAATCTAAAATTTAAAAAGATGCACTTTTCGTCATTTTTAGCCAAAAATTCACCAACAAATGGTTATAAAATTTAGACGGAGTAAATATTAGAAAAAATGTGCTACCCTTCCGTTTGTATTGATCTTTCTCCCACATTTGTGATATCTGAAGGTCCCAGGTCCATAATTATGGGTAGGCGCTCCGTTTGAATACACTAGGCATGTTTTTCAGTTTTTACCCCCATATATCTTACACCTTGCTGCGAGGGTACTTTTGGGATGCTTAATATGTTCGTCCTCAGAAGACCTTTTAGGCAATATATACTTTGTTCACCCTAAATTGTTAAATAATGGCCGGGTAGAGCAAAACAAGGCCAAAGAAATTAACCCCATAAGCTACCTTAATATCGACCTGCCACGTACATGTTTATGTACAGGGCAAGGAGAAGCAGAAACTGTACCCAATACACAATTATTAGCCATAAGAGAGCGCACCACAGGAATGATCAGCTGAGGAAGTTACATCAGTTTTCAGAAAAGTACTTATCTCTAGTATTTATAGTCGTATGAGAGAGTAAGGATTTAAGGGAGTATGCAATAAACCTTTCAGCTTTTGCATATCAAAAAAGAAAAATGAGAATACCCTTTGCCTAAACGTACTAAAGCCGGTATCATCATGAACATCACATGATTAGTATTAAATTCTCATCAACTTTTAGCATGCAAACCCTGAAACAGTTGTAAGCCTAACGCCTGAAAAAAAAATTAAAACCAAAAACCACAAAGCCCAAAAGTGGGTATAACATTCCGATTCCAAAGAACGAAAAAAGATATAAAAACTAAAGGGTTTAGACCCTACTCTATACCGGGGTCATTTTTAAAACTTGAATATTGGAAACCTGAATTAATTAAAGATAACAGCACTCATGCTATTGTATAGGTTACATCCTATAGTTATAAAACACAGATAAACCTTTCCATAAGTGGCTATTTTTATGTAATATGGCACCATTAAAAAACATATCTGGCTGTGCTTTTTTAGCAAAATGTCAAGACTCACCGCTTACTTAAAAATCAGATCCTACCATTTAAGCATTCATGTCTTTGGTAAGGTCCAAGGTCCTACCTCCACATGGGATCTGCAGGATGAGCACTTTTGAAACAGTTTTGAATGTTTCCAGATACTTTAAAATTACTAACAACACTAGGTTATCATAGAAAATGCTGATAATTAGGTCCTGTCATAATACAAGGTACCTGTCACATGACCTTGGACATAGAAGGGGTTTCTATCTTTCTTATTCTATGACATAGACTTCTAAGACTGTATCGTTATTCACTTTCAGCCAAAAAATGAGATGAAAATATCAAAATGATCTTGCTTGAAGGAATCTGCATGGTCAAAGCAGACAGCCAGGGTTGAGTGGATCTAGAAATATGTATCGTTAATGGAACGCCTCGCCCTTTGTTTTACACACGACAATAGAAAGTCGCTTGGTCAAGATTCGTGGCCAGTGATCACTACTCATGTGTAAACTTTAGTTTTGATATCCATATCAAGGGCCAACCGAGTGACAGCCGACAGCGCTTCCACATAGATTTCCACCTTAAAAAACAAAGCCAAGCAACTTTTCACTGCTGTCGCCACGTTGACGCCACGGACGTCCCTCTTGTTTCATTTGTTTACACCTAAAATCTTACGCCCTGCTGTTAGGCTACTTTTGTGATGCATACTACGTTCCTCATCAGAAGACCTCTACCGCAATGTTAACTTTTTAAAGGCTTATTTGTTAAATAAAAGCAGGGTAGGGGTAGAATTTATCCAAAAATCAACCCCATAATTTACCTTGATATCGCCCCGCCAGGCACACTTAAGTCATTAAATCTTCAACTTTGTTATCCAATTTAACTTGATATCCCTCACGTGGTTTCTTTGGTTCAAGAGATGGAAATGAAGTAATTAATATAATAGATCAATCACTATCGCCTCAAAAGCATAAGTAATTTATAAATGCCCATACTTCTTAAACGTTTAAGGTAGAATTATATGATTAATTTTCTGATATGGTTTTTCCTTTACCCTGCTTTTATTTGACAATCTAGCATAGACGATGTGTTCATCACAGGTCTTTTGATGAGGAACGCATTAAGAATCACAAATTACCATCCTAGCAGGGAGTAAGATTTTGGAGTTAAAAAAAACATGCATATTGTTTTCAAACAGAGCTCCCATCCACATTTACGGACCGGGAACCATCAGATTTCATGTATGGGGAGAAAAAAAATCTACATGGAGTGAAAATATCACATCTTAAATATCCTCTGCCAGTTCAAAATTCAAGAACATTTCTTTTGGATATATTTGTCGAAAATAAAAAAAGTGTACTTTTCAACTTTTAGATTGTATGACTTCGAAATAAAGTTTTGAATAAAAAAACCTGTGATATCTTCCCGTCCGAATTATTCTAAGGTACAAATCAAACTTCAAGCGAATCCGTTGATATGTCACGGTTGGTCAGTCTGATTATGAAGGTGAGGTAGTAGACTTTTAACCTACATAAAAACCTCAAAATGAACCCATATTTATAAATTAACCCCTATAAACCACCCCAACAAATTATGTTTTAGGAAGATTTCTACTATTCTACAGAAAACAACGCATGAAAAATGCTTTGTTTTAATTCATTTTTTTCAAATTTGGTCTGTCTGTGGCAGTAGCCGATGATTCACGTGTGAATAATGTTAGATTGTTACATAAGTTCTTAGATAAATAAAAACATCTTCATCTAACATATAGATCTATACATGTACTTTCTTACATTGATAGGGAAAAGCAATTAGGGGCGATGATGTTAAAAGTGTTCCACAAGTTTAAAGGAAAGAATTGAATATGTTAGTGTTTTAAATTTTATTTTTTTTCTCAAAAAATATAAACATTTTTATCTCATTCGATTTGCTATAAACATTGTGATAAACCGGCCTGACATAAACAAACTACAAGATCTTGGCAGCATGGAACAGCGATCCCGCGGTATGACGTCATAGTTTCTACAGCGATATGTTAATGAAAATATTCGACCAATCACAGACCACCTTACTTAAGGTTTTCCATTCTACCCCCTTCGTCACGTGATACGGCGTGGGTTCTGCCTGGGAGAATCGCTGGATATTCCTTGGAACTGGAATAAACATACGTGTTTCTTTACGGCATTTATCTATCGCAACCGACAACGAGTGACAGAATTGTAGAGACTTTTTGCTGTCCGCCGACAGACCAAGAATCTGGGTGGAAAAGCGCGAGGGAGGTGGATATAAGTCTGCTTGCACTCGGTGAGTTATCCGCAATATGGCCGCCTTGTCCATACTATTTCTCTCTTTATGAAAAGAGTTGCGTGTTGTTTTCTTCCACATGTTTCGGTATCTTGCCAGAGCCTCAAGACAAATCTTATATGACTTCATTGTATATGCCACTTATTCAGGGTGGTTGTTTTATCGCGTCAAAGCATCTAGAAGGAGCAGACAGAATATTTTTTCTATATACTCCTATTTTGATACTGTTCATTCATTCATGAATGAATGATCAAGATGAAGATGCTATCTGGTTATTTTGAGATGTCATTTCGTAATGACAGCTGTGTATTGTAGTGTTGTTTGTTATGATATTGCGTGAAAAGTGTAAGTTAATTGTTACTTTTGTAGTTTAGAGAAGTTTTTAAAAAAATAATATTTAAACATTTTTATTTATATTGAACCCTGAAATGAAAACAAACCCATTTATTACTATATCCATACACTACTGCAGTACTGGCATACTATACAGTGATCAATGTTCACAACTTCACATGCGTGTAAGACACACCCTCTTAGGCATATTTCACAAGATATTCAGATAACTATCAAAAACATCATGTAAAATGAAAGTTTTTCTGCAATTACTTCCAATTTCTCAACTTTCAGTGTGTAATCTTGTTCACTTTATCGATCAGTGGCAAGTAGCAATAAATGCCTTAGGGTTTCACACGACCCCCTGGGAGCCATTTTGGCTGCTGGCCATAACCTTGGGTCCTTTCAGTTCTGGTCCAGCAGCCATGAGTGTGGCCTGTAGTGTTTATTTATGGACCCTTGGCAGGCCCTTGCTCAGTAGGTTGAAACTTGGTGTCTAAAATGGCCAATTGATTAAATTCTGATGTCCTATTTTTCAAGGGAGTCCACAATACATCCTGATATCAACCATTGGTCAACATGTAGTTTCTTGTCGAGTAAATGCATACTACTAAAAGCAATCAACATATATTTCCTTATTGAAGAATACTTTACTATAACTTTAAACTAGTCTCTAAAGCATAACAGCAAAGAGAAAATTGTCAATAGTCTGCATGAACATAGGTTTCTTAGAACGTTTTCAATACATGTTTTTTGATGTGCAAATATCTAGGGGTTCAGTATCTAAATGACACCCATACACTCTGCTGGCTAACACCCTGACCCTTGGTCTTTCCTCTATAGATCCAACCAGCAGTTGTTTTGTAGTCTATTCAAATGTGCCAGGCTGACTTCGTTCTTTGTTGAGAAAAGGTCAAGGTCTCCAACCAGCAGGGGTCCAGCTTCTAGTGTAAAAAATAGTCCAGGCCAGGGTCTTAGCTGATATTTGGAAACAGGGTGTCCAAATAGAGGTTTCATAGACTTTTGCGTGTCCAAAGTGTGGTACAAAATACATACTACTAATAAGATAGACCCTATACCTTTACAGATTTTGTTTTTTTTAGGCCAGATACTGCTTTGTGTGTCTTATGAAAGTGACACTACAGCTTCTACATCTTCTATCTTCTAAGAAAAGTCATCTTCAGCAAATTCTGACATAAACCTTTGGGTCAAAAAACAGTGTTCTGCGTGTCCAAATGACACGCTGGACGCATTGCGGCTAAGCCCCTGGTCCAGGCCTTTGGGCTATGGTTGGCTAAGAGCCCATACCCCACTGTATGATCTGGACACTAGACTTACTACTACTAGCACCTCCCAAGACAGGTAATGCATGAAAGCAAACGCTGGTTTGGTGGCAAGCAGACATTCTCCATCACACATGGGTCAACTGACCCTTTGAATCAAGTGCCAGCTGTGTCCCTAATTTAGGGATGACCAACCTGTATATGGTGGCCCCCACGTGCACAGATCCTTATACTCTTAGTCAAATAGTCCATAGCAGTTGTAGACAGCTTTCCCCTCCAAACAGCCTTTTATAGGTGATAATACTATGATATTTGGTAACAGAATTAGTTTGACACACAAAGACTTAAGTTTTTGTTCAAATCAACACACGACTAGGTAATATGTATCTTATTAACCCTTTATCACTCAATGCAACAATGTTGCCGCGTCCCCTGCACTGCATGAGGGGTTACTCCTCAGAGACATTGTTGCGCAGTGCGTAGTGCACTGCAGTGCATCATAGGGAGCATTGCTTGATACAAGTTAAACAAGTAATTTCCACTTTTTATTTGTATCTTTCATTTTGTTAAATATGATATTTATTGTCTTTACAATACATCAATTTATAAGTTGAATTTTTGTCTGATTTTGCGCCTGACGAACTGCCGATTAACATACTTTACAATACTATGGCAAGTTTGTCTTCGTTGTGTGGTTAAAAAAGTGGGATATCATCGTCTGATTCCCATGGATCGTGAAGGGGACGATAGTCGTTCCTCTCCCACTCTTCATCTGAATTATCCTGGTTTAAACTCGCCATTTGATGGCAGAAACAATGCTAAAACACGGGAGAAAAGCAAAGGTTGTGCGTGTTGCTAAGGACGCCACAACACGACGACGTCAACGGCGGAAATTCTCAATAACTTCCATATTTGGAGGGGGTTTTCCCGTAGTTTTCCCGCCAAAAATCTAGGACTTAAAGTCCGAAAATAACCATTACATAACTATAGATTACGATTAAAAGGTGAGGGCAATAATTTTAAATCTTTATTTAACAATCAGTGCTATACCAGCGATCTAAGATTGTGGTACCCAAAATACGCAAAAACGCGCTTCGTAGGAATAAGTGCACAAATGCAATGACGCAATAACGCGCTACTGAGGAAGTGCACCTGCACTCATGTAACGCATTATTGCGTCACTGAGTGATAAAGGGTTAAAATGCATCATTAAAAATTATATTCCATATAATTATTCTGCCTTGATTGTAAAGTAGGACTTAATTTGAATCTGCTTGAACGATTAGTTCAGCTCTCAAACAAGCCTTATAATATCTCTCTGGAGTATGGACTAGTGTCACTGTTAATCTATTCCTGCTGCTGAATCCTGGGCATTGCATACTTAAATGCTTAATGTCTTCCAGTGAAAAAAGGTGAAATCTCTCATGCTTTTAAGTTTGAAATCCGAGGAAAGTCAGATTTCAACCTATTTGCAGGACACACTTTTTTTCTTTTAAAATTGCTTTGAGTGTTTGGCTGTCCAAAGGATGCCCTGATGCCTAGCTAAAGCTCATAGCCATATTTTATCAGAAAGGTGTATAGTAGCAGTGGCTGATCCAGGTACATGTTTTCATGCTTTTCAATGTGCTGCATACTGTTTCCACATTATAGACATGCACAGGTGTATTTGCCTACAAATCAAAATGAATATAATGCAGTCAGCCAGTCACTATAAAAACTGTGCTTTTGTTACATGGTCACCAGTTAAGTACACAGAGCCATGTGGTATTTGCCTGCATGGTCTCCCGACTAGGTTTAATACATGATCGATCTTATCAAAACTCAACATGAATATATCATTTGATTTCCACTGAGTGGTTTTTAGGTACTTTCTATTATTTTTTCTTATCTTTCTGACTAAAGGGAGAATTTATAAACCTCAGAATTCCTCATGGTTTATCTAATTTATAAGAAATTAAATAATCATGTCAAGTAGGGACTTAACCAGGATTTGGAAACTCACTGGCTGTTCAAAATTGATAATTGTAAAACTTTCGGGCCTTCTATTTTTCAAGGGAGACAACAATATACTGAGGTAACAATCATAAACATGTATTTACTCATTAAAATAAAGCATAATATCATTATACAATATCATGGGGTTTATATTGAGGTAGAAAAACTTCAATTATATGTTTGTAATTGACATTTTAAGAAATTACTGTCCAAACAATTTGGGTGTCCTGAGCAGTGATTTTTGGGGGTTTGGGTATCCAAAAGACTATGATGTCAAGGGGTGTTTGACTCATATCATCACCCTCAATGACTACCAGGGCCCTGGTCAGGATATCGAAACTGGGCGGCCAAAATGATAACAATCGTTGATATCTTTCTACTACTTGTTGAGATATCAGGGTATCTTTTCACCCTTATGCTGCTGGTGGCTTATCTGGCCAATACACACATATGCAAAAAACCTGAAAAATGACTGAACCCCTAGGACATGGGTCCTCATCTGAGAGCTTTCCAATGAATACCAACATGACCGGGTTTAGATTGGTTTCCAAAGTTTGTGTCATTGTGCGTTGGGCGAAAGTAGCATCAGCAGTGGAAGGGTTAGTGGTGTCATTACATCCACATTGTTGTGAAATCTATTTGACGTGTGTTTGAATATACTTAGAAATACATGCAAACATATTTAGAGTATCCTGACCAAAACAATGGGTATCCTGATCATGACCTGATGTGTATACTTAAAAGGGTATGGCGACGAGTTCCTAATATGTCGAGACACCCTGAGGCCACCCTTGGGTCCTGTTTCACACCTAGTTAGTCTCATACTAGGCTAGTCAGATTGCCAAGGTGATCAGTGTATAAATAGGTTGAAACTAAAATAAGAACTATGTTTATCTGATATCTTTGACCACAGGTGGGTGTACACCTTTTGTGACTCATGTCACTGCTGTTATGCTACGTCAGTTCTGAGGTATTTCTGTCTCTTCCTGTGAGGAAGATACATGCAGTTAACCCACTGTGTTCACCAATCATGTTCGGAAAGGAATCACAAACTTTCTGTCTATATCCTGATTAGGGCTGCATACCGCTAAGGTTGAAGCGGTACGGTACCATAACCAGTATCATCGAAACGATACAGTATTTTATCGGTACTGCTATCGGTATTTGAACTACGCTAAGTACACACTTAGCGGAGTTCCTGACATAAAACTAAAACGTATTTGTTGTCTGTCAGGTATTTTAATAACATCATGTGAAAAATAAACAGTCGTACTTACTGCAGCTGAACTTGTTAGATCCACATTCTGCTCATTCTTGCTTGATGGTACGATATAGCGACAAAGCCAGCACCATCGCCGCTACCAACAGTGCCGTGATTTTCATCGCTACCGCGTAGTGGCGCTGTACATCACTACAGCAGCGCCACTACGCGGTAACAAAAAGTATCACAACACCAATGGCAGCGGCGACAGCACCAGGTTCGCCGCTATATCGTACCTTCCAAGTTGACAAGTTCAGCAACCGTAAGTATAACTTTTTACTGAATTATTTTGTAGTATTGAATGTTTGACATGGGTTTGTGTTTTTCAAATTACCGATAAGCATACCGTTAAATATTGAAACGAGTATTCACCGGTATTTTGCGAGATGGTATTCGGTACGGTGCTGGTACCGGTGTACAGCCCTAATCCTGATTTAGCTCCTTATCTATTTAACTGCCTATTGTGACAAAAAGGGCAGTTTACATGTCAGCAAAATCCTAGATGATAGATTGTCTGGAAAGTTATTTCCAAACAGTTATTGAAAAATCTTTATAGGAATTTTTGGTTGTCTGAAAAGGTGTTTGTCCAAAACACAGGCTGGACATCCCTTTCGAAGTCCTTGCTTCTCACCCAGCAGGGCTAGTAAATAAATTGGGTGATGTCAGACCCTGTCCTGCCCTTGTAGGCTGCAGCTGAAATGGATCAGTTAAATTACCGTCAGTTTTTGTGATACTGTGTTTTGCGTCAGAGCACCGGTGTGGTTGTACATGCGTTAGAGATAAATGTGGGCATCCTTTTGTTCAGTTGCAAGTGATGTTACACACTGGTGTCATCTGCTTTTGTAGAGATAAGCATGATTGTGGTATTTCTGAATGACTCACTGTCAACTCTTAATGCACATTGTTGTAATGAGCTGTGTTTGTGTACTTTTTTTTTTTCAAAATTAAAGAATCCATAAGTTTACTTTCTCATATTTTATCATTTTGTTAGTTATGTTTTACAATTAACAGCTAGCTTTTAATATTTCAGCCTCAGTATGGCATAGGTGACAATTATGGAAATGTCTTTTCAATCCTTAAGTGGTTAAACAAACGATAGCGTGAAAACTGCAACTAGTCACGCTGAGTGATTGATGAAGTCATGCAAACCACAGATTTAAAAATAAACATTAGAAGGGCAGTACAGCATTGGAAATGTCTTCTCTCATTTTTCATCAGACATATTTTCATGTGGAACAGAGACTCAACCTATTAATAAGATTAATAAGTACAGCGTTCAAAAGCAAACTGACAATTTTGATTATTAAACCTGGCTGGTGAAAGCTTATTTATGGATGTATTTGAAAGAGAAATGGTTACTAACAATCCTATTTCTAACATTTTGTAAAATCAATCTTAATTCTAAACTAAATATCAACAGTATCATAACCTTGTCCAGACATTAATTTGTAGGATAACTCTTACGGATGAATGGGTTAACATTAACCCTTAAATGCTGATGTCAGATGATGGTTAATTTGGCCATTACACAATGATGCAAAAAAACACTGAAAAATGACTGAAACCCTGGCATATGGGTACTCATATGAGAGTGCTCTGCAAGGCCTTCCAATGAATACCAACATGACATGGTTTAGATGGTTTTCAAAAATCTTTGCAGCATTGTGCTTTAGATGAAAGTAGCCTCCACATTGGAAGGGTTAAAAGCATATTTTACAGCAAGTACACTTGGCCTTCCTGATAACATTCCTGGTTTTCCTTATGTAGCTCTCAACAGTTTGTAAACATGCTTTCGGGTCAAGGCACTCGTGCCTTTAAGTCTATGGTTAGTAAACAGCTGACATGCTCCTACCTATTTAGGTAAGCTATACCTAGTATTTACGTCTACATGTATAGCTTTACGTACAACATCAGAGTTGAATATTTAGCTCACACAATGGTAGCCTGCTAGCCCTGGGCATAAGAAAAATGTCAGGAATAGAATACTTTTTGTGTGATTAGAGAGCACCCTATTTTCCTATTGTTTCATGGCTAGCGGAGATGTTAGGAATAGTAACTTACATTATTCTTAGGGCATCTAGACTTGCTGGGGCTGTGGAATCATAGGGTATTATTGTCAAGACTTGCAAAATGTTTCAGTATGCACAGAATAGGGATGTTTACACACTTAAAGGATATGATGTTTCAATAAAACAATGCCCCCCCCCATAGGTCAAGGATAGATAATAAGGATTTACTTAACATTTATTTAATTCCTTGTGCGGCTTTTTTTCAGCCAGGTGAAGAATGAAATAATAGTATCTTTGTTTGTATCATGTTCCCAAATTCTGGTTCTAACATCAATGCTGACCATTGTGTTTCAAAGGTAAAGCTATTTCACTAAATCTCACTTGTATAATCAGGGCTTATTGTTTTCAATAAATACCAGCACTAGTTGAATTAAGTTATGTCTCCCCCTGTAAAGGGACAGGCTGGGCTGGTCCTGGCTTCAGACATGAATGGGTTCAATGCTTTGGAAACATTTGGTCCATGCTAGAGTTATACCGTGCTTGGGTCTATTGTTGTCAGACAGAGTCTTAGCTAGGATTTAGAAACAGGGTGCCAATAATTGTCAATAGTGAAATAGTCTAGGTGAGGTAATCTCGTCTTACTGGGCCAGGGACTTAGCCAGGACCCTTCTTTAGGACAGAGAGTTTCTTGAAAACTTCCCTTTTGGACAGGCTAACATTTCTATAATGAATTTTCAATTTTGACTTTTTTTTTTTTTTTTGGGGGGGGGGGGGGGGGGTAATAACCAAATATTTTCCTAACAAATCATCCTTTAGGGCATACCTAATTGGCTGAAGTGTAAATTGACACAATTATTTTTGACACAATAGGCTATTAAATTAAGTAGGTATAAGGATTTGAAGTAAATTAGTTGCGAAGTATGGACAGGCATTTTGGAATTGCTGTTTGAAACATATTTTTGAAATCCAGGCTAAGATCCTGAACTGGGCTGATTGTCTGGTATCAACGGATAACTGCACTTGGTTTGAAGAAAATATGCCAATTTTTTGCCCCATAAGGTCGTGACCAGAATGGAGTGACCTTCATGGTATTGTTCATATATTTCAAAAAAAAAAATTGGACTTTCCTGTTGAAAAGGGTATCAACTAAGATATTAGTGGGTTGGTCATATTTGAAAAAGGGTGTCGTAAATGACACACCTGTATGGTCCGAAACAAATAAAAACTCTTTTTTATGCTTAAATTTTGGAGAAAAATAAACTTTTCAAACTGTTTTGTGTTAGATTCGACACCTAGCCTAGCCTATGGCACCTATGTGTGTGTGTGTATGTATCGTATGTATGTATGAATAAATTCAAAATAAACTTATGAATATTACTTCGAAGTACAGTAATCTCTCCCAATGTGTTGGGCACTGGTGTTGGGTGAGTGAGGATGAAGGTATTCAGTGGTAGTTAGTAGAGTTTGTATAAGAATCAAACCCTTACTAGCCATGGGCTTGGGATTAAACTCTGGACATGGACTGTAGGGCTGGAGATTGATTGCCTTGTCCACACGTCCTGATGTGGTACGCTGTTCCTCCCACGTCCTGTCGCTACCCAACAAGTGTTCACATGTCACGCTCACTCCCACAACCATCCTTTAAGGCCACTCTCAATATTTAAGTGATTTTTGTATCAGGTCGACTTCCCTCGGAGGAACATCCATCAGAGACGGGTCTCGTGCGCACTCCCACCAACACACGCAACACCTTCATTTAAGGCAGCACTCCATCATTTAAAGTTTAATGAGGTGTTGAGCTGGGTCGCCCCATGTTATATTGACACATATGTATCCTAAGTGCCCCATAAGGTCTTGATTATGAATACGTCGAGGCATGACCTTAGCCAACGGTTAGTACGGGCATCATATGGACACCCAAACCTTCATAATTCATCTGTAGGGGCACACATTATGTTGAACTGGGATATCAAAATAAAGTTTTAAAAGAATAAATCAAATCTATGACGTAAATGTGAATATTGTTACATTACCTAATATAAAGGTATGTCAGGCTAGGGAGACATTCCATCAGTTGAGGCTTTAGCTATATATATAGAGTGGGTGAAATACAAGCTTCACAGACCATTGGTTAAATTGGTTTGAGAAGAATGAAAAGGATTTCCCTGGTCAATCAAAAAAAAAAGCTAGTTCTTATTTCACTATTAATACTTGATAGTAAAACTAGGTTGAGAGGGTTGTGGGTTTATGTCTAGAGTATAGTCTTAGCCAGCAGGGCTTCTGGGCATCATTTGGACAAGAAAGCTCCCAAGAACCACCCTTCAGGACACCCAAAATCTTTGTAAGGAATTTCTTAATATGTCAACTTCAAGCATATAATTGAATTTTTTCACTTTCTATTAATTCCAATGAAATAGTATATTGACATTATGCCTTATTCCAATAAGTCAGTGCATATTTATGGTTGCATTCTGAGTATATTGTGGTCTCCCTTGAAATATAGAACTCCCCAAAATTTTACAATTGCCAATTTTGGGCACTCAGTTTCTAAATCCTGACCTAGAGAACCCTTGAGGCCAGATGCTACTGTCCAAAGACATGGCTAAAGTCTAAATGGACCTTTTGACACAATAGGAATTAAGTAGAGGTAGAAATGCAGTAGATTGTCTCTTGTTATGTGAAGCATAAGGGTAGCCTTGACTCTTAACCCAATTCTTGCCTGGAGAGTGATCCATTCAAAAGTTGTCTGGACCCATGACACTTTTGAAAATAACTTCATAAATTCATAAAATATTTGAAGAAGCGTCATTAGTTAGGTTCTAACCAACATTTCTCCTTCAAATTTTTTCAGAAAATTATTCTTGAGAAAATGATATTAGTAAAATAGACTGTTTTTTGTGGGCTGCAGTTCTGATTGGGTTAAAGCTATCTGTGAGGAGGATCAGGAAGGTTTCTACCCCACGTGGCATTGTTCTATCATGCTTGTGACATGTTTCTGGCTAATGTGATCACCTAAAAGGCTCATCCACTGAATTAGACAGGGCTGGATCTGTCAAGTGCGGGTCCTTGAGGGCGGTGGACGGGAAGGTGACAGTACATGCATGCATGGAAGGGCCCTCCTTTACGGGAAAGGTATAATGCGTAGGGACCGGAAAAATGAATGCTCTCTTCAAAATCACCTCATTTAAAAAAAACATCTGATTTCATAGTACTGCCGGTGAACCGTAGAGCTCTTTTTCTCTCATCAGATTAATTTTTTAATGCATTGGCAGGGCTCGACACTTATGTCTGCCCATTGCCTTTCTTGATAGCTAGGGGTCTGCTCTGACTGCTAGCTGTCTCTCAACACTGACACTCTGGTTTGAATCCCGGCCAGGGCAAGTGAGAAAGTTGACAATGACTTGGGGTTAGGGGCAGGGACTTAGCCAGGACCCGTCCTGCCTGTCTTTTGGACAGGTAGTCTCCTAAAAACCTCCTGTTTGGACAGGGCTCGACACTTATGTCTGCCCATTGCCTTTCCGTGATAGCTAAGGGTCTGCTCTGACTGCTAGCTGTCTCTCAACGCTGCGCACTCTTGGGGTTAGGGGCGTTTTTCTCAGAATACTCAGGCTTCCACGGGGAGTTCCTCCACCATGTACAACTGGCCAGTCAAGAATATGCCGCAATATGGCAAAAAAAGGTGATGAAAACTAAAAATTCCTTGACAGGTAAAAATTGCAGAAGGGCAGATAAAAAGCTCTAACAGAAAGGGTCACTTGCCCTAAAGCGCAGATTCTAACTAAGGATAAGTAGTTAGTGCAAGTAAAGTTAATGTTTGTTCAACATTGATATGTATTCAAATAATAATGATTAAGTTATATGTTGAAAATAGAATTTCCTGATTGTAACTTAATGAACTAGATGCTGGCAGAGCTTAGATCCCTGTGTGAAGAGGTGGTCATTTGTTTGGCTCTGACTTAAATTTCTCTTTCAAGTTACTTAAGTACTTTTCCTGAGATATTATTATCCGATAGATATCTCAAAAATATCAGGCCTTTTGGGTGGTCACGGACACCAATGGGTTTATGGTTATACCCATCCTAAAAACGATTTCACTGTGGACCGGAGTTTCATAACTTCATTTTGCTTTCAACGGCTGTATGTCTAACTGTAATGTATTGTTTGCTTCTAGGGAATGGAGTGGGAAAGATAAATACCCCAGGCACAAAACACTTATGTTAGGAAGGTAACGTGTGTGGTTCACTATCATCCATATCAATAAGTGTGTTTGTGAACATGCTCAACAAAAAACCTGCAGGAGAGCTAAGAGCGGTATTATTAGTTTACATGACTTTAGAACCCTACCTTAAAAGCCTTCTTGGGGTGCTATTTTTTCACACTCCCCTTGCTGTTGTGAGAGGCTTTTGAATTAAAAACCACAGAACACTCTGCAGTTGTCAATCAAAGATGTGACTTAACCCATCAGGGCCCGACGTTAACTTTTGCGGCGACTTGCCCAGTAGGGCAAGTGAGATTCAAATTTCACTTGCCCCACTAAAACCTTCACCTGCGCTTGAACAGTCTTATGTTTTATAATGTTTCATTTAAAACCAAATAGAACATGGTGCTGGCATGTTAAAGCATATTTTCTAGGACAAGCTTGGATTCCAGACCACAAAACTTGCACACATTCTCAAAATTGCTATCTGGCCCTACGGTACTTTTGACAACATCTTTGGAGTTGAGAATGATCCTACAAATTATTTGAAGGAGAGTTGTTGGTAGGTTCCTGATTTTCATTTCTTCTTTAAATACTTTCCCAAATATGCTTTCATCTTAAAGAATTCCACTTAATGGTCTGGCCATTTTTGGCCTCTGTTGGCACTAATTGGTTAACCTACTTATACCTGCAGCTACCCAAAGAAGGACTAATATTTCTGTGATACCTTTATGACAAAGCTCTAAAACTTAAAACTTATATATTTTGGGGAAGTTTTGTCTGTGGTAGGGGTATCTTTAGAGGATTTGCTTATTAGAAAATAAACATCAACAATTCTTTCCACAATCCTTTAAATGATCACCCTTACTTGATATGCTTATTAAGACTTTGATAAGCCAGATATTTTTTCTGGAACTAAGATGTTTCTGTGTTTCTATGTGATATTTAGAACTGTATCCTGGAGCTATGATGAAAATGTTGGAATACATGCCATATAATGGGTTGCATTGTTCTACTCGTTATACCCGCTTAATCATCTCAATTAGGTTGTTCAGTGCTGGGTGGGCAGCATTGGCTATGTATTGATAGATACCTCAGGAACTACACACACAAGCTACAATTATCCTCTGACAGAATGACCAGTATCATGCTATATCTATAGCTGATTTCATTAGTTAACCCATTTATGCTCGGTGTTTCCACTTCCTGTCTAGATACTCATACATGGATGATTTGGGCATTTACCTAACCATGCCTGTAAAGGCACAGGCAGGCCTGGTTACTATTGTGATATAGTTACGTTTAAACAACATAAGTTCTTTTGGAAAATATATGACAGAGATATGTTTAAAAGAACGAGGGATGTTGAATTTGTGTCAGTTAGAAGTCAACTCGCAACACTTCTTCATGCATTACATGATTTTCAAATTTTATATTCTACAATAACTTTGGAATAAGGCATACAGCCTCATGTCTTTGTTTCAAATATAGTGGTATATAATTATGTCCCCAGATTCAATTTCAAACCACACTCCTTTAGGAGAACTTTAGATATGGACGGGTTTAGAAAGAATCTTGATGTTTGAGGGAATATTGTTTTATTTAAGTTCTGTTTTACCACTCTCCTTAAAATTTATTGCAGATGATGCGGTGATTAAAAAGATACTCCCAATATATTTAGATATTAATAGTTATATTCCCCATCTAAAAGGGAAGGATCTAAGGAAACTTATGTAGCAAGTATTAGGTCACTTGTGTAAAAGATATACAATGACTTGTGCATGTTTTTACATTTATAAGGCTTCTCAAATTGGAGAGGGTTAATTTTGCCACCTTTTAGCTGCTGATTAGCCGTGTATTAAGAGACCCCTTTCATTTGGTATTTTCAGAGGTGTCTGGTTACCATAGAGACGTTCCCAAGAGCTGTATCCTAGGTGAGTACCTTTTCTCGGTGTTTCTATTAGGAAGTGAATATTTTGCGAGGCTCATCTCTGGAGGAATATGTTGGCCTCGGCAAGATTACTCGCTCCTCTCTCTGGCACCCATGTCAGACTCGGAATATTACCTCCTTCCAAAACACACTAGGATGATGATGGTGATGATGATAATGATGATGAGCTTGAGAATGATGCTGATGTTGATGATGATGGTTTGGACAATGACTGTGATATGACCTTGACCAGGGTCTTTGCCAGGATTTAGAAACTGTTGGCAATTGTAAAACATTTGGCGTCCTATTTTTCATTGGAGCCCACAATATACTTAGATTACAACCATAAACATGCATTTACTTACTAAATGAAATAATGCAAAATATACTAGTATAATGTCATTGAAATTGTTTTAAGGTAAAACAATTCAATTACATCCTTTAAATTGACATTTTTAGAAATTCCTAACTAAAACTTTTGAGTGTCCTGAACTTGGCAGAAGGTTTTTATTTGAGAGTTTGGGCGCCAAATGACACCCAGGCGTACTGCTGGCTAAGACTATGACCTTGACAATAATGATGAGGTTTTTGATGGGAATGATAATGACCTTGACAGTGGTTATGTTTATGATGAGAATGATGAATGTTGACCTTGACATTGATGATGTTATGACCTTGACAATAATGATCATGATTATTATGGGAATGATGATGAACCTGAGAATCATGATAATGACATGACCTTTGCAAACCTTAGCAATGATGCTTATGATGGTAGTGATCCTGATGGTGATGACCTTGGTACTTATGATGATGTTATGACCTTGTCAAGGTTGAAAACCTTAACAATGATGTTTATGATAGTAATGATGGTGTTGATGGTTGCTTTAGCAATGATAATGATAATGTTTCGACTATGAGATTGGCAAGGGTATTTATGATGGTAGTGACTAGTGATCCTGATGATAATTACAACCTTCATAGCATAGTCTTTCCCAGCGTACGTCTTTGGGCGTCATTTGGACGCACAAGTAAAGCCTTTTCCACTCCTGGACGGGGTACACAAACTTCATGAAACACCATAAAAGACGGCCTGTTTCACTTAGGTTTGGACGTAGACACTCACTGCCCGCCGTAAAAGTTTGAGTGTTGTTTGAGGAGTTTCCCCAGGAGACCGCATATAAGATAAGACTCCAACAGCAGTTCCGGTCGTTGCCGTTAAGTACTGATAAAAAAAAACCTTGGGAAACAAAGAGCAGAATAGCAATCTATCGATAGCTTACTGGGCCCGACATTAGCGGTGAATCGCTGGCCCCAAGCAGGAAATTGGTTTCAGGTCATATCTCAACTAGTCTTACATGGCCAGTACACATTTGGGGACATTCTTGTTAACATGTTTCGATTCAAGAATGTCCCCAAAGCTGAAAGGAAGGACATGAAATAAGTTTAAAAAAACACTAACAGATTAGGCAAACAGATGTTTAAAATTAATCTTCGCATTTTGTAAACAAACCGGCTGGGTTCGATTTGCAATCCCCGGCTGTGTTCAATTCATTGGTTAGGCATGTGCCGGCACGTGCCGATTTACAATATACTACCAAATAAGGCCCTATGAATTTTTTTTATGCATGACTGATATATAAATAAAAAAATGCTTATTATTGAAATAAATGAAAATGAAATGACTAAAAGAAAGTTTGTTGGTGAATTTCATGCAATGTTTTTCAGTTGCCATAAATAAGTCCAAACAACTGAGTCAACATTTTAGTTACTTTATTTACCTATTTAAGTAGGCCTATTTATACATCTACTGTTTGTCAGACATCGGCACATTGTGACATTTGTGAATGGCATCATGAAACATTTGCAAAACAAGGGAAACAAGGTATTTCTCAAAGCTAACCCAGTCATCATGCAGAAGCAGGGACAAAAGGTAAGATTATTTAATACTTCACTAACCTGGGATGCCACCAGGGGGGTCTGTAGATTTTGTCACACATAACTTGGGCTTTAAGTAAAATTTAATGCATGTTTATTACCCCTGTCCTTTGTCTTGGTGGCGGGAAAGGGGGATGATCTAAACAAGTGATGGGATCTCATTCTTACGAACGAGATTACTGTCACACACACCGGAGTTCTGCCCAATTTTTTTTTTCATGTTAAAAAAACTTAGTTATTTTAGACCCAGATGTTTACTCTTGTTAAAATGATAACATACAAAAGAAAATGAATAACCTACTATTACTTCTTTCTGAACATAAGTCAGATAATTTGGCCTATACAACGTTTGGCTAATTTCTTTGAATAAATTTGATAAACATCTATATATCCCATCTATGTTACTATGCAGTTATTCTATTCCACACATGCTTCACCATGTCACAGAATTTTACCGCTTATGGCACCTTACTTTACTAAACCAGTCCTATTCTTAAGGGCCCTCTGAGGACACAGCCGCTGTTGAGTGTACCTCAGTGTGATTTATTTCCATCACACTTACCGTGTATACTGCAGATCCAACTGTCACTCACCTTTTAGGGAGTACAATATCCTAACAATTTTCGGTGCTGACTTTTTATATCCTTTGAATGTGATCTATGCACCTGACTCACTACCCTACTAAAGGGACTTATTGAACAACAAATAATGTTTTAAACACACATGTAACACAGAACACAAAATTATTTTATTGCGCACCTAGATCATTTCACTCATTCAACAGAAACTAGACAAAAACAAGACAGACGCTGACATCACTTTATGTAATGTCACAGACATACCAGATTCACACTCAATAATTTATACAGCAAAGAAGAATAGATAATTCATAAATTATGTGTTTTTTTGAAAGTTAGATGGTGGCCTTCATTTTTGAATTCTACAGGGATGCTTAGTTGAATTTTGTTCTTACTTTTGTGCTAATGGGTGTGTTTTTTAAATATTCTTGATAGATAAAATTGTCTAAATTATGTGCCAGTAAATAATTTCTTTTTTAAATATTGTGATGCACTCTGTTCTTGTGCTTAAAAAATATTCTTGATAGATTAATTTTTATATACTCAGACCAATTATCCACTAATAAACGATTTCTTTTGTATGAATAGAAGTTGGAAATTATCTATTGGCACAACATGCTGTATCTCAATAAATACCATTTATTTATCAAGGATATTTTTATATATTTAACACAGACGACTACATTCTATTATACTATAAATGGAAATTAAAACTGGCCTAATCTACATTATCATTAATTTTTCAGATCTTTTGTTCGCTAAACACACATTTTTTTGTCCATAATGTACCTTCATTTTTTTTATATTAAAGGTAAGTATTGCAAGAACACCAGACCACCACAGAGATAGAAATTGAGGAAGCAGACAAAAGGTGAACTAAGTACAGAGAACTAAGGCTACATAGGATGCAGGCAGGGTTACAAAGGCACAGCAATATCAATTTATGTATAAAAGTTAGGTGTGCGTGTTAAGAGTCCAGTGCTGCAGGCTGGCATGGATTCAATTGAGATCACCAGAAGCCAGGTAGGGAAGGGTGGGTCATCTACAGATCAGCAAGAAACTGCATGCTAGTAGAACTACAGGAATCAGGACAAGCATATATACCTAAAAAAGAGAAGAAAAAATCATTTAAACAACAGGTAATTGAAGTAGCACTGTATATATACATGTTTTTATAGGTAATTGTAGAGGTTTTGGTTGATTTTTTTCGGGCAAGTAACGATTCAATTCGGGCAAGTGAATTTCATGTCAGTGCCTGTGAGGCTATAGTTCATCTACATGTAAAAAAGGTTGGTAGGGTACTGACGCAACATCAAAAAAGGGTAAAAAAGGTAAATTTTTTTTCTGAAAAACAGAAATATTTTTCATCTGAAATCTCTCATTTTGCTCTCAGATAAGGCTGAGAATGCATCTTAGAGCATCTAGAACCCTCTGGCTTCTGGGGGCCTTGAGCGGCCCCCAGACCCCCCGCCGCAATGGCCGTGCGCCTGCGGCGCACGGGCCGTACGCCTGAGGCGGTCGGACTTGGACACCCTACTTCATAAACAAGGCCCATTTGGACACCCTGTTTTGAAAAATTGGCTAAGTCCCTGCTTCATAGTGATGATTTTTTACGGCAGAAATTGGTATAGGTAATTGTATATGATGGAAAGGATGATGGCATGATGTTATTAATGACTAAAGGCAATGGCGATGGACTGGTCTATGTAATTATGCTGTGGTACCTTGGCAGTGATGTAGTGATGTCATTGATATGAAATTTTATCGATTTGATTAATTGATATATTTTTCAATTCGATGCGATTCGATACGCTGCAACATGCTCGTTGGGCACAATTATTTATATGGATTGATTCGATTTGATTAATTGCTATACTCTTTCTGGTATATCAGTTAGATTCTATACGGTTCAAAACCATATGCCTGAGTACAGTACACCATTCCTTCCATTTTCTCTTACAAAAGCCATTGAAAATACTTCAATTTTTAGTCAAGAGTTTCACTTTGCGTTAGTTTAACAGGAAAATGTCTGGGAAAAGTATATTTTTAATCAATAATCATACAGCATTATTGGGCTTCAGAATATCGATTATTTCGATTCGATACCCAACCTTTCGATTTGATTTAATTGACAAAGCGAAAATGTTGATTTATTGAGTTGTCGGCTATCAATGACATCCCTACAGTGGTGGTGGTGGTGGTGATGATGATGATGATGATGATGATGATGATGATGATGATGATGATGATGTTGATGAGTATGTATTGATATTGACATGGGAAGAATGTTTGTTTTGTTGTATTCAGAAATAAGGTTTTACTTAGATTCCTGAAATTTTATCTTATCAAATGAATATAAAATTTCTATAGGGAAATTTAATCATCAATACATACATACATTTGCAAAAATGAAAATAAATAGCCTGAAAAGTGATGCTTGCAGGAAAACCAAATAAACTTTCCTGATGCATATTTAAGTAGCAAAAAGTGCCTTTTGGAACTTGTGGTAAATGGTAAGCATTGAAAATCGGAGATGATCAACAATATTCATATCAGGACCTTTCATCCCAGTAATTGATCTGCATTGGTCGCTGTGGTCAGAAAGATACCGCCAGATCAGCGTGACTGTTAGAGGTCTTACGTGTTGTGGAGAATAGGCAGGTTAATCATTGCTATGAGTGGGGAGTAAGATATTGACAGCAAGGCCTTCAGCATGTCTCAAGTAGCAGCAATAAGTGGAGATAGCTACTATCTCTGGCCAGCTTGACACTGCGGCCAGCACTGTTTATGGTGGTCATATTGACCAGCAGGGTCTTAGCCAGGATTTAGAAACTGGGTGCCTAAAATTGGAAATTGAAAAACTTTTGGGCGTCTAAATCTTTGAGGGGTACCACAATACACTCAGATTTCAACCATAAACATGTATGAATTTATCAAAATAAGGCATGATATCCTTATACAATGTCATAGGAATAATATGGATATGAAAAAATTTGATTATATGCTTGAGATTGACATTTTAAGAAATTCCTCACCAAAAACTTTGGGTGTCCTGAGGAGTGCTTTTTAAGGGTTTGGGTGTCCAAAAAGACCCCCAGACGCCCTGCTGGCTAAGACCAAGTTGACCAGGCTCTCTTGGCCAGCACTGTTTATGGTGGTCATATTGACCAGCAGGCTCTCTTGACCAACGCTGGCTGCCGGACCAGTGCTGCACAAGGGCACATTGCTCCAGTGGAGTGTTGAGTCATAGGAATTTGATGTGGCATTCCATCAAAGCGTTCATTTCCTGGTGCTCTGATAGGGGTGCAAGTAATCATCCGATGCACCAATGAGTCTGATTTTAGCTGACATCGAGTCTGATAAAATTCAAGTGCAATGGTGGTGACAAATGATGAAAATGAAAGTGCAGCTTTTATTTAGGGACAGATGTTTATTGGGATGATGAAACTTTCAATATTAACTTCATCTCCACAGACATGATGCATGACTTTATGATTAATCTCTTCATTAATTAGCAAGTGCCATGCAGAAAGTGCAGAAAAACTTGAACTTTACTTTTCAGGCAAACGCGACTTGCAACCTATATATTTACCATCATCAAGTGTTTTCAATGAGATATGGGGTGAAACCAGAAAATTCAGTTGGTAACAAAAAAAATTCTTCTCTTCATTTTCATGCTTTGCTTACAACTTAAGACCACTAATGATGCAAGAGGTCTTGCATTAGAGTCTTGAAACTACCCTTCCCAAATTGATATGTGTGTGTGAGTGCATATTTTCAGTGGCTTGTTTGAATGGTCAATCAATTGCTATCTATGTACTGTAATGGCCCAATTTTTGTAGTAGAAATACCAAACCTTATTACAGTTCACTAATAACCAATTTGGTGTTTACTTCCACCAGTGTTGATTCCTAACTCTGCATAGATACCCTTTTCCAGGGACTAGGTTAGGTTGTCTCTTCAGCCAAAGTCTCTATTAAGTGCTTCTGAGCGCATTTTACCTGAGCATTTCTAAGGGAATTTTTTTAGGAAGAGTTTAGATCAAAACCAAACCAACGTCAAAGTTATTTCATAGATGCTGACAATATTCCTCTTCAAATATTTGCCAAAGGATGCTTTTCTAAGAGAGATATTACCAAAATTGTCAGGGCATTTTTTGTGCCACTTAACTCATGAATGAGTTGAATTCACACACCAGGAGACTCAAATATTTGGTCTTACATTCAACGTATTACTTAACCCAGTCATGCTTGTAGCAGCCAATACCACCCACCAGACTAGTATGGTGATATCTCTTTAATGAAGACAGTGGTTGGAAAATATTTGATGGAGAGTTGTTTATTAAACCTTGATCTACACTTCTTCAGATAGTTTGCAAATTGATGCTTCATTTCAAAGTTATTTTCAAATATATGACTTGTCCAGACGGCACTTGTCAAGTAGATCTCAAGGCATGAATGGGCTTTCAGTATTCCTGCTAGAGTTATACAATATGCCCGCCTACTGGTAGGAATGATACTAGTCCCGGAGACAATACAATTATCTACACTTCAGAGAAACAAGGATTATCCCATTACAGATGGCGATCAATTTGTCCTTCTTGGCATAAAGAAGAAAGCAATGCATATTCTTCCCCTGGCAGAAGAACGTTTGCAAACACCATTTATTTGTAGCGCCTAGGGTGATTGCAACCAATCGCATCATCTTGTACTCAACAACAAAATGCTGTCCTGAGGAAGAAGTGTAAATGATTGTTTTAAACCACACACAACCAATTTACAGGGAGAAAAATCCAATTTGGGTGCCTATGCAGATTTTCTCTTTGCATGCTTCATATTAAATGGATTTTCGCAGTGCGGGTACGTGCTAACAATGGGATTTATCGATTGAGAATTGCAGGCGTGAGAATGGGTAGTTATCAGATCTTTGCGGGGATAAAAGAGATGCGTTGAAGAGATAATACCACTTGGATTGTTGTTGCCCCGACAGTCAGTTCTCATCCCATTGCACCAGGCCCTGAGCCGTAATGAGATTGCTATGAGGCTTCAACTTAATTGTCTCTCTAGGGCCTGGAGTGGTCAGGATATAGCCCAGCACCCGGCGACCAGCATCTTAACCCAACTATCCCTGTAGTGGTGGTAGTGGCCAAAATCAACTGATGACCATCATGGTAATCACTAATCAGGATCTTAGCCAGGATTTAGAAACTGGGTGCCCCAAATTGGTAATTGTAAAATTTTTGGGTGTCCTACTTGTCAAAAATGATGGCAGATTATTTTATTACCTATTAAGTGAGGGATGGGACAGTTGAAATAAAATATTCAAATAATATTTTGAAAGAAAAAAGATTTTGTCTCTGAAGTGGATGCTATGTATTGGGCTCAAGCACATGAATGAGAAGAGGCATAATATGTATGGTGTGTGTCTCTTTTCAATATCAAATAAAGATATTTTGAACTAAGTACTTATGCACACGTATGTATTTTCAAAGTTGAACCTCTGATGCAGCCTAAGACTCAGTCGTCTTCCCCTAGCTCGCTTCTTGGCAATCCTATAAAAGCCTTGTGATTGGATAGTTGGTTTATCGATTGTGCAGTCTCCACTCAAAGTCCTCGCGGAGGAAAGCTAGCTTCAGAAGGGAAAATCAGTCGTCCGAAACAAATATGTAAATGATACTTCTCTCACAATATATTGAATCATAGGTCTCTTCACAAATCGATTGGATTGACTAAATGGGATCATTTGTGGAAGCGTACTGCCAGGATCAGGAAAAATCATGTTAGCTGTCCTGTTGATGCATCCAATAGTCCACACTTTGCAAATCACTTACTTGGAATATATTTTCTCTATTTTATTGATCTGAGAGAAAGAGTGTCTGAAGGATAAGTTGTCTAAAGCATGGTCTTAGCCAGCAGGGCGTCTGGGTGTCTTTTTGGACACCCAAACCCTTAAAAAGCCCCCCCTCAGGACACCCAAATTTTTTTGTGTGGAATTTCTTAAAATGTCAATCTCAAGCATATAATTGAATTATTTCATTGTCATATAATTCCCATGAACTTGTATAAGGATACCATGCCTTATTTTGATAAATATAAACAGGTTTATGGTTGAAATCAGTATATTCAAGTATATTGTGGTCCCCCTATAAAATTTGGACACCCCAAAATTTTACAATGGTCAATTTTAGGCACCCAGCTTCTGGCTAAGATCCTGGTCTAAAGCATTGCCATTGATTGCTCACTGTCTTTCACCCATGTCTGAGTTCCAATCTGGCTGGGTGCATGTGGGAAAGTTTCCAGTGACTTGAGGTTAGACGGTGGTTTTCATGTGAACTTATAATTCTAATGTTTTTTCTGCTGGTCTTCCTTGAATTATAGGATGCCCCTAAATTTCACAATTGTCTCTTTTGGGCACCCACTTTCTGACTCCTGGTCAAGATTCTGACATGATTTGTTGTATTTGCTTCATTTGTATTTAGGAGTTCATGTACTATTTAGCACTATGTGTAAACATTTTGCATGAAAAAATATATCATTGCATTTTTATCCTCGCATAAGGTATTGTGAATGTTGTAAGACAAAACTACAAATACCCATTAGAACATGCTATTGTTTTATCTCTAGTATTTAAATAAAAGACAACTCCAGAAAATAAGGAATAGATTGACCTTCTCAAGATGGCTTGTCTAGTGCCTGGGAGATACTGCGAGAAAATCCTCGTCAGGTCAGAGAAAAAAATCGAGGTTAAAAATTGAACCTGAACCAGAACATGGCTTGGACTAATCTCTCCTGCCCTGCCTGACAATATTTCAGTTATTTATAGAAAGCCAGCCACTGTTGGGAATACCCACGGCAGCCCAACATAGAACGAGAAATTACTCCCAACCTCTTAAGCTGTTTGGGGATTGTAAATATTGGCAAGGAAATCGATAATTTCAAAGGACTGGAATAGCAAGCGTTGTTTGAAGTTCTGAGATTGCGCTGCCAGTGTAGTTGACAAAGCTGTCCATAGGGGGCTCTGATGGTCAATGAGTCACGTCCGCCTATTTAATGATATGAAATTAAGCGCTCAGTATGGATGCAGTAGCAGGATCCTTATATCTGGTGGAAAATATTTTGGTAGACTAAGCAGGCATAAATATGTAAAGATTGATGCATAGGCAGGCTGCATGTTAAGACAGTATTAAAAGTGCTTTTACATTTAGCATATTCCTGCTTATAAAGCCCCCCATAAGGCCGCTACTTCAGCCCATTTTGGAGATATATTTTTGTTCAGGGAAGTTTCATGATATAGTTGAAGGAATGTTGATCAAGACTAAAGAATTTATGAACTTATACTTTATTCTTAACTTTTTTCAAAAGTAGTTGTCAAGAACTCCAATCATTAACGGCTAGAAGGAGGGTTTCACCTCTTGTAATCAGTTTCAGAATTCTTGATTAATTTGCATTATAAAAAAGATGGTATTATCTTTCTGATAAAAGCCTAATTTAGAGAAGAAAAATATGCATTTATGCTTTATACCAGGAAGTATAGACTTAATTATTTAGTTCCTGTTTGTACTCAAATTATCTTTAGACATATCATAGATCAAGGAGGTTATTATTGTCTAGACTTATGTTATATCTTCCTGATAAAAGGTACTTATTATGGTCTAAAACAATGCTACATGCAGAAGTATCATAGGTCCAGGGAATGCTCATCAGAAGATCTCGACAAGCATTGTAGATCTAGATTACACCTATGAAGCAAATCTCCTGGCATGAATGGTTCAAAAAGCAGGTAAAGTAGTTAATGAAGCTGACATATTTCAGTGGTAAGAACCTGTAATGAAAAGATTTGAAGCCCAGCTAGATTTTCTCATGAAGACCAGCCACATCATGCATTCGGCTCCCATAAGAGGACCAGACTCAGCCAGGGTCTTAGCCAGGATTTCAAAAATGCCTGTCCAAAACAGCAATTTCCTGTCCAGATTTAGCTACTAATCTACTTCATATCCTTATATCAGCTACAATTGATAGCCAAGTGTATCAAAAAGGGCAATTTACACCTCATCTCTGTCCTAGAAGATGGTTTGTTAGGAAAATATTTGGTTATTATATTACAACCTAAAAGTCAAAATTAAAAGAATCTTCATAGAATTTTTTGCCTGTCCAAACAGGAGGTTTTTTAGGAAACTACCTGTCCAAAAGACAGGTAGGATGAGTCCTGGCTAAGTCCCTGGACTCAGCTCAACCTAGCTGCTGGTCTTCTTTAGCCCCCCTATGCAAGCAGGCTCTTTTAGACTCTGTTATATGCAAAATGCTCATCATCCCACAAGTCTTCTTATTTCTAACATGATGTGCAACATATTGCTTATTTTTATGTTGGACATCTGATAGATAGACCTCAAGGAAGCTGTGGTCTATGGGATATATCTGACGTGGTACAATGCAGAGCTGAGTTACTCCAAGGGCAAGGGTACCACATACATCACTGCTTGCCTTACACCAACCACAGCCGAAAGAAATCTTGGCTGAGCTCTCTTGCCCAATACCCTTGTGGTTTAGCCAGCTTATAGAACTAAGCCTTAGAAGGTGTGGGTTATGTCAAATACCACTCATTTTCAGGGCTGTGATTGGTGGATGAAGTTTAAAACTGTGGTTGAAGTAATAAAATGATATTTGAGATTTCATGAATCTATTAATGATGGGCAAAAACTGAATTTGTGCTAAAGAATTGATTTGATTTTAAAATTATATTTTTAAAAGGTAAGTCCATTGTCAAAAAGCAGATAATGAGAAACATTACAAGATAAATATTAATTGCAGACACTGACAACATATGGAACACGGATTTCCTCAGAGTATATACTAGTATTCAGGAAAGTATTCTCAAAAAACTAGGTCTCTTGAGAGGAAGAAGTTTGTGCATGCTACGCTACAATTCATTATCCATACCTCTTGGTATCCAGTCGCTAGGATACCTTATATATAAATGCCAAGCATTTCTTTAAAACCAATAGCCACACATCCTAATTGACACCATATTTATTGTGTTGAAAGGAGTGAACTTGTAGCTGTTTAGAGTTGTTTAAATATTGCCTGGACTTCTCTGTTTTTGAGTGTCACTACAAAAGGTTGAACTAACGCTTTGGTTGGTCTCGCTTAGGAATGCTAACTTTGATATGAAAGATGTTTTCTTAAATACGCTCCATTCTTGTGCATAGATCCACTTGAAAAATGTCTCCTACTAGACCTAGTGTGACCTAGACCTTAACATTTGATATATGAAGGGAATAAAGCAATTTACATGTGTTCTCAAAATATTTTTGACTGACTTACACCTTTCATTCAAAACATTTTTAAAATGCACTTCTATTTTAGGGTATTTCAAAAAAAAAATCCTGTGCATTTTGGGCTTACCTCAAGTTTATATTATCTTCTGAAGAGGCAGTTTTGATTGAAGCATGTAACCTGAATTCGGGTTCAATTTGCATGGCTTGCATGGTCTTAGCCAATATTTGGAAACAGGGTGTCCAAATAGAGGTTTCATAGACTTTTGCGTGTCCAAAGTGTGGTACTAAGTACATACTACTAATAGAATAAACCCTATATATTTACAGATTTTAGTAACAGTAACTGCTTTGTGTGTCTTATAAAAGTGACACTACAGCTTCTACATCTATCTTCTAAGAAAATTTATCATCAAAAAATTCTGACATAAATTTTTGGGTGTCCAAACTGTCAAAAAACAGTGTTCTGGGTGTCCAAATGACACACTGGACGCATAGGCGGCTAAGCCCCTGATGGCTTTTCCACCTGGTGATTGGTGGTTTCTAATTCCAGTATACACCACATCCCTGGTACAACTGACCACACATGTACAGTACATCTTTGCTGTCCTAGTGGGTACCATGCCCCCCTCCCCCCCTTGCTGATCATAATTCATGGAAGTGCCGTGTTGTGCTATTGATCCAGCTCCCAGCACCATGATCATACTCCTGCTTCGGAGCCAGTTGCCTAGGCAACAAGCAAGGTATGAGGAGGCATTGGCAATAGATGCACACCATAACTAGTTGGTGGAAGATACGGCAAGGGGTAAATATGATTTTGATGCGTGTTTGGGAGGGATGAGGCAGGCTAGTATGTTTTATTGGGATGGTTTGTATGTTTTACTGCCTATTCTGTTATTCATATATCGCCTGATACTGATAATATGTTGCTCGCGGCAGATGCTTTTTGCTCCAAAAGAATTTCAACAAATCTTCTTTTTTTTCAATAAGTGTTTAATATTTAGGTACATATAGAAGGGAACACCATATTTACCAAGTTTTGGGTCTTTCAATTTCATTTGTTTGCATATATGAGTATATAGACAAAAGTAAGATTTAAAAGATCTTTACTTGCTAATTTGCATCTCAAATGAGTATTAGAAAATAAGGGGGTTGATACCTTTTTAAGGGAAAAAAGTTGCACATTTTGAGGAATATTTAAAGTTTTGTTAAGGATTTCATACATTGTGGGTAGGGCACTTTAACACAAGGAAAAGAAGAAGTTACAAGTGAGAAAAAGAGCAGGTGTGATTGGGGCTACTTTTAACCCATTCATACCTGTACCGCCCAAAAACAATCTGACAATTTTGATGATAACTCTGTCCCAAATTCATATTTTGGAAATTATTTGAAGAAGAAATGCTCATCGGCATTTAAGCTTAAATTCTCCTTCAAATATTTTGTGAATTTATACTTATTTTCAAAGTTACTTTCAAAAGTGTCGCAGATCCAGACGACAGTTGTCACTGATAGCTGCAGGCATGAATGGGTTAAGGTAGATCTCAAGAAAGTTTTATGCCTTGCAAACATAAAAGGCCTCTAGATTGACAGCTTAATTTCTGATTGTTTTAAAAATCGACTCACCAATATACAAAGGTTCAGGTTCTTTAACCCATGTTTGTGTACCTTTACACTTTACAAATATTTGAATGTACAGCATGACCAGGGTGCTCGGCAAGCTGGAAAATAAACAAAAAAGGTTCTTTAACCCATTCAAACAAACTTCTGAAAATGACTTCAGAATAAATCAGGAAATGGGTTAGTTTAACTTGGATTATTTAAGAAATGCTCTAGTCAGAAAGACATGATTAAGTACCAGGTAGCTTAGGGTCATATATGGCTTAATAGATTAACTCTCCTTCCTTGGATTTCTGAGAAAATGCTCTGGTCAGAAAGACATGATTAAGTACCAGGTAGCTTAGGGTCATATAGGGCTGAATGGATTAACTCTCCTTCCTTGGATTTCTGAGAAAATGCTCTGGCCAGAAAGACATGATTAAGTACCAGGTAGATTAGGGTCATATAGGGCTTAATGGATTAACTCTCCTTCCTTGAATTTCTGAGAAAATGCACTGGCCAGAAAGATTAACTTTAGGTGTTAGACAGCTTAAGGCCATGTGTGTGGATAGATGTGTTAGCTTTTCTACCTTGGATTATTTGAAATTCTCTGGTCACAAAGACATGATGTAAGTACCAGGTAGCTTAGAGTCAAGTAGGGATGAATGGATTAACTCTCCTTCCTTGAATTTCTTAGAAAATGCACTCGTCAGAAAAACCAATTTTTTAAAGTGTTAGACAGCTTAGGGCCATGTGCGGATAAATGTCTTAACTAGCTTTTTTTCCTTGGATTTTTTGAAAAAGCTCTGTTCAGAAAGACAATATAATTATTGGGCAGCTCAAGGCCATGGAGGCATTAATGAGTGAACTTTCCCTCCTTGAATTTCTTGAAAGATGCTGTGTCCAGAAAGTCATGATGTAGGTATCGGTCAGCGTAGGGCAATGTAGGGCTGAAAGGGTTAAAGGGGCAATAAATTAGAGCAGGTGGCTAATACCAGGTTATACTGGTTTTAAATTCAATTGCGGGAGCTCATCGGTGGGGCAGTCATGTGATGGATATTAGCACCAATGGCATTTAACCGCCCAGATTTGACCCTGGGGCGCATTTGTAACCTCTCTCAGCTTCTAGACCTGCTAATCTTCACAAGTGCTTCGCCGAGTCATAAACCAGTTAGGGGCCTCGCCCGGTCCAGGGCCTGCAATCCGCCGCCACCGTGCTTTGCATACAAGGCAAATATCTGTTTTAGTTAAGGCCTGGTGGTATGTGAGTTATTGGTCTGGTGAGGTCTCACTTGTCTTTTACTGGTCTTGAATGTTCTCATAGGGCAAAGCTCTTCATCAGAGTGTGTTGGTGTTGCCTGGTAAGTGAAATTTCCAGGTATTATATGGAACTGGTCCATATTGGAGTCTCCACTGGATCCTCATTTGTTGGGTGGCCCCATCACTAAACAAATGTGCGGTGTTGTGAAGAGCTACGTATGGTGCCTCTGCAACCGAAACTCTTTGTAAAGAGAAGGAAATGTTTCACCAGTTACAGGTTTCTGTCTCATTCTGGTATGACCTAAGATGTTAAAATATGAAATCCTCCTCCTCCTCCCCACTGCTTCAGAAATAGTGTAATACATTTTGCATGAATTAAACCCATTTCTACCTGATGTCAAAACCACACAACTTTTGCAAGTGAAATGTGAATGAAAATTAATCGAAAGTAAGTAAGTCTTAAATGATCTGATTCTTTTGCCCATTCTGATTCTATGGGTATTTGGTATGGTATTGAGTACCCCTGTTTCCTTGCTGTATTACGGCCTTGCGAGCTGGCACCTGGAGCATAGATGAGTTGAACAATAGAATTCAAATACAGAGGCGACTTCATACGATAAATGCCCGATCCAGGAAACTCCCCTTTCCTTATTAGGGTACCTAAACACATCGCGGCACCTCTATCATGGAGAGGGAACGAGGCTGTGAGGAGAATAACGTCTCCTAGAATAGCGACTCGCTTCCGTAAACACACATAACTAAGGTCAACGGGTGATTGGTCGGACAAGTTCACTCTTAGCCAATCCAAGAAGATCTCCTTCAATTTTCCCCCGCAGTTAGTTTTGTTCAAGCTTTGATGCATCGGGAGGATAAAATGTGAATAAATGCTCATAAAATCAATTTCCTGTGGTATGATAAAAGTCATAAATGGGATTGTTCCTGCTACTTAATACTTGTTTGTTATGATATGGACTTGAGGCCTGCCATTAACATGAGAGATGTATCTAGTTTAGTTGCCATACACAGACTATCTTGCCCCATTTTTGTTTAACCCTTTCTCGTTTGAAACTGGTGGTGCGAGTACCGTGCGACCTTGGAAATATGCACATCCTTACTAGATGTAACCTCGGCATCATAATTAACTTAGCACTTCTGATGCATATCTGTATTTTAGCATGTCAATCCCTCAAACTTTAAAGATACTTTAGGTTGGAAATTGATGCGTGAAAAGAAATTTTGCAACTGATGTGATGTACATTATCAACATGTTTATCTAAAAATTTTGGTGTGACCATAAATAATTATTCTAGGGTTTGCATGTCCAAATGCCTCCCTGACACTGCAGGCTAAGGCACTAGCTAGTGCCTGTCCAGAGCGTGCTGCTCAGATCGTACATTCAGAAGAGTAAGGAGATGTTTCATACCATCACCTTTAGTTAACTGAACCTAAAGTTAAGTGTGATGATCAAAGGCCTTTTTTACCTGGACGTACCTGGTGGCCTTTTTAATCAGCTAATGGTTGCTTGCTTTTCTAAATGGCAGTTTCTGGGGAAAGAGACAGGCTAGCCACTGCTTCAATTAAGCCAGAGGGTTGCTAGCATAAGTGTGAGGTAAATCTATGTCCAAATTGGGTGTTACAATGACCTTCAAAGGTAGCTCTCGTGGCCTCCTGCCAGGGCTACCTTTCAAATCATAGATCAGTGGTCTCCAGGTGGGCTGGTGCCAACTCTGGCCTATGATAACCATAGCACATGAAGGTTAGGGTCCTGAGAGTTGGGCGACCTGGCCGCTCCTGTGGGAATAGGTAGTGTACTATTGGCAATCTGGTTATATTAAAGTCACACCACAGTGTGAATACTGCATTGAGGAAATCAGAATTTTGTTCATCGCAAAATGTGGATACCGAATAAGGAAATTTAGAATTCCATTTATTGTCACATTTTACCCGTTTTATGATTAAAAATCATGATTTTAAAACTAGTTGTAAATGCTGAAGAAAACCCAACTGAAGTCCTTAGCTAAAAGATACTGCAAGTCACTGGCAACCCCACATGCCTTGACAGATAATGAAGCAGGGGAGGCAGTTTCTGAATGTAATGTCCAATTTGATGGAGGGGTTCCTTCAGAATACCAAATCCAGAGATGAAGTGCTCCACCTCCATAGTCAGCCAATCATGAATGGCTGTGAATGTGGAGGGTTAGGATAGATGAATCTCTGAGTCTCCTGGTATCTGCAGCCGGCACCTAATCACATCATATACTATCAATCAATATAAACCCAGCCAGACTACAAGTCTCACGGCAGGAGAATTACCAGTCTTTTCAGCTTGGTCATAACAGAGATATAATACCACTGTGATGAATAAGCTGTAACCCAAGCCCCGGTGTAACATAGTATACACTGTATGAAATATATAGCATGTCACCAGATCATACCACAGTATTCCACACCACACCATAACTTAACATATATATATCATGTATCATACCAAACCAGTGCAGAGCATAGCACACCATAACTTGGCATATCTATCATGTATCATACCATATCACAGGGCTGTCCAAGCCCAAAATGCCTGTAGCAAAATTTGAACTACCTGTAGCAAAATACTTCTACCGTCTGCCACCAGGTGGCGTTTTAATGGTTCAAATGTTATCCACCAGGGGTCATTTAGTTCACAGTTTACACACTAGGGGAAGTTAAATTAAGACTATGACATAGCACCAATTGAAATGTATGTTGAAACTTGAAACACTGAATCCACACATAGTACAATATAGGTTATACTTATCACAGATTTGTATATTCAAGCTTAAGATTCTTCAATATACTGGCACACACTCTATTTCACATATATAGCCAGCTTGAATATTTATATTACAGTCCGATAAGACTCGGCAAGTTTTTTGGTAAGTGAGCATCATCCGATTATAAATAAGAATTGCTCAAGCATAATTCTTTTCAAAAACTATTTTCAGCATCCCTAAGTGTATTAGCATATCAAATATTAATGAAATCTGGTGACCGGTTGCAGAGAAATTAGTGAAACAAGTTTTTTGGTAAGTGGGCATCATCAGATTATGAATCAGATATGCTCAAGCATAATCTTTTTCAAAAACTATCATCAACATCCCTAAGTGTATTAGCATATCAAATATTAATGAAATCTGGTGACCGGTTGCAGAGAAATTAGTGAAACAAGTTTTTTGGTAAGTGGGCATCATCAGATTATGAATCAGAATTGCTCAAGCAAAATCTTTTTCAAAAACTACCATCAGCATCCCTAAGTGTATTAGCATATCAAATTTTAATGAAATCTGGTGACCGGTTGCAGAGAAATTAGGTAAACCAGTTTTTTGTTAAGTGAGCATCATCAGATTATGAATAAGAATTGCTCAAGCATAATTTTTTTTCAAAAACTATCATCAGCATCCCTAAGTGTATTAGTATATCAAATATTAATGATTTCAGACTTCAAAATTGCCTATAGCATAGAATTAGAAACCTTATTTTCCTCAATAGTCTTTTGTGTTTCGTAACAGTTTACAAAATTGGTTACCAACACGTCTACTAAATATCTATACAAGATTTCTAGAGTTGACAAGTTGGTTTTATTAGACTACTTTTGTAGGCACCCCCATACAACGTTTTATTGATATCTAGTGCTAACCGGCCGAGAAAAATGATGGACAGTGTTTCTTTCTTCTAACAACAAAGATACTACAGAAAACATACACGACCACACTGATTATAAACGAGCAAAAATAATCATAATCGCAAACTCACTGACAAAACTGGCTGAACGTAAGTATACATAAACAACTCCGTTTTCAATAGACATTACAGAAATCTTAGTAAAATACGTTCCTTTTCCAAAAATCCAAAACTGAAGGGGTATCTTTTTTATTTTCATATCGTCTGTATTATGGCATCCCTTTGTTTACTGCATGTTTAGTCATGCGCACGACGCCCTGTTTGGTGATCACTTAGTTTTGGGGAGCACCGCTAGATGGCGAACGCATGCATGTTGCAAAATTACCGTGTCGCAACCTTGGCGCAAATATTCTTGTGTCGCATTTTTTTAGGCTGCTGGCGCAAAATTTTGCGACAATGCGACAGCTTGGACAGCCCTGTATCATAGCATACCACACCATACCCTACCATACCAAACCCTTCCCTATTGTTGCACAAGGACAAAATCTGCGATGGTAGAATATATCATGCTGGAAAATGTACCACATTGGTGGTACTGGTACATATGTTTTATTATATATAAATGAAACACCATACTCAAATTGATTCTTTTATATTTGTTATGTGTTTGAAAATAAACACAGCACCCCCTGGCTATCTATATTTAGTGTTACAAATGGCTTATTAACTCATTTGGTATGTGCTGTCACCTAGTGGCAGGATAAAAAATTAACATGGCATAGTCCTTCCCTGTAATTCTAGATAAATCAAGAAATTAAGCTATGTACATGTATAATACTTATTGATAAATATGAGAGTCCATTGAGAGCGGTAAGGAAAGAATAGAGAAAAATGAATACTCTTCACCGTGTTAATTTTGATCATATAAAGTAATGCACTCGCCAAGCTGCTGCCATTTATGTGCAGTTAAATTTTTGCATATGGATGTTGAAGAAAAAAATAGGCATGTATAACACAAAAGCATAGGCATCAGGTGATAAGTGGTGCACGGTTGAATAAATGCGTACTTAAACTGGTGCGCAAAATGTGCATTAGTTTAACTACGGCAATATTAACACTGTATAAAGTAAGTGGCATAAGGAATGCTTGGATTTGTCATGAAAGCTGTGCTATCTTTCGTAGCAATATTAGGGTTTCAAGAAGCCTCACTCAATTTCTTTAAGCCTTTATCAATGGGATTCTTGTTTGTTAAAAGCATGTATCTCTATTACATCCTTATTCTTACCAAGTCCAGTTTGAATATGTTAGAGGTTCTTATTCCCATGAATCACACCATATTCCCATAACCCATTTGCATGTGACTGCACACCTGGTATGATAAGTGTGAACTCCATTTATCAAATTGAGCAATATATATTTGGAAAATGGTGATGAGGTATTGTAAATGCAATGGGAACTTTTCATTGAATATTTCTGCATATAATGCTTTTGTACTCGATTTATTTGGACCAAATATGTCAGACTACATGTGTGTGTTGCTGCCTTTATGCACAGCAGAAGTGAATGAATGGGTTAACTGGCCTGAAGATAGTCATCTGTTAAGTTGGTGAAATGATAATATTTGCTAAGGTAAGCAATTGCTGTGATTTGTTCCACCCATGGCTATTTCCATTAGTTTTTACCAGAGCTAATCAACTTTGCGCCGCTGCAGCTCCCTCTCCTCCCCAGCTACCAGAACCCCTGGTCAATAAGAGACTCCAATAATAGCTCTCTGTGGAGGAGGAGGGAAACGGCAGAGGACACCACAGCTCTTTTTTCTTTTTAGAAATAAAGGGGCTTGGTTCATTATGAAAATGGGGAAAACGGCAACCACATCTGAGCGATCGATTACATTCAGCAAAGCATAGATCATAAAGACCTGCAGAATATTTAGGGAAATGGAGTGAAAGAATATCAGCACCAGTAATGGTTATCCAGAAAAGTATATTATTCATTTTCTGTAATAGTTCAAACCTATAAATTCAATTGTTCCCTTAGTGGGGTCTTAGCCTGGATTTGGAAACTGGGTGTCCAAAATTGACAATTGGAAAATTTTGGGGTGTCCTATTTTTGAAGAGAGACAACAATATACTGCGATAACAACCATAAACATGGATTTACTCATTTAAATCAGGCTTAATATCATTACAAAATGTCATGGGAATTATATTGAGGTGGAAAGAATTCAATTATATGCTTGAAATTGACATTTTAAGAAATTACTGATTCATTATGAAAATAGGTATAACAGTAGAATCATTAGATTTGTATAATTATAAGCAGGGCTTTACCATGTCAATAGGTTGTATGGTAAGTAGCCTGATCCCCGCAACTGTCTATATGTCCAACCCCAAATTCATGAGCAGCAGACTGAGAGTCTGGCGGTGGAGATGTCTGCTGGGGAGGAGTCGTGACGCCAATGGTTGTGAGAAAAAGAAGGAAATAGGGGAAGTGTTTCCCCTACAGCTGCCTCTGTCGTCAGTGCTCAGTCAATTGTCTGCCAATATCTCATACAAATTAACTTTCTTCAGGCCCACACCGCCGCAGTCCTGGGGGAAAATAGGCAATTTGGCTAGAATTGGTCAATTTGCAAAACTGGGATAAAATCTACATAGCCGTGTGTTGGTTTGTGATGAAAGGCAGAAACAATCTCCTGAACAAAAAAAGTGGAGGAAAAAAAACCGCTGAGTATGAATGAATGGCTGCTTCAGGATTTCATTTCTGATATCTAGCTGAAAGGATGTCATTCACCACAATCGCTGGTTGATTTGTGGTTGTGTATCAATCCCTTTGGATGCCTCATACACATTAGTGGTATTTGTGGATCATTAAACACTCCATTAGTGCTTAGTTCAGATAGACTGGCACATATCTAATGGGAGCTATGGGTATTGCACAACCCAGGACCCACCAGAACAAACCAGTATTATGTCTAGCCTGCATTTCAGCTCATATTCTGAAATGACATTCCTTGTGGATAGGTGGCACCATAGTCAGCAGGGCGTCTGGGTTTCATTTGGGCACCCAGTCCCTTAAAAATCATCCTTTGAGGCACCCACTTTTTTGTGAGGAATTTCTTAAAATGTCAATTTCAAAGATATAATTGATTCTGTTCACTTCAATATAAATCTTATGACATTGTATAAGGATATAATGCCTTATCAAAACAGAAAATATATGTTTATGGTTGTATTATAAGTATATTGTGCATAATTGTGGTCTCAATTTGAAAAATAGGACACCTGGAAATTTGACAATTGCCTGGGTGGCACTGTGGCATACCAGAGATGGTAGGGGAGAATCTAGCTTGCCCTTCAGACCTGATTTATCCCTTGTGCATAGATGGCACTGCAGTTTGCATGGATGAGCAGTGCAAGATTCAGGAATGTCATCCCTTGTGGATAGATGGCACTGTGGCATGCTAGAATGGGCAGTGATACAGTCTGCTGCATTTTAAGTCCCCCCCCCCTTCTGTAGTAATGGGGTGAACTACCTGGAGATTGACCAGATTGCAAACCATGCCATGCCCTAATGTAAGTTCGAGCATTAAAATCATGAAAACTCTCAAGCCAACTTATTCCAATTTGAGGTAGTGCAAAGTTATTTGAGGTTGCCTCAGGCATCGAACAACTACCTAATTTCTTAAATTGTCTTGAAAAAAGTTTTCTCCATTATGCTTTTTTTGACCTTATCCATTGAACTCTATTTTGATAGAACTGATCATTGCACTATGTTCATGCCTTAAGGTGATGGAACCTTTTGGGTTGCCCTCTTTACCTAAGAACTGCTCTGGGGTACACACACTGAAATTGCTATGTTCACGTAAAGCCTAAAATCAAATGCACGATTGCCCTATCCGTCCCTGCAGCTGCATTAAAAGGTCAGATCAGTTCCATGGCAGTATCTCTCTAGCAAATTTGGCTCTTTTCAGAATAGAACTGAAGAAAGGTTAATCAAAAAAGGGAAACCTGAAAAAAAATGTGTCATTTATACTTCTCTCTGAACTATTTTTTTAAGAGTCTAGTGGCTTGACGATGGTTTTAACGGAAACTTCTTGCAGGAATTTATTAAGGCAATAATGGTATTCTATACACTTCATGAACTTGGAAGCTCCTTGTTCAAGATAGTAAAATCAAATTAACAATCTTTGAGTTAAACTCTACCAAATGTAGCTCATTATCAAGAAATTCTGCATATAATGATAGAAAACATATCAGGGTTATGTAGGAGGTCTCAGCTACATTTGGTTGGGGACTCATTTCCTCTTGATATTTGTAAAGGGTATAAAGGGCAAGTCCATTTGAAAGTGAGTTGTTTACAGTGTTGTGATTAGCATTTCTCCTTCAAATCTTTTTGCCTATGAGGTTTCAACGAAATTGTCTGGTGGCTTTTGGATGCTGTGATTATAAGTATATTAATTAGCATTGCTATCTACTTCTAGGTATGTTTCTTTTCATTTCTGTCTGGGCAGATCTGGTATGATTTGACATATTTCAGTGTTTATTTCTTGTTTAGTTTATTTCATGAAGTATCATGAAGTTGTAGTATCTGATTCAAAGTATGTGCCTTTCATTTATTCACTTTTGGCAATACTGGTGTGAGTTAACTCATATTTCAATCTATATTTCTTGAATATTGCTTCACATGTTATTTTTTTTTTTTTGTATCTGGTACTTAATATGTGTTTTTTATTTCTTCAGGTGTGGCCGCACTGGGATGAGTTGACATATATGGTCATCTCTGCACGGACAAAATGCACTAGGATCGTGTCCCTGCGACCGAACCTTCATCAACGCGACTTCACCTTGTAGACTGACGGGTAGGTGGCAGCACATGTAGCAGAGTTCTCTTTTTCTCTCGTATTACTTGTATTACTTGCATGACAATCAGCTTTGTATTCTGGCTTCAGCTTGAAAACACTCGAACATTGGTCATCTCATACACCCATAAGGGATGATAGTTTATTTGTTTAGATATTTGGGAGGGGTTAACGAAGTTATTTATTGATAATTTTTATTAGAAAGAGTAAGACGACTTAAAATCAGTCATTCACCTTATTACAGACTATAATTACTAAGTCCATGTTCAATTTTGGTTAATTTTATTTGGAATTCATTGCCCTGATTCTTGTTCTCTCGTTTGTGCTCTCATGAGTTAATAAGCTACATCAGAAATTGTTTTGCAAAGCGCTTTAGAAGAATAAACACTCAATATGCATAAAAAAGACCAACCTGGCTTAGCATGTCAGAACATTGGAGGGAATGCTGTGAGCCAGTTTTCCCATTTTAATTTATATACAAAAGATCTCAGTACCCTTATGAATGCATTTCTGGGCCATTTTGCCCCGCGTGCATGTCGACAGGGCCACCAGTTGTGTAGTGTTTTCAAGAGAAGCCAGCATAGACAAGCTGTGTTGTATACTGACGGCGTGATGCTTATTATGATGGTGACCCCGTGGGCTGCTGGACCTGTATATTGTGATATGTATCTCACTACGTTAGGGTAGGTACACTACGCTATCAACCACTGTTCTAGGAGTACTCGTAGTCCAAGTAGTAGTAGTAGTAGTAGTAGTCCATCACAAACCTGCTGTAATAGCCTGCCTGTCCTCGTGCTGGTTGGTTGATCGGTCGGTTGGCAGTCCTCTAGCTTGCTGTTGTGTGGTACGGTATTTTCATTATCATTACTATTATTATTATTATTGTTATAATATTATTGTTATCTTTACTCGTGGTATCGTTATCTTTCTTTGTACAACACCTTAGGTAGATTTCTCAGCAATGATCATTTTGCTTCTTTTTTCACAGGTATCTGTTTGTGTCATTTTACTTGTGTCGTCTTGATCAATATTGCTATACACAATTTAAAAACATCTACATCATATGTTACATGCTTTTCATCATACGACCCATACATTATATAAACATATTCAGCTTTTAACTGTAAGAGGTAGATTTTATGATGAAAACATCCTCTTTTCAGAAAATATGTTTTCTCCAAGGTTAAAACCTGGATATTTATGCATCTAGTAAAGAAATTGTCCTCTGTTCCTATATGCATACAACAAAATAAATAGGGTCCTCTGATCAATGTATGCATTCATTTCTAATTGGATGGCTTCCTCTTGTAGTTGTTTTACCCAATCACACTTATGGATTTCCTAGTTTCTTTTGAAATTGTTCTCTGGATCCATGATGCTTTTGACAATAACCTGAGAATTGAGTTAGTTTTTACAAAATATTTGTAATTATTGCTAGTGTTCTTATTTGCATTTTTCCTTTAAATATTTCTGTACTGTCAACCACTTATAGATGGCCCCACACAGTGCCGGCATCTTGCGTTCATGGGGCTGTTGACAGGTATCTAGTCTATTTCCACATGAGCAGTGTTATATAAAGAAGTTCCTAGTCCCTTCCCCTCAAAGTTGACAACCACATTTTAGTGCTATCAGTTGCCAATAGATGGCCACACCTTTTCTCTGCCTGTATATTGAGTCATACTCTAACTCAGGCTCGGTACTTAAAAGAGCATTTGGGATATGTAAGGTTTCCATTAGTAGTTTAAAGAGTTAGGTATCATGAAAATGGCAGTGATGTCCATTAATTAACCCATTCTTACCTGGAGCTTATATATGATCTGGCACATGATACTGGCGCAATTTACTTCTCAGTACATAAATCTTCTAAGGGAAAGTAAAGGGGAAAACTTGGCCGAGGGGCTTGTGAGTAAAGGAAAATTTAGATACTGTAGCAAAATCTGTATGAGAGCCTAAATTCTAGGCAGCTATAGTACTACATAGTAAATGCTTATCTGTTCACATTCCTTTGTGACAAAGATAGCATGCATACCATTCACCTGGAGTAGGTGAGGTCAGAGATGAGAGGTCAGAGGTCAACTCACCTGTTTATAAATATGTGGGGTCATGTGTATTTAACCCATAACAACCAGTCAATGGCCAGAATGGGGACCTGGAAAGATGCACTGCATGTCTAGTACGTGATAAGTACATGATCTGAAGGCAAAGAGAAAGGTATGCAGGAATAGAGAGCTTCTTGTCTTTAGTTGCTGCTATTGTGCAGGTAACTAGATATGCTGCTGCTGTATTGTGGCAGGGTGGAGGTATGACTGATCAGGAAGGCATGAGGGGATGGGCTCGTGTCTCTCTTGAAGTGGATTCGATGTGAAGGCAGTAGGTACACCTGCTCTCTAGATCTTGGTATTAACCCCTAAATAAGGTCTTACCCAGGATTTAGAAACTGGGTGTTCAAAATAGGTGATCTATTTCAAGAAATTTATTTTTCAAATATGTATATCAACAAGATTTACTTCATGGCCAAGGAGGGTAAAAATGCAGTGTCCCTCTCTCTGGGTTTAAGCAGGAGAAGCTGCCATCTCTATAACTTTGACTCTCGTTGAAGTACACTTTTGAAAGGTAAATTTCTTGAAAGTGGGAGTAAAGTGAGAGTGAGGTTGGTGCATACTGCCCTAAGTCTTAATGAACAACTCTTCTACAAATATTTTCTAAATATTGCATTTTGTTGAAGAGATATCACCAAAATAGTCTGGCGGCTTTTGCTGCTACAGGCATGAATGGGTTAAAACAGATTTCAAGCAAGTCTGTCCTTCAGACAGCACGGAGGATTCTACCCTGGGCACCAGATGGCGCTGTAACAGGATTATACCAGGTTTGATACAAAACAGCCCAGCCATTCCCAAGTTCTTTATTGACTTTCTAGATCCACCACCATTGAGCAGGTCTGCATATTTATCACATTTATCCCTGATTGGTAATTAGATGTAAATCACTGCCTGTGCTGAATACTTTCTAGTCCTGGGTGTATTTACCTCGCTGGACCGCCAAGCTCGGCAATTAGATAAAGTGTGAAGTCAGGTCAATAGAATTAAAGGCCTTTTAACATCTCCCAACTTGTGCCTGGAGCTAATTGATTACTTATGTTTACTAAGCCCTTCTCTGTAGCTTCTTGAGGAGAAACCAAGACGAAATGGAAGGTTTCTCTGAGATTTATAGCCTAGATTCCCATGGTAGTCCTGGAGTGTCTAATTCAGGGAGGTGGTCTGTGTGTTTCACAAGAGTGTCTCATCGAGTGATCAGCAAGTTCACAAGTAATCAATGCAAATCAAGTGATCAACCTTAATTCTCAGTTCTTACCTAATGCCCAAAGCATTTCAAGGATTTGTAAATTTATAATTCAATGGGTTGTGCTGCATTTTGATGGCATTGTACCAAACCACCTTAAGTTTGCCAACATAGAACTCACTTAACTCCTGCTACTTAGCTTACAATAGGAACTAGTTAAGGAAAAAAATCTTACCTTTACACATAAGGCAAATGAAACAATGCATGTTCACGTCATGTATTGATTAAGAAAAGTGTGTGTATATACATACATACATGTAATAATAATAAGAATAATAATTATAAAAGTAATAATAATAATAGTAAGAATAATATTAATAATAATATTGATAATAAGAATAATAATGATGATGATGATAATAATAATAATAATAATAAGAATAAGAATAAGAATAAGAATAAGAATATATGTTATTGGGAATAAAACAATATAAATACATGCAGCCAAGTAGTGTAGGGTGTCCTTAAGCGTTGTTTTGGTTGAGGTCTCTCTGCTCCTACTCCAGGTTAGGAAGAGGGGCTGCTTGACGATAGACGATGTTAGATTCATCTCGAGTTCCGCAGAAAAAAGCTTTTTCTTGCATGTTTACTTAAAGAGTGCTTCTGCCTGACTGGGCACCTGCATTCCTCTTGACCAAAGACGACTCACATTGATAAGCTGTAGCACGGCACACACAAAACACGCCGCCCTGCCTTCTACCTTGTGCAGTGCAGCGCACACGATGGGTACAGATGTATCGGGAGAGAGGGACATCTAAGGGATCCTCCTTCCCCTCCAGTAGGTAGTAAGGCAGCTTTTAACCTGAGATGGCCCTAATACTCTAGAGAATCAGAATAGTTTTGCTCATAAGCAAAAAAAAAAAAAAAAAAAAAAAATGAAATTCATACAAAGTTTACCCAGCATTTTCTGATTTTTATTTTCAAATTTATTTATTTATTATTTTCATTGTGAGGTTTTGGTATATGTATGGAGCAACTGTTCTATGTATGTGCTCATGGCATTGGTCTACAATTGCTACTTTTTTGACCAGTCGCCTGACCAGCCAAAACAATTTCATTGCCCTTTATTATCCTTGTTTGCCGTTAAGATTTTTGTCATAGATTTATCATGATCTTTCATGTTTATCATTTCCACTCATTTTGTGGCCCAAACCAAGAACAAAATCAAAATGGGAAAAACATAATATAATAGAAGTGTAATCAATATTGTATTCTTATAATAGGTAAACACAACATTCAGCACTCCAAGAGAACAATTACAGTGAATCTGAGCTATGATGCGTTGAATTCGCTTTTTTTTTATGCTGATAATAAATAGATGTTTACAATGTGCAGAGCATTCGGGGAAACCAGGGCAGTGACTGGGACTGCGTTAAGTTTACCATGTTTAGAATAGGAATAGGTTTACATACTACGCTGTGTGCACACACAAACCTTGAAGGTACTCTGACATAAATCAAACTCTAAACATTTAAAACTGAATGAATGAAGTGGTTGACTGACACGGTAAGCCCACTTGGGTGTGTGTGCGTTGAGGATTGGGTATGTTGACGTTACTTACTGTGCAGTTGTGCTATTTACATATGTACATTGTACCATTTGCAAGTATTTACGCATGTGTACGGTGGTAGTGTATTCTGACTATACGTTACATAACTCTTCAGTCATAGGTTGACATTTAGACCTATTTACATCTGCATTTGATGACTATGAAAATAACTCTTCAAATAGTATAATGACTTTGAAAATAACTCAAATAGTCCTAAGACTAATCATTAAATCAAGATTGTCCCTAAGTGTGTCACAAGACACTCTCATCATATGTGTCACTCAGATCATTTATGCTATTGCCGAAATATTCATTTTGTTTGGCCTTCTAAGTACAGAAATAGATTGGACAAGGTTTGTTCAAGAATTTAACTGATAAGTGCTCTTTGAATTTATTGATTTGTTCTGCCTAGTTTAACAAAACAAGAGTGTGATAAAGTAAGTGTGGTAGCAAAGGTTAGTAGAGTGTGTGTGCAGACACAGACAGGTAGATAAAGATGAGGTATTTTGATGTGTTGGTATGACGTCAGTACACAACACCCTGACAACATGACTGTAATGGTAGCCATGTGATAGCGGGCACAAATAATAATAGCTGTGCATGTAAATCTCTATCATGCTCGCTCCTCTACTTTAAACCCAATACGGTCCTGTATTCATTCCTCATACTCCCCTTGGTGGTATAGGGTTACAGCCACAGCGTCCGGGCTCTCGGCAGAAGAGTGACACCTGAATGGACAACTGACCGCCATAGCTACATTGTGTAAGGAACAATACAGGTGCTTTCATCTTACTTCGCCTGATTACAGGTATGCCATTTACTCACTTCACCTGGGCAGGTAAATATTCTAGGCAAGTGCATCATACTGGTGGAAGTGTAACTTATTTGTCCACATTTCTAATTATAAGCCTGATTATTTTTGGCTTATCTTTTTAACCCATTTACATCTAGCTTAGGCCTAAACATGGATAACTCATACTGAAACATCTTGATAGAGCAAAGCTATATTTTGTGAGATATTTCACTGGAGATTGTTGTTTCTGCTGGGATTAATACTTATGAATATTGCTCTAATATTGATGAGTTAATTAAGTTATCCTACAATAATTGTGCTCAAGATTTGTATGGGCTATTAAATATTTTGGGCTTATCATTTTGACAAGAGTGATGTATAAGCTTGGCAGGGTTTCTAAAACCTTGTACACTACTTTACATCTGCAAATTAGTAAATACAGTCAAGTTGATGCTAGATTGTTAATCCATACCTTGAATTACTCTTGAGGAGTGGAATATGGATGTTAGATATCTTTGAACATAACATAAGAAAAGAAGCAAACTGGCAAAAGTATTTGAAGGAGTGTTGTTGGTTGGGTTATGATCCATTACTCTCCAAATATTTTGCGATGTATTTATTTACCAGGTAGATATTCTCACGATAGGAGTTTGCTGTAGCTTACAGGTATGAAAGAGAGGCGTCCTGCATTTTTATTTCGCAACCTAAATACCATACCAAAGTAATTGGGTTATTAGGTCAAGCAATTAGTCTAGGAGAGCATTTCCTCTTTTAACCCCATCTATGCCTGTTGGGTCCAAAAGTATCCACTTTTTGTAAGATATTTGTTACCAGAGCATTTTTTTTTAAATATTTTTTTCAAGGAGATGTTGATCAGAACCAAAATCAAAACCCTTTTTCAAATATTTTGTGAATTTATGTTAAATCACAAAGTTAATTAACAAAAAAAATAATGTAGGTCCTAACAGCACTTGTTAGGATGGTCACTAGGCTTGAATAAGTTGGCCATGCAGTAGTTAACACGGGAAAGTGCTGACAACATGCTTTTTGTCCATAAATCATGGTAGTCATAATTTGAGATATTATTATCAGGTCCTTTACTTAACTGACCCACATACCGAGTACCCTGTCTAGTAGTTCCGGCCTATGGAACTCTTGAGAATTATCAATCATTTAAATCCATGGAATACCTAGTTAGTGTGCTATCTTATGGACTAGATATTTTGCTGATAGTTATATTGAACTATCATATTAGTATTAATGTTAGTTATGTCACCAATATTCTCACCAATATATTTACTGGCAAAGCTATTCCTTACATGGCTTGAGCATTCCAAGTAACAGACCATTACCATGCCATCTGGTGGTGAATATGAGAACTTTGTTTTTTTTGCAGAGAGTGATACATTCCTGTAAAAAAATAATTAAGTATACTTTTTTGACCGGTGAGGCTATTCCTTGCTTGGTTCAATCATTCTTAGGAATGGAACACCTTTGACCATCTGTTGAATAATGAAAGAACTGGAAGAATAGAACAAATGTTTTTTTCCAAGTATTCATGACCACATGTGCCATTTCAGGTATACCTTGACTGGCTCGGCTATCCGTGTATTATTCAGTCCTGCTCAAAGAATGAAACAGACCCTTTACCTGCCTTCTGGTGGCTAAAGGATGAAACTCTTGCTGGTGATTACTATTTTCTAGTTATCATAAGTTTTATATTTCATATTTCCAGGAAGTATAGACTTAAATTATATAGTTCCTGATATTTCTGACTGATCCTTTTTGGAGCTTATCATTCTGTGAACACTTTCCACGAAGTACTCTGATCATGAATGGGCTGACAATGATATAATGTACTTGTAATTTATGATCAGGACCTAGCAACTACATAACTGCCAACTGTTAAGTGCCTGTCTACCTCTTGACTGTATTGCAGATATATCACGTGCATCCTTTCATAGAAGGCAAATGCATCAGGCCAAAAAATAAATGTTTCTCATACCTGAAAATTGTGAAATTCAAAACTGCTATTAGAATGAACATGGGTGAAGTAAGAAGCCGCAGACGTCTGGATCTATGGTGCTTTTGAAAACAACATAGCAATTAAACAGATCTGCAATATATTTAAAGTATAGTCATAGGTTTAGATTAAATAAATGTTTTTACTTAAAATATTTTGCTAAATACGCTTTTGCCTGAGAGTTATCACGAAAGTCACCATTTTGGTGCATTACCTTGGAAATAGGTTAAGGTGGGCTGGCAATAAATGAGAACTACCAGTTTTCCTTCTCGGCCTGAGCAAGGTTTGAACAAGAACAGTAGGCAAATTCAAGTCAACTTAGTAAAGGTGTATGTCATGTTTATAAACTTGTACCAGTCAAGGGGATGACATCATTGAAGATGTATTTATGAGGTTAAGTATTATTAGATTGAGGAGTTTATATTTAGGTCCTACTATGTTTATCATGAGGTGAAGTGTTTTTAATTGACCTCTGGTTGTTATCAGAAAGTGAGTAGCTCAGTTTGAAGTATTATATTTCTGCAATTATTTATGAGCTTAGATGCCACGTTGTGACGTGAAATATGAGACTGAAAAGGGTTCCCAAAAGCAGATCCCATCTCTGGCTTAACCCATTCACATCTGAAACATAAAAATAGCCTGATGCAGATGAACATCTCTTGATTATTAAACAATATTTTAGGAAATATTTGACTGAAAATTGGTGTTCCTGTTGGGTGTAATAAAATCCCTGATGAAACCTTTAAATATTGCTCTACTCTATGAGTTCTGTTCAAAGTTGTCAGAAAGTGCATGCGTTCCAGACGCCTATGGGTTAAGCCATGGCTGGAAAAATCAGATTATGGAACAATCTTGTTTTGAGGCTCTGTCAGCTCAATCTTGCTGGTCATCAGTCAGATTTAATGTAGATTGACACAGAGCTCCCGCATGATCAGCTACTGCTGCTGTCCTTGAAGACACCAACTGAAGGATCCTCTTCAGTCTTCACAACATCTGTAGGAGTGGTGGCCACGGCATGAGATAGGGACGCTTAGGTTTCCTGCTGAGAGGAATTTAGATTTCTCTCACTTCTTTAAATATATAATATATAGCTGTTATGTCGTGACTAGCCAGTTGTAACTGGTGTAGGAAACTGGAGTACCCGGTCACTGGCAACTGCCCATCCAAAAGAAAGACTGAATGGGTCCTAGCTAAGTCCATCCTTGAGCCGAATTCAATATGAAATAGCGAAGCAGGTATTATTGAAGCAAAAATCTTGCGTATCCAGGTAAAAACCACTGACTAAACCCTAAGTCACTGGTAACATTCTCGCACACCTTAAGCCAGAATTAAACGACTACCTGTACTTAGGTATTAGAGATAGGTACTGAGGAGTTGTGCTGTGTGCAGTGCTATAACCACTCTGGGCATGGACCAATCAAATATGATTAAGTGGATATTGCTCTACTGAATAACAAACAGACCAAAATAATTTGACATCAACAAGTACTCTGTATTCTCTTCTTTGTGATCGGGTAAGAGATTTGTTGAGATCTTGGACAGCTCATAGTTGTAAGGTGTTGGCTGCCTTGTCAGTGAGAGTGCCATTATCAGTAGAACATTGTCATGCTACGGTCTTGAAAAAAGTGAATGAAAATTCCGCGCATTAGCCGTCGTTGGCAGAGGGGACCGGTTGTCAGTCTTCATTCTGTAGTCTGCGAGTCCCTATAGAAGGCCCTAATGGAATTTCATATGCAAGGTCGTGGCAGTTGCCTGCTCTCGGATTCCCCGTAATGAGGAGAACCTAATTCATAGCTTTCTCGCAAGATTCCCCCTCAGTGGACTCATCTGTCTCAGTCGCTGGAAAAGGTCAGGTGGGCGAAGCCAGTCGGAGGAGAAAATAGAATTAAGCTAGCCTCGCTTGACAGCCTTCCTACAGCCAAGTCTGCTTTCTACGGCTGCTCGCTATATACGGGTAGACTCAGAAAGGGATTAAAGGGAAGACAGGATTTTCTGGAAACACTTGAAATGGCCAGTTGAGTGACAGACTAAAGGAAAAATTGAATCGAGGTAGCCTAAATGCTGGACAGTCAACATGAAACTGCTCTGTAAGGGTTAACCTAAAAGGGTCACTGATAATATGGGTGAGATGGGGGGGGGGGGGGTTAATATTGTTAGTGAAGGGGTCATTATATTACTATTCTGGTCACTGATTAGATGGGTGAGGACAGGGGGGCTAATATTGATAGTAATGGGGGTCACTATAGTACTACTGCTCACCGATAATATGGGCGAGAAAAGGGGGGTTAATATTGATAGTGAAGGGTTTATGATATTGCTATGTCACTGATATTGTGGGTTAATAGCAGAGGAGTGATTTTGATATAATCTAGCTACTGCCTACTAGGTTTTACTCGGTTTCCCCCTATTATAAGTATTCCAATGAACGCATGAAGGAGATGTGGCCTAATATTTGGTCATTCATACAACTGCTGTAAAAGGGAGTTGTACATGCAGTATATATACTGTAGAACACACAATGTTAGCGTCTGTTTATATATAGCGTACATAGCGTGTGGTTCCGCTTCGCTATATATAAAAACGCTGTACCCCTTTCTTACTGTACTGGCGCTGTCAGCGGCGGCTACCGTCGCTAACATAAAGATACGCTATGATGCAAAAATTCCCCAATTCGCTATATTTGGGACACGCGTCATATATGTGTTCTACAGTATATATATATTCACATTTTCCGATCCAAGCAAACTGCAGTGCGATGTATTCCACAAGGGCTCTGTGGCAAGCCCTTATAATACACGCTTACTGACCCTCTAATGGTGAAGTAGCTTGACCAGTGGTGTGGACACTTGAGGTAATGGACTGTGAAATATGGTAGGTAATTGCATAATCTTACACAAGTAGGCAGGCTATGCCCTCATCTACAGTTGGATTACTACTTTGCTCAGCTGAGTGAAGAGTATCAGCAGGAACTAGAATTTGATACTTAATTCTATACTTTCTGGTATCAGTGAGTAAAATTTTCACCTTGGTGAACTAGTGGCTCTAGAACGTAAATAATGTTGATCACATGATCGGAAAACTCTGGATATAATTTCTGATATAGAGTGTTATTCAAAAGATATTCTAAGAGGGTGTTTTACCCCTTGCTGGAATAACTTTCAGTTGAAATTTTCTCCAGATATTGCTCTTTTAGCAAAATATGTTTATGTGTTCGCCCATGTGTGAATGGGTTGATGAATCTAGAGAAAATATGGCCTTATCCTTGGATAAGGATGAGACTTCTTTTAGTACCTTCCCCGGTTTTCATACATTTCTCGCAGGGGTTGACCAATAATTGGAACTACCATCAAACTGTGTATACTTTTCTTGCTTGAGCCATCTGACCTTCAGCATAATTTCCCCTAGGATGTCAGATAAGCCCCTGGCTTAGAGTATGCTTAATAGTTCTGTCCAATTCTCTTGTCTATTTGAACCTATCCAGTCACATGACAACACTGACGACACCTTGCAAATAAAAGATAGCGCATTTGGGCATTTGGAATAAATAAAATTCTTCCAAGAAGATTGATTTTCGACTTATTTAGATATTTTTTTCGCAACTGAGTAAAACATGAATAAACCTGAACCTCTGACCTTTAACTGATGTAGCTGATGCTTTCAAGAAAATCCTGGCATATCCACAGCATTATCCTATGGATTGCTGGGTATTCCCTGCCACATGTGGTAAGTGGGGGTATTTGCTGCATGGTTTTACAGAATGGATACACTTATTACAGCCTAGACTCTAGGCTAGTGTTTATCTCATGCTTTTATCATATCTTAATATGATTACACTCCTAACTCGATCAGTGCCCCTACAGAGTAGAGACACTTATTACAGCCTAGACTCTAGGCTAGTGTTTATCTCATGCTTTTATCACATCTTAATATGTTTACACTCTGTACTCTATCAGTGCCCCTACAGAATGGATACATTTATTACAGCCTAGACTCTAGGCTAGTGTTTATCTCATGCTTTTATCATATCTTAATATGTTTACACTCCGTACCCTATCAGTGCCCGTACAGAATGGATATACTTATTACAGCCTAGACTCTAGGCTAGTGTTTATCTCATGCTTTTATCATATCTTAATATGTTTACACTCCGTACCCTATCAGTGCCCGTACAGAATGGATATACTTATTACAGCCTAGACTCTAGGCTAGTGTTTATCTCATGCTTTTACCACATCTTAATATGTTTACACTCAATACTCTATCAGTGCCCCTACAGAATGGATACACTTATTACAGCCTAGACTCTAGGCTAGTGTTTATCTCATGCTTTCATCACATCTTAATATGTTTACACTCTGTACTCTATCAGTGCCCCTACAGAATGGATACACTTATTACAGCCTAGACTCTAGGCTAGTGTTCATCTCATGCTTTTATCACATCTTAATATGTTTACACTCTGTACTCTATCAGTGCCCCTACAGAATGGATACACTTATTACAGCCTAGACTCTAGGCTAGTGTTTATCTCATGCTTTAATCATATCTTAATATGTTTACACTCCGTACTCTATCAGTGCCCCTACAGAATGGATACACTTATTACAGCCTAGACTCTAGGCTAGTGTTTATCTCATGCTTTTATCATATCTTAATATGTTTACACTCAATACTCTATCAGGACCCGTCCACACTTACTGATACACATATTTACTACGGCGGCTATTTGCTCTCAAGATAATTATTATCTAATTGTTTATCACATTCTCTCTACAGCTGATATGTTCATCATATCAAACAGGACTTGCCTCAGTCCTAGATAAGGTTCCAAAGTCTCAACTAAGAGGCAAGCATTCACCTCTCAGTGAACCATTGTTTGAAAACAGTGTTAATGTCATATCTGTACATATGAACTTTTCCTGACCTGTTGACCAATTCATGCCCAGGATTCCTCTTAAAGAGTTACATCTGGTTCTATGGTACTTTTGAAAATAACATAGGAATAGATCATTGATTTACATGATATTTGGAGAGTTGAAAATTGATTCTGTGAGAATAAGAAACCATGTGTTTTTACCCAAAAGAAAGGATTAAGGACATTTTTTCTCTCAGATTGGCATGGCAACATACATTTGCTTGCTATTCCACCATTATATAAACTTGGAAAGTTACAATCATCTATGCACCGCATCATTTTGTCTTGTGCATTGAGTTTTGTTGAGCTATACTAAATGCATAGGTCACCATTCTGATCTTAATCCTCCCCTCCCTAATAGCTTCTGCCTTTGCTATCTATTACTGTGTCATAGGTGCCTGGATACAACAGCTGCTGATAACACCACAATGCTATGTATGAAACTGCCCATATTTTCATATATTCATTGTCATTGACCCAATAAGTGGAATAGATATGTATAATCTATACGATAGAGATGGGTGGGCTGGTAGAGCGGGTGATTAATTAGTGTGAACTGAATGGTTGTTAGTGAATCCTGTCTGCTGTGCCAGATTCTGGTGTCATCCTTGATGGATAGATGGCACTGCAGTGCGCTAGAGTGTTAGGGTGATAATCTGCAGCCTCCCTCTTGTGGTGATTGTATGAACTAAATCGCCACATGCATTGGTCCCTGAGGGACACCCCTTAACCATTTACACACAGTCTGACATATACATAGAAGTATCTTGATTACAAAGAAATATATAAGAACTATCAATTTAATAAAAGCATATGCAGGATAAACTACCTAGTTCAATTAATGTGCAATTTTGTTTTTGTGCAGTTAAAAAATAAGATATATGTGACTGAATATAGCTTACAGCTTTTTTTTCAAACTAAAAATGAATATACCCCCCCCCCCCCCCAAACAAAAAACAACAACAAAAAAACAGTGTCTGAATGTTTGTTTCTTTTTTACATGAAAATGTGGTGGTATTATCTTGATCTAAGATGCTTTTGGAAAAAGGTGAATTTGCTATAAAGGAATTTAACGTAAAATTACAAATAATTTAAAGGAAAGATCTACTTTGCATGCTAAATAATGCCTCTTTCAAATGTTTTCCAAAATTTGGTCTTACTAGGAAAATATTCCAATAAGAGTCCGAACATTTTGGTAGCCAACAGGAATGAATGGGTTAGTACAGAATATCATTCTCATGACCAGGTAAAATGGCCCTCCTGCGATACACAGCTGTGACTACCTCCAGGTCTGTAGATGGAAATGATTCCTGACAAATTGACTTTCCTGGGTGAAAACAATTGAAGACAAAGTGGTTCTCCACTGACACAGAGGAGCATCCTAGGATTTAATTAACTGGTAGTGCAGTATTAATTGAGCAAGGTAGTGGGAAGGAAATCAAGTATTCTAGCTTACAGACGCTGCTGCTGCCGTGGCTGCTGCTGCTGCTGTGGCTGCTGCTGGAGCAATCTCCTCCCATTTCTAACTGTAATGGACAGCCTATCATCAAATAGGCTTATGAGTGGCCAGGGGAGCGTGATAACTTGACAAGTATGATGGATTCTCTCATATACTTCTCCGAAACAGCGATAAATTACAGTTGCATTCCACATGAGCAATCACTGTCTTAGGGCTGTTGATTGGATGGTTTTGATAAGCCGGGAGGAGGAGGAGGAGGACTGGGAGTGCACAGATCAGCCGCGCATTTAACTTGTCCCGTTCTCACCCTCGCCAAAATTATTATGACCAATGTTTAGACTCCCATCAAGACTGACGGTGTGATGACTTCTATGTCCATGTATATTTATATATATATATATATTTATATATATATATATATATATATATATATATATATATACACATATATATACATATATATATATATATATATATACATATATATATACATACATATATATATATATATATATATATATATATATATATATATATATATATATATATATATATATATAAAAACATATATATATATATATATATATATATATATATATATATATATATATATTATATATATATATGTATATGTATGTATATATATATGTATATATATATGTATATAAATATGTATATATATATATATGTATATATATATGTATATATATATATATATATATGTATATATATGTGTATATATATATATATATATATATATATATATATATTTATATACATATATATATATATATATATATATATATATATATATATATATATATATATATATATATATATATATATATATATATATATACATATATATATATATATATATATATATATATATATATATATATATATATATATATATATATATATATATATATATATATATATATATAAGTTGCATATATAACACTCTTACCAAACACTTTTGACGGTTTTGCATTGATAGTATCTTATTAAACTGAAGTATCTATAAATAACCCACACGCAGCTATTTTTAGAAACAGTGATATGTATGAAGCATCTCGCATACAATAGAGCGATAAAATTGAAGTACAATAGGCCTGTATGGTATCAACTGCTGATGTTGACTTTCATGACTGACGTCAGAATATCTAGGGGCTGTGAGACTTTGATCAAACAGATGCGATATCCTCTGCGTCAGAGGCTACTCTACTAACAGTTAGCTGGGCTAAGGAGGGGGCGTGGAGGAGGCCCCAGGCAAAGTCTAGGTCAACCTGCATGACTGCAACACCGTGTGTGTCGTGTGGCAAATTAAAAAACATACAACTCATTCATGTTCAGAGATTCCCTTGAAAATTTATATTGTATGGATCTCTGATGAATTTGAAAAATACTAAACGGTACTCAAGTTCATGAAATAGTCAGAGCGGCAAGGTGAGTTCTGATGAACATTTCTTCTTTGATTTACGCTATTGTCAGAGAAATATTGTAAAAAGCCAGGCCTTTTTTTTAGCGCTAGAAGTATGAATCCATAAGCCCTTGTGCTGCTGGTGGCTGATTTGGACAATACAAAATAATTTGAAAAAAAATTGAAAAATGTCTGGAACCCTGGCACATGGGTTTTCATCTGATAGTACTCAGCGAGGGCTTTTCAATGAATACCAACATGACAGGGTTTAGATTATTGTCCAATATTTTGCAATATTGTGATGAGGACAAAAAAGTGCCAAGGACTCAGCATCAAAAGGGTTAACCACCCCATGCTTAGATTTCTTATGACGAATGAGTTACAAAAGATGATTAATATATCAAATAATGAGAATATGATTGTGATATGAGTATCTATTGAATACAGATTTGGCAATTAAGAATTGTTTTTTTTTTTGTCTTTATAATTCAGTTCACTACAAACAATTCAGTTCATTGTGGGCTGAATATACCTTATAAACCATTAAGCATTCAAAACAAGTGATTATATTCACCCAGTCAGTTATTGTGTGTGCATTAGTAGTTCTAGTTGATTGTCAATTCCGTCACATGCTTTTGAAATAGTGAAGCTATTAGCATTCCCCCAGTCCATAAACATCGCTATGATAGCTCTACCCACAGCCACTAACCAGTGCTGTGAATATCTATCTCATGCTAAACACCATTATGATAGCTCTACCCACAGCCTCTAACCAGTGCTGGGAATATCTATCTCATGCTAAAACGCATTCTGCATCTCTCCTCTCCACACTCTCACACCATTCTTAAGATTTAATGATTTTTGTTGCCATGGATACCTTTGCATAGTAGTATCAATATTTCAGAATTGTGTGAAAGGTTTTAGTGGAACAGGGAATTCCGTTTTAAGCTGGGATCAGTCACTGGATGTCGGTGGCCTCATGCTCAATGGGGGTTTTACGGTATGCAGAAGGGATCACATTTTCCATATGTCTTCAGTGATATTGGTTTACGGCACATGAAATGCTGTTTGCTAAATTTATGGAGCGTATTTATTCATTTCGGGCTCTATTTGTACACACAGCCACCATTTGTCCTGCTAGTGGTGATGGATGGAGCCTCTAGTCTGCCTGACTGGCCTGCCATCTGCTGGGCAGAAACCTAACTAATTAGCACACATTGGGAACATGTACGTATAAACATTAATTATGTAAGAATGTTTGTATGCAGCTCTAAATAGTGAATTCAAACACGAACAATAAATATATCAAACAATCATATATTGTTCCTGATTCAAAGAAATATTTGAATAAAAGTTGTGTACCCATAACTGATATACATGTACATCTCTTATTCAAATTATTTGAAAATACTACCTTTTTTCTTGTGCAGTAGGTGTTCATTTTAAGTATTTGGTTGGACTGTGCATGACCAGTTAAGGTCAGCATGGTTTTCATCATATGTATATATATATATATATATATTAGGTTCTTTGGGCATCTGGAGCAGGAGTGGATTATCTTCAAGACCCAAACATGACTCCCCTTCAAATATTCATGAAGTGCTGCTTTAATCCCAAGTTACCTTCAAAAGTGTCCAGGATCGCAACGACACTAGTCGAGGTGAACTCTAGGGCTGAATGAATGAGCATAATGGAGTAGTCAGTGGACTCCAGGATGGCTCTCTCTGAGATACTGCTATAGATTTTGTGGCATGTTTTTTTTGTGGTTTGTTGCCTCTTGACAACGTGTTTGCTGCTCCTGCCTTATCAATGCCACATGATGATTTCCCACTGGCTCATGTGTTTGATCTAGAAGGGAATCACGTTAACGTGATGCAAGTGCTTTTGTATCTCACAGTAGTGGGGATCTCAAGACCTGTCAAGAATTTGGTGGCCCGGACTCGACCTATCTCTTATTCTATGAAAAAGCACTACTAGCAGTTACGTAGAAGCTTAATTGCACCCTGTGTGCTATGACTAGTGATATGACTACGATTTAATGTATATTTAATCTTTTATTTGATTAACCAATCATTATGCCATAAACAATGCAATTTGATTATTGCTAAAAAAACACAAAAAAAACTACATTTTATCAAGTTCCGCTAATGGATAACTCATAAATATCACAGAAATCCTGTTTAATGAGGTTCATATCCTTGTTGACATTTTCAAAATGATTACTTGTTTCTTTTCTAGGCCTGTCATTTTGGTAAACAACACTTCTTATGAAAAATGAATTATTGATTAATCGCTCAAAATTCTGAACAATTTGATTGTGGTGTTCAACTTAAGGTATACATTTGTTAATAACTATAACATGCCACTTACTTGGCCTATGGTTATATACCACAACACCAAGAAAGCATACCTGTTTCATGCCAATTGGTGATCAATAGTGAAACTAAGGAATAGTCGTGGTCAGGTTCATCTTAAGGTATCCACTTGTCAATAACTATAACATACCACTTCCTTGGCCTATGTTTATATACCACAATGCTGAGAAAGCTTACCTGTGTCAAACCACTTGACGATCAATTGTAGAGCTAAAATAACATAATCAGCTTCATTTATTAGTAAGATATGCCATTGTCTTCGTCTATGGTTATATACCAAACGCACCTAAAACATACCTGTGACAGGCCACCTGGTGAGCAGTGATGGAACTATATTGTATTGACCGTAGATAAAACTCTATTTTCTTGTCTTATGGCTCGGCACAGCTTAACCCAGTTGTCGTGGTAAGGCATGTGTCATTGCCAGCTGTGCCTGTTGTAACAGAAATGATAGACTGCTCAAATATTATCCATTCATTTCACTCAAATTGCCACTGACATGATTTTCAAGCGGTAAGGCAATTCTAGGTTACTACCAACCTGTTAGGCAGACCTCCCTATAGTTTTGAACTTTGGAATTTAGTTTCATTCAGGGAAACAAAGGTTTGATAATTTTCAAGTAAAAGATTTCAATCAATTTAGCTTGCATCTGATTTTATTACTTTTTCATCTTGATTGATCGCATATCCGCACAACTCAACTATACTCATCAAATTTAGTAATATTAATCACAAAATACTTGATGAGGACTGGCTAGTCACAACTTGGCCCTAATAGGGCAGAAAAAGTGACAAAAATAAAAAAATAAATCTTTAATGGATTTGTTTGCTCAACAGGACCAATTACTGAAAGAATCAACTATAGCCTTGAAGAACCCTGTGGTATGAAATCCTGCAGGTACCCTGAAGTGAGTACCGGTAGTGGTAGGGTACGGCTTGCAGTGCGCCCGTATGAGAACCCTATTGCCCAGCGTTAGGCGCCCAGCAGGAGCAGCAGCCTGCACACAACAGTAAAAAGACGAGGAAGACGAAGAAGAGTGTGGGTTTAGCAGCAGCGGCAGTGTGCAGGCTGTAATATGGGCCAGATCAATACCCTAACAAACAAAGGGTACAGAGGCAGCCTGGTATGGCAACATTAGCATAGCCATACATCTTACTGTTTGTCTGCCAGCCACTCAAAATTGATGGGAGTGTTCTGTCATGTCGACATGGAGGGCATCAATAATCATAAGAGCGCAGAAATAATCAATTAGAGCTCTATTACAGGTGGGAGGAGGAGGGAAGTCAGGCAGGCAGGCCTCTGCATGCCGGGGCTGCATTCCACAAGATTTCTGCTCCTTTAGGTTGCTTGAAAAAACTCTCCTGGCCACTAGGCTTAAGTCCATTAGAGGGGGCTTGGTATTTCCATTTTCGTCAATTTTGCGGCTAAGTTGCAACCAGCTAGTTGTACGTAGTGGAAGAGACCTTGAGTACTTCCCAAAAACCACCACCTAAACCCAAGTCACTGGCATCTTTCTTACTTGCCCCAGCCAGGTTTCGAACCTGGGCAATGGTGAGAGATGGCTAATAAATAGTCAATAGCAATGCCTTTGACCACATGGCCATCAGGGCAGGCCATAATTAGAGGGGGCTGGCCCTTAATTTAGTACAGGTAAACCCTATCTTCTTGGCATCAAGGCTTCATTAGTCGATAGGGACCAATCAATTTGATTATCATATGATAACCCCTACCCTCCTAGCTATTAAGTTGCATTGGTAAAGTAACCAAAACAGTATTATTGTTGTCTTGATACCAGTGTTTACTACAGTAACAAGTAATGGTGCCTAGCCCTAGAATGGTCAAATATCTTAATGATTTTCACTTAAAAAAACAACCTAAAACAAACAAATTGTTATAATTTGGATGATAAGTTAGATCAGTACTGCTTGTCACTCAATTAAGGATAGCGCCACAATGTATCTATTATGCAATTAGGAGAACAAGCCACAATGCATGTATTAAGGCGTTAAGGGGGGTATAAGCCACAATGTGTGCATGAATAATGCAGGGAAATGAATGACCAGCTACACGCCATGGTAGCGTAAAATTAGCCCAGTTGACCTTGGCGACCACGTAACAGGCAGCACGAGCTGACAGTACACATGCTACGGTGCGCACGGAACATCATTCATTATGGATGACACTTTATTTCATGCTAAGTGGAATGTGCTCACCACTGTTCTTATATTATGCTTGATTACCTGGGCTAAATAGGTATGCACTCTGTGGCATGTGCATATGCATGCTCAGTGACTGCTTTCAGAATAACTCTTGTTTTTTGAAGAAATTGTAGGCGGAAGGAAAATTCCATTCAAATGTTTTGAATGTACAGTATTTTGGATACAGAAAAAACTTTCCTTCTTTCTTTCCTTTACATGTGTAGGTGATGTGATCCTTTATTGCTCTTTTTATGCATAGGCATATCTGTATAAGACATGACAATAAATAACAAAAATTTCCTCCCACTTTTTGTCTATTATCCCTTCCCCTATTGACGCTTTATGGCTTTTCCCTTTCTCCCCATTCTCTGCTCATTTCTCTGCTCTTTCGTGTTATGTCATCTCATTTCTTCTCCCATTTCGTCTCTGGCTCACTTCTTAACCCTTGTTTCCTCTCTCCTGTCCTGTCTCTGACTCACATCTCCACTAGTTCTCCTGCTCTGTCACTCACATATCCACTTCTCCTTTTTTTGTCAGTCCTGTTCCTGGCTCACTTCTCCGCTCCTCTCCTGGTCTGTCTCTGACCATACCTTGAATACCAAGGCTTAATCCGTACCTGCTCACTTCTCCACTTCTTTTCTTCTTCCTCCTCCCCTCCTCCTCCTCGTCCCATTTCCTCCTCCTAAAGCACCAGTATTCTCACTAACTGACAGTCAATGCATTTTGATTGAGTGAGCAGAGACAATGTGGGCTTTGATTAAGCGCTAGTTGTGTTTATATTATACATTTTCAATGGGTCTCCACTCAGGTTGATAATAAGGCTGCGATGGTGGTGTGCTTAGCTTAGCATATATCTATTAATGGATCGCGGAGACCAGTATGCGACTCTCTCTTTACCTTAGGCAATAAATGCATTTTGAACCACGGCTTGTTTATCATCAGTCTGGACATGTGTTTGGTCAGAGGAGCCCAGGGCAATGCAGCATGGAGTGCAAGAGCTAGTATTTACATAGCCCCCCATAATGTGTCTGTTTTCCTTATTATATTGCCGCAGTTAAGTCACCCTTTCCTGACGAGCCAATCAGACAGCCCGACATATGAATGAGCACTAGGCAACATCCACAGGGTTGCCATGACAACCATAATGAAAAATGTGTTCTTCCCCGGCAGCTTGACTAGCAGTAGGAGCTCTGGAGACGGAGGCGATTTACCATATTACTGTAGACCACCGCCGCCACGTGAATAAAGTCCTCTCTCCATGTAGAACAGGGTAGGGTGACCCTCTTAATCAGCCATACCTTGCCTCCTTTAACCACCCAGGTGTACTCTAAGGAACGGTTATACATAGATATGAACAGTTGGAGTAGAATTCTAATTATGCCAAATTATTGTAGTGTAGACCAAATCATTTTAAAGGTGTTCTCTGGATTCAGAACAGGGTAGGGTAACATAATCTAGTCTTAGCGATGCCCCCCCCCCCCCAAAGAATGGCTATACTTAAATATGAACAATTGGTGTTGAATTCTAATTATGCTTTTATAGTATTGTAGCCCAAATCAGGTCTTCTCATGTTTCAGAACAGGTAACACATTCTAAAGTCTCAACCATGCCCCTTTCAACTATAGTGGGGTAGTCTCAAAGGAGTGGTCATTCCTAAGTATCTACAGTCTGCGTTGAATTGTAATTATACCAATATGGTGTGGACCTTATCATTTCGAGTATAGTTCTTATATATTCATTCTAAGAAATGGATAGATTCAACTGCTGTCATTATTATTATTATTGGTGGAGGTAGGAACACTACAATCAGAGACTCAGGCCTGTAAACACACTATATAGGGGCTGACCCCATAGCTGAGTGGTCTGAAGCATGTGAACAAAAATGCTAGTTGTCTCACCATTGCACAAGGCCTGGAGTTCAGGATCCACTCACAATTTAGTAAATCCTTCATAGGTATCTTTCTCTGTGAATGTTTGCAAGTGATTTGCTGACCTGTCCTCATAAGACATTTAAACTTGGAAGTGCTCACAGCAGCCAGAAACACCTTGAACATTTTCAAGCATTCTTCCTAGTGAAAGCACAGTAAGGAAAATTTTGTAAGAAGAAGTGTTTAGGAGAACACTACAATCAGATACTCAGACCTGTAAACTCATCCAGATGGGCTGACTCCATAGCTGAGTGGTCTAAGGCATGTTACCCTGACTGCTAGTTGTTTCTCACCACTGCACAAGGCCTGGGGTTCAAGATCCACTTGAGCCATGTACAAATGGCACCCAAACACCCTGTTGACTTTTTGCATAGTGAATACAGTCTCTGAAGAGAGATACACATGACCAGAAGAGGGGCAACACTTTGGCCAATGAGTGAACTTTGTTGCACTTATTTGTATGATAATTGTGGTTTCTGTCACAAAGATTTGGATGTCCAAATGACGCCTTGGTATCTTTATTAACTAAGGTCGACTTAGCATACTGAGCACAATCTTTGAACTTAGCTACACATAACCAGAGAAGAGAAGTTTATAAGTGAACTTTGTTGCACTTATTTGCATGGTAATTCTGGTTTCTGTCACAAAGGTTTGGATGCCCAAATATTACATAGTTGCCTTATTTATTAAGGCCCTCCTCACATACTGAACACAGTCTTACACAAGACCAGAAGAGGTTATGAATGAGCTTTTTTGCACTTATTTGTATTATAATTCTGGTTTCCGTAATAAAGGTTTGGATATCCAACTACTGCCTAGGTCATCCTCACATACTGGGCACAGTCTTACACAAGACCAGAAGAGGGACTGTTCTCTGGCCTGCCAGTGAACTTTTGCACTGGTTGGCATGATACTTCTGGTTGCTGTCACCCCTTCATGCTGCGGCGAGGTGTGCGTTCTCCTCATCTAACCAGCTCCACATTATTTATTGAAGATTTGGCTGATTGCATTGGTCTTGGGTTCTACTTTCTTGATGAACAACCTTGTGCATGCAAGCCATGTCCGAATCAAGCCACCTTACATCTCTCTTTGCCTGCGATAATGCTGGAGCTGTTGAGATCTAGCCCATCCCCCATTCGTTTCTCTCCCACAAAACACGGAAGGCCAACCGAAACATCCCACTTTCTCTTTCAGGTTATGCTCACACAGACCTTCACTATAAATCCTTAAGTGGGAGCACAATAACAAGTTGCACTTAACAGAAATTGGTGCCAGGGCAAATCTAGCATCTCTCTTCTCTCTTGGGGCTGGGGATATGATGGACTTAGACCATAAAGTGCTATCTTTAGACATTTTTCATGGTTATTAGTATTGTTATATATTCTATATTCTATATTCTATTATGATTATATATATATATATATATATATATATATATATATATATATATATATATATATATATATATATATATATATATATATATATATATATATATATACACACACACACATGTATATATATATATACACACATGTGTGTATATATATATATATATATATATATATATATATATTATATATATATATATATATATATATATATATATATATATATATATATATATATATATATATATATATATATATATATATATACACATACTATATACACACACTTGTAACAATTAAAGTTATGCCTTGATCACATAATAAAATGTTGTGATCTGGATTTTAGGGTGTATTATGTAGATACTGCTCAAAAGATGTATTCTATCGACTTAAAGCTTATTTTGTTTCCATTTTGAAAAAAGCGCTGATTTAGCTGGAGTAAGAATCAATGTGCAGGCCCGATAAAACATGAGTGGCAGCTGCTCCAGCATACATTTGACTATCAACGAGGTGAATTAAATCCAGTTTCAAAATGGAATATGGAAATTTCATTGTGATGCCAATATTTGTCATTCAGCACACAGACCAACTCCGGAATTTTGCATATTGAATTTGAATGTTTATGTGTGTTACTGCGTATTCTGCAAATGAAGGGATGTGTCTCATGTTATTTACAATATTGAATAGGAGGGAGTTGTAGACCTGGAGTGACGGGAAATATTGTAACTTAGGAGAATTTGAATTTTTGGTGGAAAATCTTGAAAATTTTCAAAGAAAATATGGACCACATGAGAGATATGGGGCATTTTCTTATGCTGCAAAATGAATGATAGAATTGCATGTATTGTGTTTCTAATCATTCATGCAAATCGATGTCAATGGTCATTTTAAAAACTTTGAGGATTGACTTGTGTTCCATGTGCTCAAGCTCCAGATGTGAATGAGTGCAGAAATCAGGTCGCCCATGCACAATCCAATTAACCCTGAACATGAGGTACTCAGAATTCCTGGGAAATCTTTAGATTGACCTAGAGTAATCCTAGGAATTCCTTGGTATTCCCAGCTACATTAGGTAAGGAAATGTTTACCAATGATGGCAAAAATCAGGTCTCCCAGGCACAAACCAATCAACCCTTAACATGTGAGGCTCAGAATGACTGGGAAATCTTTGGATTTACCTAGGATAATCCTGGTTTTTCTCAGCAACATTAGATAATGTAATATATAAGAATGGTAGCAGAAATCAAGTTCCCCATGCATAAACTGGATGTCTACCAATGATAGCAGGGATCAGGTCCTCCATGCTTGGATGGCTGGATCACAACAGCAGTGTGCTGCAATGTTCCAAATGGCTAGAAATATCATTGAGATGCAGTTGTGGTTAACCACATCGGTATTGATTTATCATCAACTCCAAGTAAACAAGTAGTAAAGACAAGCAGGAGGATGCTAATTGCCCATTAGTTTGTGCAATAAATATTGCATATATAAAGAATTGCTGAGAGCAGCAGCCGTATTGGATAGTGTTTATGATGGATTGGTGTGTAAGAGGGTTGACAATATCAGTCAACTTGCAATAAAGACTCATTGCTCAAAGGTGCTGCTTTCTCAGAAATGTTTGTAATTTATTTCAGTACTCCTTTAGCTGATATTTCCTGTTCTTATGATGGATAAGAAAGCATAGGAGTGCTAGTGTTTTAACAGTGTGGCGCTCTTCGAAAGAAATAGACACAATGTGAAAATAAAAGCTCCACCAATAACACAAGAATAAGAGAAGGAATATGTATATCCATGAGATTTATTAAAATGAAGCTAATATTCATGACTATAATGATGATGGTGATGGTGATGAAGATAATGATTATAGTGATAATAATAGTGATGATTATAATGATAATGATAATTATTATGATTATAATGATAATGATAATGGTAGTAATAATGATTATAATGATAAAAATGATAATAATAATAAAAGTAATAATAATAATAATATTAATGATAATGATAGTAATAATAATAATAATGATAATAATAATAATAATAATGATAATAATGATAACAATAACCAAACAATATTAATGAATATTATTGGTGATTATAATGAGTAAAGTATTATTACAAGTAAATATAATAAATCATAAATGATAATAAATGAATGAATTGATAAAGAAATAACATTGGTAGAAGGCTCAACAGCTTTTATATATCTCCCTCCCCGTGTGTAGTAGGCTCATGATATTGTCTCCTTCAAGGCTGGTCATCATATCGTATAGCTCTCATTGATCCATTGTTAACCTTTTTAATCCCACTCTCAGCAGGTCAGTTGCCGCAGAGCCTGTCATGCAATCACCATGATCTAGTCTTGACCTATATACCCCCCAAGGAAGCTGCCATGTGTTCTGCTAGATCTAAGTGTCACTGCTTGTATTATCCCTTTGATGTGCAGTCTAACCAATAATTCTGATAAATATTTAAAATAATCACATATTTTCCTTCAAAAAAGAAAATTGCCTGAAATATTTGAAAAGACATTTTTGTGGAATATTAGGGACTATGTTTATTTTAAATGACACCTCCATGATTCCTCTATATTTAATAAAAAGGAAAATGTGTCTGGCCAGCAGGGTTTACAATTCTTTCCTGTAGCAACCAATCTGTCAGGCTTTTTGTGGTATCTTTCAAAAGAAATGAAACTTTGAAAAGTATTTGGAAAAGAAAATGTGTATCAAAAATTATCAGTTTTTTTGCGGAAAGAATTTGAGGCCTGAAAGGGTTAATACCTTTGCTCATGATACTGAAGGATGGATGGCCATCTTTCTATTTCACATGACAATCATATGTTTTTATTTAGGAATCAAAAATTATAATGAAATATGTTGTAACAATTTTGAGAAGTCAACCAAAAACTCCTTCAAATATTTTGATTATGTGAATATATTTCTTGTTCCTAATTCATTCGTTTAAGGTGCATATGATAGATTTTAAGGGAAAGGAAACTAAGTATGGAAGGTTTTAGAGATTGTTCTGATTATTGAACGCCCTACTATGTTAGGGTATTGTTTACCAGGTAGCTGCATTGTTTCATGGGGAGTTCACCTTTCCAGTCAGAGGAGGAGTTAATGAAAAACACCATAGATCAACCCCAGGATGCCTGCCTCACCTGCAGAGCCAAAACTTCTCAACAACAAAAACATCAATAGGCAGGAAAACATACAAAACCTTGCAAGATTGTTTACCCCATTCATGCTCTATACAGATTTCCTCGACGATTGTTGTCTGGACCTAAGATATTATTGAAATAACTTAGGATTTAGGCATTACTTGGAATTTATATTTGAAGGGTAGTTGTTAGGTTAGTTTCTGATTAACATTTCTCTTTAAAATATTTTCTAAAAATTGCTTTGCTAGAGCGATATCACCAAAATATTCAGACAGTTTTGGGTGTTACTGGCATGAATGGGTTAAACACCATGTAGTATACGCATGTGCACCCTGTAGAGCAAAGGGTTGCCGATTAGGGGCAATGTTCTAGATAACTTGGCTATTGGGGCAGTGTCACCAGAGTTGGGACCAGTAATAGGGCATCAAAGGCCACCCATACAGGTATATGATGGTAGAGGGTTAATAAAGGAAAATGACTTCAATTTATACCCTAACTTATCAAAATTATTTCCTCTATGATTGCAGGCCCCAGTTTCTATTACATCTTTGAATACAACTTTAAAATAGCATACATTCTTCAAGTAATTTAAGGAGACTTTTTGGTGAGGCTCTGGTTAAATAATATCAACTCTATTTTTTTCACAAAAGAATATTGGATCAGAAAAATAGCACAAAAAATAGTGTAGATTTTTGGCTGCGGCAGGGATGACTGAGTTTGTCCTGAAGTTCTTGTTCAGAGCTTGAGAAAAATGTTTTTGCAAATGCAAGTTTAATATGAAAATATATAAAAGAAGCTGTATGTTTAGTCTTAACTTAATGACTTCTCTATATAGGCTTATAGTTTTCAAGATGCATAAAAAACACCTTATTGGTTTTTGAAGTGTATAATGGGAACAATTAATCCCACTGAGCAAATATAAGAATGAAGGCAGTATCTTTGGGTACCACTCAAAAATGCCACCACCATTTTTGCATATTATAGATAACACCTCTGATTTTGGAGTGCAGAATAGAAATGATTAATATTGATTGCCATATAAGCATAATATATTTTGATTTGTTTGGTATTTGTGATGTTGGAGAAGCACTTGTGCCTCTAGTCCCTGTCTCCCCTCCCCCCAGCAGTGACTGAAGAAGGGAGACCAAAGAGAGAGTAATGTTTTATCTCCCCATTATAGAAAGGCTGAAGTGAGCGCGCTTGAGAAGACGAAGAATAAAAGAGCAACGTTTTCCTCAGCAGTTCCTGTTTGTGTTCTCATGGCTGGCAGGTAGTACCAGAAGTGCTGCCCATCGACAAGCAGCAGCAGCATCGGCAGCAGCAGCAGCAGCAGCAGGGAATGAGTCATCCCGTTGCCATGGCAACTGTACAATCTTAGTGCACTAATTGATTAGGGTATGAGGTGATCAATTGTTGACGATTACTCGCTGGCTCTCTCCAGGTGCGGCGGCGGCATTGGCGAGAAGGGAGACAGGGCATGCTTGTTTTTACTAATAGGCTCCCCCGATATAAATACCACCGCATGCACAACACAAGCTCCATTCAGTCGTAACAGAGCGCGCTCACTCGCCGCACACACACTGCGTATGCAAATGAGAACGAGAGTGTAATGCCACTGCCACCACCGAGACCATGTGACTGAAGGGTTGATATCTATGCTATACACCAGAGATAACCTACCAAATTTGCTTGGAGGTACGTATATCGCTACTTTCTGATTGTCATTACGCAATATTGTCCATAATGATAACTGTCAGAGGCCTGTCATTGGTTGGGGAGAGGTTTATGGTAGATATCGGTAGGGTCTGTATGTTTGTGAATGTGTGTGTAAGTGTATGTCAAAGCAGGAGTGTGTCATGCTTCCCAATGGGCTCGATACTATGGGATAGGGGATGTGAGATGTTATCTTTGCCTGGCGATTCCATATTCAGCATGATAATACGCTATATCATCCTGATCCTCCTGCACGCCAGCTACAAGCCAAGCCTGGGCCAGAGACGGCCGACTTCTCTACCTGCTGTGGCCACACAGCAGCAGCAGCAGCAGTAGCAGTAGGCAGCATGAGAGATGTATGTATACATACAGACCTGCTGATGGTACCGAGACTGTCACCATGACCAGACCCACACCCTGCCTCCGCCCTCCCTCCCCGCATACCTGGATTTCCCACAGACACCAAAACAGTCGATTATATACTTACTAGCGGGTGCCTAAGAATGTCTGTATTGTATAGTCGAGATGTAGTACTACTCTAATGGGCATAGAACAACATGTGTCTGTCTAACCTCTCTAATTCCTTGTATCAACAGAACACTTACTATGAGTACCGGGCGCCTTCATCTTTTATCCATTATCTCACCTATATATAGCACAGTATGGCTCACAATTGTGTTGTAGTGAATCTGTGTCACACACTGTCTGCATGTGGATCTCCTGGCATTTCGCGTATCTTACGCATGGAATAGGTCACTCAGGGAATAGTTCAGTTCAAGTTTGCTATTTTGTATATAGCAAAGTAAGCAGGTAACAATTCATATCATCTGAAATAGAAATTATTCATAAATCTATAGTCCATCCCGTTCTAGATTCCATAGAACTGACCAACATAAATGCCTACCAGAACATGTTTTCCTTAGAAAAAGTCAGAATTGAAAAGTGCAACTGAAAATTGGAGCTAACATTTCCTACTGGGAAGGTAACCTCATATGGTGATTATCATCACCATCATCATCATCATCATCATCATCATCATCATCATCATCATCATCATCAATGGCAAGTCCTGATGTACTCATTTGTATCTCGAGTGTACACCAGCAGCTTTAAACATATAACTAGCTAAACTGAGGAATAATTGAAAAAATATTTGAAGCAGGGCTGTTAAAACAACAGGAACACCAACTTTCATTCATATATTTCTCTAAATTGAATTTTATTATGTTTTTGTGATTAAATTGGCATTTTCTGCAATTGTTAATTTTTTTTTGCTAAGAAACAACTCCCTTGCTAAAAATAAAACTGTACCTTAACTATTGAATCTGGTGTTTGGCCCCTGGTCTCCTGTAAATGCAGTGGTCAATTGACCGTTCTGTAACCTTCCCCCCTCCCCATCTCTCTCTTCCCCTGTCAGATGGATAAGCCGGGCTTAATCAGATCATTGAGATCAATGAAATCAGTGATGTAGATGACTGGCGTAGAATCTGACTTCCATGTAGGAGGCTGCGTTAGAGATATGGAGCTGATTAACCCATCCATGCATGGTCATCTCCCTGACAAATGTCGACTGGACTAGCGATACTTTTGAGGATAACTTCCGAATTAAGCATTAAAATCAAAAATTATTTGAAAGAGAGTTGTAGGTTAGGTCCAGAGCAAAATATCTTCTTCAATAGTTTTTTTGAAAAATTCTCTGGACATTAAAGATATTTCCAAAAGAGTTTGGGAACAGTTGGGCACTACAGGCATGAATGGGTTAAGACTAGTGATGTAGACATGGCTGCTGACCGGCTATTCTTGGTGAGAACAAGTGTTCAGAGATACTGTCAGGAACCCAGTTGTCCTAGCTGCCCCTCCCCCTTATATGCTAAAAGGTAGACTCTTGGTGAAACCTTTATGCCAAAAACATCTTTTGGAAATATTCAGTGAAGAAATGATAATAAAAACCCAACCGACAGCACTGCTCCAAAAGCTTGCTATTTGCGCATTATTTTACAGGATATTTATAAAGCCTCATAGTATCCAGATGGTACACCTGAATTCCCAATGGAATCCAGAGTAAGAATAGGTCAATTAGATGCAGTCTGGCCTGGACAAATTGTGCAGCATTTTGGCTGCACATACTAGAAGTAGGTTGTGTATTTGTAGAGAACCTTGAGGAGTTTCTATATGTTTAGTCAATGTCATGTCACCATACAGTGGCCCTCAGTGTGTGTGTGGACGCTGGCCACTGATGCTGGCTACTGACTACAGACTGAGAGGTGGTGTGAACTGATACCGTGTTTGCCTAGCCCAGCCCCCACTCACACGCACACACTCTCTCCAGGTCTCCAGGTATGACAATAGTACAGGTGAAGGCCATCAGTCTTACTACTGGGAGCAGCAGCAGCAGCAGCATCAGCACAGGAGACGGCCTGCTGCTGGGATATATTGAGCTTCGTTAAGGAAGCTCTAGGTTTGCTGCAGGTGAGAGGCAATTTTTTTCTTACCTGTATGGTACTTATATATCTGATCTTAGAGCTTTGTTTGGGAAGGTGTGGGTTTGGGGCAGGTGAAAAGCGATTCTGTTGGAGCTGTAGAGCTTTGGCTGGGAAGGTGTGGGTTTGTAGACAGTACTTTGTGAGGGAGAGTATGGGTTTGGTGCAACTAAGAAGTGATCTTCCCAACTTTATGTATGAAACTCACATGGCTATATTTGACCATTCACTGTTAAGCAGGAAATTTTATTAAGTATTTGGTAATAAATCCATTAACCGATAGAATACATTTGTATTGATGGATTACAGTTTTTCTATCTCTATAGAATAACTTCATGCAATTCAACTTTCTAAATGTTAGGGCTGGCTCTGATAGCCAAGAAGTCTTCAGGCATTGCTGCCAACAGCTTGCTGTTTCTCAGCACTGGCTGCGCTTAAATCCATCCCAGACTCAATATTTGATTATAAGTTGCTGGGCCCTTCGTAGCTGACAATCTCTGTTCAAATATTTTTCAAATAGCACTTTATTTGAAGAGGTATGTCCGAAGTTGTCAGATCATCTGCCCACTCTCAATGCAAATGGGTTAACCCATTCATGCATGGAGAACTCTTAGCAAGTGTTGTCTGCATCTGTGATACTTTTGTAAATAACTTTGGAACTAATCATAACGAAACAAAATATTTGAATAAGAGTTTAGGGTCAACATCTCTCCTTAAGATATTTTCAGAAAAATTCATTGGTCACAAAGAAATGCTCAAAATAGTAGGAAGTGCTTGGGCGCTACTGTTATGGATGGGTTAAAGTGCATCTGTAGGGACCTTAGCTGGTACTTAGGATTCCTCACTAAATGTAAATGGAGATGTTTATTTTGATGACATAGGGGCTGGTTCCTCTGCTCTTCGGTGATTTCTCTGTCTCATGTCTTTTTGTTGAAAACTTGATGGTCCCTAAGCTGTGTTCTAGCTGTCTGAACAGCATAAATGTTGCAGTGTGCCATTTAATTTAGTATCTTTTTGTATTGGGATGACTTTATCACCACATAGAAGCCGTCATTCCTATGCTGGGCTGGGGAGGTGTAGGCGATTTATGGGGCCGGGGTACTTGCTATTATGACGGAGGGCCATTTAATGGACAGATTAGTATGCTGTGACAAAATTGTCAAAGGAAAACGAGAAGCGTTTGTTGTTGGTGGCCTCCACAACCAGCTGGTGGACTTGAGGCAAAACAGGGTTAACCCTTTCAGGCCTACAAAGCTCCTGGACAAGTGTTGTTCACATCTATAGTAGTTTGTAAAATATTTTTGTAATTTGAAGTTAATTCTCAAAGTAATTGCAAAGAAATTTGATGTTTTGTTTTTAAAAATTTCAAGCATGAATAATTTTACACATTTCAGCCCATAGAAAATGTTAATTACAATCCAGGATGATCATGGATGTCTTGGAGAACATTCATAACTGGGTGAAATGTTAGTGATAAGTCTGCTATAAAAGACTAATAGAAAGGTGATCTCTGAACCTTATAACTTGAATGTACGTACATGTATATGTATGTATATACAGTAATGCAATTTTTATTAGAGAGGTTATCTTACAGATACCTCTCTCATAGAATCACTATTTCCGTATCCCTCTACATATTACATAACATTTTTTCTAACAACCCATGCTATTGGTCCATTCAGTGCCTTCAGTTCTGATCTTGGAGAACAGTTTTCTCATCAATTTCTCTGTGTCTGTGGTTTTTAAGCTGTTTTATGTCCTCTTTGTAACTCATACCTTAACCCTATTCTTTTTTTTATAAACATTGATGGTTTATTTGTGTTTTATTTGCAATTTAAGAATCTATCACTCCTGTTTAGTAGGGGCCTTTCTATTGGTCCATTCAGTGTCTTCACTTCAGAACTCGGAGAACAGTTTTCTCATCAGCTGCTTGGTGTCTGTGGTGTTAAAGTTGATATATGTTAACTATGTACCTCCCTATTTAACCCTATTTGTTTTGTTTTTTGTTTTTTTGCTTTATTTTTTATTTAGAGGCATTTTTAATAATCTGTCTCTGGTTTAGTAGGGGGCTTCCTATTGGTTCAATGCCTGTCTCTGACTTGATGTTGTGTAATTGTGTTGGATAGTACCTGCTTTCCTATTGGTTCAAACCCTGTTTACATAACTATTCATGAGCATGTGGTGGATTTATGGTTAACCGTTTGCCTTTGTAAGTTTTTTTTCTCATTGTATTTTCGTGTTCAAATATCATTTTTGCTGTCAGTAAAAGTGCCCTATTAAGTTTCTATAAATTTCCTTCTTGATCTCATTTTAATTTCGCTTTTCATTGAATTTTGGTAGTTAGATACCCATTTTTGCAATCAGTAAAAGTGCCCTATTTAATTTCTATAAATGCCCTATTTGATCTCAATTTAATTCGCTTTTTATTGTATATTTGCAATCAGTAAAAGTGCCCTATTAAGTTTCTATTAACGTCTTTCTTGATCTCAATTTAATTTGCATCCTGTTTCACTGTTTCCATATCCATGACCCCTGTCCACATATAATCTAGTGCAGACGTGACATCTGTGTATTGCAGATAATCTTCATGATATTGTGGCAGTTGAGCAATTAGTCTCAATGTGAAGAGTGTGTACATATGCACTACATGTACATATCCAGTTCCTGCTTGCCTCTGAGCATCCCATAGCAGATGCATACCTTGTGATAACTTGACAGATGTAATAGAAAGAAATATGAAATTACAGTTACTTTTAGGACTAGTTAATTACTATTACCTATTACAGTAATAGTATGGCATGATTTAGTAGCCCCCTTTGGGTAAAACTGGCTGAATTTTGCCATAGAATCGCTACTCTTACTGTGTGGTTATTGAAACAATAACAATATAAAATGTACAAGTGAAGTTTCACTGTTTTAACATACCTTTGTTAGCCTGTTGTCCGCGCTGCTCCTGTGTACTGGTATAAATTTCCATTTCAAATTAGGCTGGTCAATGTAGTGCAACAACAAACTCTCCTGCTGACAACAGGACTGTGGTGACAGATCCATCATCTCTTCTGATTCTTTCTCTTCTTCATAAGAGGAACTTGACTCACAGGCATCAGACATGGTTAATTCCCTTGCTGAGGCACTCAAAATGTCAGATTTTTGTGGCTGAGCCACAGTTTCCATCTCCATTAGCCCACTTTGGTCATAGTAAGAACCTTTCCCTGATTCTTTTAGGGCTATATTAGCAATAACTTTCTATCTGGTGAGAAGAAACGTCCTGTTTTATTCTTTTTCCTATTATGCATCTGGACAATTCAGTGTGTTAAGTCCAAATGTGGAAAAGTTCTGAGTGACTATTAAGTAATTATGCTAATTCAGGGTTCATGGGGAGAGAGGGCCCCTCATAATATATTCAGTCACAAGCTGAGAGGGTCATTAGCTGAAACCCCTGCTAAGTCCTTATTGCTGATTCTTAATCTTAAGTTCTGGTTTACTTAGTGGGTGCCGGTGATTTCCTTTCCTTTGATCTGTGTCTTTTCTTCCACTGTGTTAACCCCTTCCCTCCAAATTTTTTATATTTAGAATATACTTTCCCCAGCTTTCTATTACTCAAAATGCTAAAATATATTATTGTCTCACTGCTTGTTTCACCCTGCATTGCTTTTGCCTTTCCCCTGTGTAGTACCCTGAGTCAATACCAGGGTTGGGGTCAATTACTTTAATAAGTAATCAATTATATTACTATTACTTCAGTATTTTGCAATTATATTACTATTACTATTACACCATTTTTTAGATCCAGCAATTACAATTACGATTACATTTAAAAAATTAATTGATTACATTACAAATTTCTTTTCAATAGATGGAACAAAGCTTACTGGGTTTAATGATTTGACTATTCCATTATATGATTTATGAATACACTCCATCCATAACAGTATTTTATGTATAGATCTCATAACTGGCATGGATAGCAGCCTTTTTCTGATAGTCCTGCTATAGAACTTGTCAGATTAAGTAGTCTGATTCTTCTGATCTTAAAGTACACTATTTTCCAATATGTTGGTTGCACTTTAACACTTTCAATGCTAAGGCTACATATCGGCGTAAGCACAAGGATGCAAAGATTTTTGAAAACCATGTAAACCCTGTCATGTTAGTGTTCATTAGATAGGTCTCGCTGAGTACTCTTATCGTAGATGAGTACCCAAGTGTCAGGGTTTCAGTAATTTATCAGGTTTTTCGCATCATTTTGAATTGGCAAAATTAGTTGCCAGCAGCATAACGGTTAAGAACATTGGTTTCTCAAAGGCACTGTCCTTCATGTTACAGCGGTCAGGGCAGAAAATCTTCCCACTGTTCCCAGCAATACTAAATATCCCCTCTACTGCAGTATGCTGGTATGGCCAGGTAGTTCCAAGATGGGACATGGGATTTCAAAGATGGTTAGACATGTCACCAGCTTAAGTCATTGCACAGTGGAACATCTCTTGGACATACTGATCCACTGAGAATCATGGGTCTGTTTTCAAAAGGGGGTGTCTGTTTTCAAGCTGATTGGATTTCACTCAGGTTCAGCATGTCTCCTCCAGTTAAACACAACACAATAGATTTGCATCCTGTTTCACTGTTTCCATATCCATGACCCCTGTCCACATATAATCTAGTGCAGACGTGACATCTGTGTATTGCAGATAATCTTCATGATATTGTGGCAGTTGAGCAATTAGTCTCAATGTGAAGAGTGTGTACATATGCACTACATGTACATATCCAGTTCCTGCTTGCCTCTGAGCATCCCATAGCAGATGCATACCTTGTGATAACTTGACAGATGTAATAGAAAGAAATATGAAATTACAGTTACTTTTAGGACTAGTTAATTACTATTACCTATTACAGTAATAGTTAAGCAACTAAGTAATTGATTACTTTCTATTACATTGAAAAATTGCAAATTACTATTAATTTTTATATTACAAATTACCCCAACCCTGGTCAATACTAGATATTACTTGTCCTGCAAAAAATTCAACTTGCCTGAGGCTGAGGCCGCTTTTAAATCTTGATAAAGCAAATCGATGTTCAAGGGAATATTCATATTTTCAGTTGCATTTTGTGTACTTACTAATTTCATCATAATAGGATTTTGGAATTTCAACTTGCAGGAAAGGCAAATAAGTAATGGTTTCTACTTGCCCAGAAGCAGGGTCTTAGCCAGCATTTCAGTAATACCTGTCCAAAACAGCAATTTCCTGATTAGTTTTCAGCAAGAGTTTAGGTCCAAAAGCTGCCTCAATCATGACTTGTTCATAATTGATACAGACAAGAAGGGCTTACTGCAGGCACACACACAAGGTAGCTTTTGCTACAGCTTAGGATGCTCAACCAATTGCCGCAACAAAAAAAAAACTATTTAACCAGCGATAACCTCTCTTACGGACGCCGGGCGTCGTTCTCTCTTGTTTCATTATTAGCGGGTACTTAGTAGAGCAAAGCAGATATCGTTATATGCATTCTAACTTGAATGTACGCAGTTATGGAATTGTTTGTATCAAAAGTAGTAGGTTCTTGTGTAGCAAAGCAGGTAATGTCATATGTGGTTATAATAAAGTACAACTAGCTTCTCATGATTTATCTGCAATATGGCAGAAAAAGGGATAAAACATTGTGTTGAAAAGGGCAATTTGCACTTCAACTATGTCCTAGAAGATGGCTAATTAGTTAAATGTTTGGTTATTAGCCCCAAAAAGTCTCAATTTAAATGAGGTTTTCAGGAAACTGCCTGTCCAAAGGACAGGTAGGACGGGTTCTGGCTAAGTCCCGACAATCACAAGGGTATCCCCTTGATTCCATGGAAGCCTAGAGCAGACAGATAGATATACATAGAACAGACAAAAGCAATACATAACCTATGAATTATTTGTATTTCTGCCCCAGGTATCGGCATTATGTATGTACTGGCACGCGTGCCAGGCCTCTAGGGAATGCAACCCATTTATTCAGTCCTACTGCAGTACCAGAAAAAGCCACTCTATATACTGATAGTTCTTGATTTTTTGAACGAAGGAGGAATAGTTAACTGAAATCCTCCAAACAACTCTTTCTTGTACATCTATCTATAATTGTACATTCTCAATTGAATATTAAAAATCAAAGGGTTGATTGGTTCATCCTAAAGATGCCTTTGCAACAATGGAAGTAATTCAAAAATGCACATAGTATTTTAGTAATATTTGGACTTGTACTAGGATAATGTGTGGCTTAACTGTATCCCCTCATAGATACTGGCATTCCTTCAGAAGTGAAGCTTTCAATGTGTTTGATTGAAACTGATTTGTTTCATTTTTAATTTCTGACCAAAACTTGTGATCTTCATGCAGTGTATCTTCAAGGTATTAATTGGGTGTCCTAATGATAGATACCTGATACAAATCTGCTAAGGAAAAAGGAACTGATAGGTAAGAGCACGAAAGCGATGTTTTCCTTGCCTGCAGCAGTATATTTATTACAAAAGTATATTGTAGAAGGTAATTGAAGGAAAAATCAAAACTCTTGTTACCTGTGAAACAACTTTTCCTTCTTTATTTTTTAAAGGCATTCGTTATCAACTGACTTTGAATCAGGCTTGGGGCATTTCAGAAAATTGCCAACAACTAAGGGTTAGGCGGTGGTAATCATGGGTACTCCGGTTTCCTCCACCACTAACAACTGGCCAGTAACAACTTAGGCATAGCCTGAATCTGGCATCAGGAGTGACCACGAATGAAGTACCAAATTCTTAAGTCTAGATGATACTTTTCAAAGGGCAACTGCGAGCATAAATAGGTTAAGGTATAATGGCTTTGGCTCAGCCATTGAAATGTAGGAGAGATAGATAACAGCATTCACTGTGGAATACAATGTATGAATACAGCATTGAAAATTAGCCTGTGATAAAATCAGGCCAGGTTGATTGCTGTGTGTTTAATTTGGCTTCTATTGTGATTGAGCGGGGAATTTATCATGGTGGTTGTGCTTGGGAAGAGTGCCATTGCTGTCGGCGCTGCGGCAAGTGGCAGTGGCGGGCGACGCCGCGGCATTCTCCGCTCTCCAACTCAGCATTAAATTGGTAAATAAATGAAAAGAAAATATTGTCACAGCAAAGAAAGTGGCGGGGCTCTCAATTACCATCCTTGGAAACTAACACCTGCTCTCAGGCACCTCGCTCTCTCACTCTAACCTTCTCTCTCTCTCTCTCTCTCTCTCTCTCTCTCTCTCTCTCTCTCTCTCTCTCTCTCTCTCTCTCTCTCTCTCTCTCTCTCTCTCTCTCTCTC
>OZ012687.1:8229230-8239981 GCA_963942565.1 Maea johnstoni | reverse complement strand
TCTCTCTCTCTCTCTCTCTCTCTCTCTCTCTCTCTCTCTCTCTCTCTCTCTCTCTCTCTCTCTCTCTCTCTCTCTCTCTCTCTCTCTCTCTCTCTCTCTCTCTCTCTCTAAGATCGTTGGTCTACGATGGTGTGACAGATTTGCAATGTTGATTCTCCTGATGACCTTTTGTCATAAAAAGCTCTTGGCTAATAAGATACTCATTCCAAATGACACAGAGAAAGGCCTTACAAAATGTCAAAGCCCCATGTCAGGCCTCCCGGGTCCTTTCACCGGCATCTTGTTCTTGATTGAGCACCAAGCTTCTTGGCTTTTCTGTCGTTCTTGTACAGGAGTCAGGTTTTGCAAGGCTGATGCTTCTTTCCAGTCAGGTGGGGTGTGGGTACAGGCATGTCACATGTCTAAATGTACTTCACATACGGTCAAACTAGATACATAGCCAAACCTGTATAAAGACCAGTCCTAGTTTCTCAGGCACATGTAATCAAACCAGCTCAAAAGACCACCATTTTAGAGGGACCACCTATTCATAAAGACCGGTCCCAGTGCACTGGTACATAGACATTATTTAGAGGGACCACCTTTCTCTAGAGACCAGTCTTAGTTATACAGGTAGATACAATACATTGTCTCAAATACACCTTATGCTCTCAATATGTTTGGACTGCATTATGGTCAAACAGCTATTATTTGTAAGGTTATAAAATAAAATGTATATTATATTTTGTATATATTAATACTAGGTTGAAGTATTGATGATAAAGATACCTACCTGTGTAACCCTTTTCAGGGATGCTACAAGAAGCAAATACTTAAACAGTAAGCCAAAGTACTCCAAGCCCCGTCAGGAACAACAGATTAGCCGTAGCATCGATCCTCTTCGTGTAGAAAGTTGTCCTCTTGATGTGTCGGAACATGCTTTCCTCACATGGAACCAACAGGGTAATCTATTTAGCTGCAAAATGCTTAAGTTTCAAAGTAGGAGTCATGTGCCAGGTCAAGCAAGCCATAAAGGCGTGCTACTGGATCTTAATTGAGTTCCACAAGTAAATCTGCTTTGATTTGCTGATCTTCTTTGGTGCGGTTTACGGCGAAAAGGTCCAAGAGTGACGATGCTCGGCATGGATCAAAGAAGTTCCTCCAACCTCCCAAGAAATAAGCTCCCTTCTTGTAAAAAAAGGTCCAGGAGTGAAGTTACCTGGCTTGGATCAAAGAAGTTCCTCTACCTTTTTACAAGGTATACTTTTTACAAAGGGAAATGCGAAAGGGAGGTGTTTGATTGAAGAAGTAAAATAATTTTTGTTGGTACACAGAGGATCTAGTTATTTTACCTTTCCAATACAAATTGAGGCTTATCTGTACCATTTTCTGCACAAAGATCCCTTTCCTTCAAAAGTGTGCTGTGGAAATTATCCTTTTTAAAGTATATATATATATATATATATATATATATATATATATATATATATATATATATATATATATATATATATATATATATATATATATATATATATAAATATATATATATATATATATATATATATATAGATATAGGTCTATTTGGTGCAGCAGCATTTTGATTCTGCCATAGCTTTGGGAAGGCTGCTGTTTTGCATTTCCCTGTGGCCTCCCTCTAGCATTTCATTATTTCTATTTGTCAGTGTGGTGATCAATAAGCTGTGAGGTCGGAGGTCAAAGAGAGAGCTGGGTTTAGCCATGCTGATTATTGGATTGTGCTGAATAGATAGACTACCTTTTGGGAGAGTTCGACCAGTGAGGTTTTTAAATAAAAAACGCCCACAAATAGCTGCTATCACAGTGACCTCTGGGGAACCCCCATGACTTAACAGCATGCATGCTCTGAGGGGGAATGGCAGAGGGCAAGATAACTATAGCCTATTCATCCCTAGAGCACCCAAAATGACATGGCTCTTTCGCAGATAGTTCTTCCAAAGGCATAGTTTTGGGAACATTTTTATAGGGAGAAATGTTCATCAGATTTCAACTAACAACTCTTGAATATGTCGTGAGTGCATGCTGTATACAGAATATTTCATGTATCATATTTTGAGGGAATACTTGGGCATAATTGGGTTAAATATATTTTTCTGGTTTTGGATATTTGTCTGATTTTGTCAAACCATCCATTCAGGTCTAGTTAGATAACCCACCCGTGGCCTGGATGTCTACTTTACAAGTGATGTCTATACTATCTTACTTAGGAAAATATCTTTGTTATTTTTCCTTTTACAAATAAAATGCATTAATTTGTCGCTTGGGGTTCTAAGCATCCCTTCTCCTTCAAATATGACAAATCCTGTGATCTGACAGATATTTCTAAAATTGTCTGAAAACTTAAGTGTACTTGGGAAATAGCAGGTTAAATTTCGAGAATCACTGCATGTGTAAGTCTCATGAAATAACTATACTTATGTGGTGTACTCATAATCTAAAGCGTTTCTACAGAGGATCCTCTAATACGAATAGCCATGGCAACAGTCTGAGCAAGCCAGATATATTTGTTAGGACACTGAAGGGGATGCTCTTAACCCATTTCCATCTGGTGTGTGCACATGATTTGTTAACTCTGATATTAGTGCATCAATCAGTATAATATTTGAAATATATTTTAATAACATCACCCCAAGTTAATCATTTCTCATGATATAGGTTTGTAATCAAGGTGTTTGTTAGTAAGTGTTGCAAATGTGAATGAGTTAAGAGATGATATCTTTTGGTCAAGATGTGAATCACATCTATATGATGTCTTTTGCCCAGCAGATATCTGGGTTATTATTTGTAAGAGTTGATAGTAGGGAATGGAGTGAAGCTTGATCAAATCACTCAGTGCAATTCCTGGGGATAATAATACATGCCTACGATGCATGCAGGAATAACTCCACATGTAAGCCCCAGTAATGAGCTATTGACTAAATAAATATTTATTCAAATCTGCGCCTTTGTTCATGTAAATAATATTGGAGGGAGGATGTTGGGGAGGTGTTTGCTTCAAGCAAGCTGCCTCGTGGGGTGTGTACCAGGTTAGAGATGGCGGTCTTCAATGGAAGTGCTACTGCTCAACTAAATAAATATGCATATCATGGTGGCTTGTAAGGCTTGTCTAGTATTTGTGCATTCCAATACTGTGTGTGTGTGTGTGTGTGTGTGTGTGTGTGTGTGTGTGTGTGTGTGTGTATGTATGTATGTATGTGTGTGTGTGTGGGTGTGTATGTATGTATGTATGTATGTATGTATGTGTGTGTGTGTGTGTTTTTACCTACATACCTAACTTCATACATATATACATACGTATGTATGTATGTACGTACATACATGCATACCTACATGCATACATACATATGTACATGCACACATACATACATACATACATACATACATACATACATACATACATAAATAGTATTGGAATGTGCAAATCATACAATTAAAGTTCTGATCAACTTATCTGTTTTTGATGGTGCTGAAAATCCCTATGGTCCCATATATCCCTGTTTACAAACAGTGTATGTATTTTGATTGCTACAGGCATGAATGGGCTAACGTGGTGTTCATTCAAAGACGTGTTAATCATAAGACTTGGTGACCAGAAAGGTATTATGGAGCAAAAATCACTAATAAAGATTTATTGTGTGGCTGGCAACAATGCTTAATAAGATTCCTTAATTCTAGAAGCACGGCCAGTGAAGGGTAAAATTGCTTCGGATAAAGCAAATTTGCCCTTGAAACATTATTGGTGACATTGGCGAAAATGAGCAAATAAAGATACCAGACTACTTAAGAAAAGGAATAGGGAAATGAGTTTATCACAATATTAGGAGTATATGAAAAACAAGACAGATTTTAATATGATGGTAGAGCAATGGCATGTCATAGTGGCTTTAGGGCCAGTCTGAGTGATAAGAGTTACGAGGTCTAGCTAAATCTAGGGTAGAGTGTAATTTAGTGTGATAAGTTAATGTTGAGCCCTGTTGAGTGATCATCATTTCTGGTAGCACATGTACAGACTGTGGGTGAATGTTGTAGTTAGAGTGTAATAAGTCAATGTTGAGCCCTGTTGAGTGATCACATTTGCTGGTAGGACATGTAGACTGTGGGTGGATGTTGTAGGTACAGTGTAATAAGTTAATGTTGAACCCTGTTGAGTGATCACATTTGCTGGTAGCACATGTAGACAGTGGGTGGATGTTGAGGGTAGAGTGTAATAAGTTCATGTTGAGCCCTGTTGAGTGATCACATTTGCTGGTAGCACATGTAGACGGTGAGTGGATGTTGAGGGTTGAGTGTAATAAGTTAATGTTGAACCCTGTTGAGTGATCACATTTGCTGGTAGCACATGTAGACGGTGAGTGGATGTTGAGGGTAGAGTGTAATAAGTTAATGTTGAACCCTGTTGAGTGATCACATTTGCTGGTAGCACATGTAGACAGTGGGTGGATGTTGTAGGTAGAGTGTAATAAGTTCATGGTGAGCACTGTTGAGTGATCACATTTGCTGGTAGGACATGTAGACGGTGGGTGGATGTTGCAGTAGGAGTGTAATAAGTTCATGTTGAGCCCTGTTGAGTGATCACATTTACTGGTAGGACATGTAGACGGTGGGTGGATGTTGCAGTAGGAGTGTAATAAGTTCATGTTGAGCCCTGTTGAGTGATCACATTTGCTGGTAGGACATGTAGACGGTGGGTGGATGTTGCAGTAATGGTTCTCAGCAGAGCACCTGCCAGGTGGATGGATTGTTAATCTAGGCAGTCTCGAAATAGCAGCAAGGTGGACTACCTGTAAACAATCACCTTGTACCTGCTACCTACACACCTACACGCAGGGAAATGGGTCAATATTAACCCACTGGGGAGGAATGAAAATATTGATAGTATTTAACCCATTTTTAAGCCTGTGGCATCCAAAAATGGGCTGGCTATTTTGGTGATAATCTCTGTGGCCAGAGTATATTTCAACAGATATTTGATAGAGACATATTGATCAAAATCCAATTGAGAACCCTTCTTGCGATATTTTATGCATCAATGCTCAATCCAAAGTTAAGTTCTAAAGTGACATAGTAGGTCTAGAGAAGACCTGTCAGTGAAACCTTCAAGTACACATGCTAAGTATGGAAAGATCTAAATAACAAAGCATTATCTTGAGAAATAGTTTACTGTTTACCCATCTAGACTTGTAGTGCCCAAACCAGCCAGAATAATTTGGTGACATCTCTCAAAGCAAATATATAGATTTATTTATGACCAGAAACCTGCCTTTCTTTATAGATGACTAAGTGAGCATGATTGACTTGATCTTGACAGTCGGTCTTCGTGGTATGAACGGGTTCAAACTATACAGCTAAAAATATCCTGATTATTTTGCTGATATCTTTATGACATTATCATTTGTCTGAAAATATCTGGAGGTAAAAAATGATCAGCATTCAAACCACAATGTTCCTTCAAATATTTTTTGTGAAATAATTGTGAATTGTTAAGTTATTTACATAAGTAAAGAAAGCCAAAACAACAATTTGTAATTAGAATTCCAGGTATGCATTGGTTAAACCCTATGCTGTTGGTGGCTAATTTTGCTCTTACAAAATGATGAAAAACCCCTGAAAAATGATCGAAACCTTGGCAAATGGGTACTTATATGAGAATACTCAGCGAGAGCTATCCAATAAATACCAACATGACAGGGTTTAGATTTCATAAATCTTTGCATCCCTGTACTCTGGGTAAAGGTAGCCTCAGCATTGGAAGGGTTAGGATTCCAGGTACGCATAGGTTAATACCATGCCAAACCTGCAGCGCTCCTTGGAGAAGATGGCTGTGAAAGTGTTAAGGTAAGCTGGACCTTGTACAATGTGGCAGCAGTCACCACCACGTAATGCCGTAATTCCATAAGCTGCTGCGGGGATATTCTGGGGTCATCTTAGGCAATCCGGCGATCTTTTCTAAGTGGATTGTTTTGGCGCAGGGACAACTCTGTGCGTAGACTCCTGTATTGATCCCTAGACCTACATCCCTGCATGCACAGCCAGCTGAAGAACAGAGACCCATCTCCAATATTCCCCGCCTGCCGACGCCGCAGCTCTCCAAGAAATCCATTACCAATGTGAACTCGGCACGTGCAATCATGTCCATAAAAGATATTAGATAAGAGATGTACATATATTCTTATTACATCAACACTGTAATCAGGGCCGTCAGAATGTTTAGGTAAAGATCTATCCAAATATTTGATTATATATGTGTATTAAATATATATATATATATATATATATATATATATATATATATATATATATATATATATATATATATATATATATATATATATATACACATATATAGGAAATGGTCGACATATTCTTTAAGCACTGCGTTTGTATTATGAAATATATGGACTTCCGAGAGATATGCAATAAGATTTTAGTTTTCACATTTTATCCTGCTACGTCAGGGATGCCAAAAACTCCGTCGTTTTCCTGTTAGGCCTTACTTATATAAATTCAGGTCAAATATTTTCAGGTAGTCACCTCTTAGGCAGACAGTGTGGACCTCAGTACCTGGGGTAAGATATTGGGTGGGAATTGATCTATTGGTGTGTTTGGGAGATGTTGGATCGTAGTTTCTGTGATTCATGGAAGTTCTACAAAGGTTCATCAAAAAAAATCAGCGATAAATGAATGTGTGCCTTTCTCTCTTTGCCAACTGTTGTACCCTGAATAGAAAAGTGGTCATCCAATGATTTCTATCAAGCCTTGTGGTAATGTTAAACCAGTAATGTTTGGTGGGGAAAGGAGATTTGGTAAGAGCTTTTTATCCCGAGAAGAAATACTGCTCATTAGACGAGCCATAACCTTTCTTTTATCCGTCATTGGTGTTGTGTGAGGAAAGGCGATTTGGTGGCCATGGATGTTAATAGGTTGTTGTGAGAGATAGGTAATAAGCTTTAGAATTTGAGCCAGGACTGTTAAGTTGGTTTGAAGAAAATGGAGGAAAGAGAAATTTGATTGAAATCACGACTCTCTGAGAGTGCATAGGGAAGTAGAAGAAAGAGAAATTTGACAGCTGCTATGAAGGGGGCAGGAAGGGTATTTGATGTTGGGGTTTACGTGTAAAGGAGAAGAGAGAGATGGGAAGGGGGCATTGATAGAAAACCTAGCTCTCTGAGAGTGTGTAAGGAAGTAAAGGGATTTGAGACAGGACTGTTAAATTTGTTTTATAAAGGGAAATGAATAAATTTGACAACTGCTTTGAGGGGGGGGGGCAGGAAGGGTTTAAGGGTATTTAGGTTTGTGTGTAAGGGAAAAGAGAGGTAAGGGAGGAGAAAGGGTAAGGGAAAAGAAGGCAGGAAGGGTTTAAGGGTATTTGGGTTTGTGTGTAAGGAAAAAGAGAGGTAAGGGAGGAGAGAGGGTAAGGGAAAAGAGGACAGGAAGGGTTTAGGTATTTGGGTTTGTGTGTAAGGGAAAAGAAAGGTATGGGAAGAGAAAGGGTATGGGGAAAAGAGGACAGGAAGGGTTAGGGTATTGGGGTTAGTGTGTAAGGGAAAAGAGGCTAGGAAGGGTAATTAGGGTATTCAGCATTTGGGTATATGTCTAAGGGAAGAGGGTGTATGGTATTGATTGTAATCTCGGCTCTGTGAGAGTGTATGGTGAAGCAGCATGCATGCAGGCAGGAGGCAGTAGCATCAGGAGAATTGGTGTGGGAGGCAGCAGAGCAGCAGCAGCAGCAGCAATAGCAAATCCTGGAAGAGGACTCGCCGTGGCCGCCGCCGCCGCTGCCAGGATTTATGATCAATTACAAGCCCTGCTTTGCTTGATGTGCTCACCATTATGATGCTGGTATCGACCAGGACACCGCCGGCCGCCACCACCACTGCCGCCGCTATGTACAGCATGTCTGCAGCCGATGGCCACCGCCACCGCCACTCCTAGCAGGCACTGCCTCGTGCTCCTCCTCCAATCACATTCCTCCACTCCTAGTGGGAGACGACATTGACTCACTCAAAATATGGCCGTCCTCAGCTTAGATATCGTATGATGGCTTTTCAATGACATTAGAAATTCATATTTTGGTTATACAAATCTTTTCATTGCCTACAGATTTATGTTGATTCTATTTGGATATAATGAAGATATTGAGCTCACATAAATAGTCGTAATTCGCCATACGCAATAACTGCCTAAAATGTTCCCTTTTTTTGCTTCAACCTTATAATACATTCTGACTATTTTACAGCCCAAAACACATCCTGATAATTTTGGTGATATTTGTTCGGTCTTCTATTTTCTCTCTTTAAAAATGTGTACCTTACAAGTTAATCTGGAAAGTTTGAGGAAGAAGTGGGTTAGGTATATCATGTCTAGATCAGCATAGAGATGATGGGCTGAAGTCATTAGGAATAGCTCCGGATTCATCTTGGTCGTAACCTATGGCCTCATAAGTCCTGCTCTTCAAATATTACAGAAATGTCTTCAGATCATTTGGGATTGAGTGTTATAATTTTGCAAGTAGTCTCTACCCAACATCTTGTGCATGAAATAACAAACTGAGAATCAACCCTTTCACCTCTGGAGTGTGCAAATTGTCTGAAGACATTGACATGAATATTTAGACAGAATGATATTTGAAAAATATTTGGAGAGGAAATGTTATACCTGACAGGAACAACAACAGTCGACATAATACAGGTGAACTTGGATATGACGGACTCACTCTGTCGTATACATATGACGAATACTTGATATGCATCGAACTGAGACCAAGCATGTCGTCCGTCATATGCAAAAATCTGTCATACAGTGGTCTGTCATATCCAAGTTTACCTGTACTTCTCAAAATGTATCTGTATAGCTGAGATATGTAAGTATGTGTTGGGCCATATGTACGCTCCAGATGCCAGTTGGTTAATACTATTTGTGAGCTGAAACATTGATCAATGGGGGATTTTAGGGAAGGGGTGTCTTCTACCCATAAAAGTGTTCAATTTCTACTAAAATCAGGGAAAATGTTTAAACAACGATCCATCCCCAAATTTGAGTTGATAGTATGTTTGACAGCCATTGTTTAGACTTATGGCAAGTTCCAAACTATTAATCTTGGAGTTATATGTGACCTTGGCATTCATTTAAGGTCAAATTATTCTACTCAAGTATTTCAAAAGCTCTTGGAAATGAAAAAGGTGCATATTTAAAACTGAAAAACTCAGTATAAAAATGTACAGTGATTGAGAATGCCAATTTACTATGAGTTTGACCGGAAACTACCCCTTCCCTACATGACAATATTGTATCCCTCAGCAGTACCTGGCTGTAGATTCTTATGGGTCTTGTTCAGCTGCCTCTAACAACCTGTAGGGTGGGACTATATAGCAAGGTGACATACCTCGCTCATCAAATTACCCTGACAGTTATGTGTGCTCTTCACCAGCAGGACAGGCACTGCCAAGGGTGCTATGCTTGTCATGCCTTGCTGCATACCAGGCATTTCTCTCATCTCTCACCAAGCTGCGTGGTACTTCAATTCACCCTATAAAGTTTCTTTTATAGAGGTGTCCTCAGGATGTGATGCTTTTTGATGGTTATTTGTGAATTAAGAATAAACGTGTATATTAGGCTAAGGAGTAGAGACACATTAACCCTTATGCTGCTGATGGCTAATTTGGCCAATATAGAATGATGCCAAAAACCTGAAAAATGACTGAAACACTGCCAAATGGGTACTCATCTGAGAGCACTCAGCGAGAGCTATCAAATGAATACCAACATGACAGGGTTCCTTATGCTGTGGACGAAAGTAGCCTCAGCAATGAAAGGGTTAATGATAGCTCTTCTGAGGGACTGGCAGGTATTCAATACTTCAAACCCTCTTCTTGGGCCATCACGTGTTCATTATGTGGCGGGACTGGCAAAAAGGTGGCAGCACCTAAAAAATCAGGAACCAATCTGTCTGTGGGGTGGCAAGAAAATAATTAAAGTAAATCTCTGCAAATGAAGCTGACAATACTCAAGGATACCCAGGTTTCCTGGGACAGTGCTAGGAAAATATCAAGGTTGTTGGGAAGAGAGCTAGAAAACTGGCAGGAATTCATAGGATACTAGAGTTAGCAAACATAAAGATTTCTTAGGATAAAGTTAGCAAATTGCCAGGAATTCATAGGATAATTCCAGAGAATGCCAGGAATATAAAACATAAGAGCTAGGAAGTGCCAGGCATTCATAGTACATGTAAGTCTCTGTTTTGTTTTGCTCTGCAATAAAAAAGAAACATATTTTTAGAATACTCTTTTTATGAAGAATGCTTTTGCTTGAAAAATGTCACCTAAATTGTCAAACCTATTTTGGAGGCTGCATACCAAAACCCTTTCCCATTGTATGATGCACTAAGCCAAGCTGTATGTTATTTTCAGTGCTGATGGCCGAGGGTCCAGATAGTTATTGATTCTAATGGACTGCACTGATTAGTGGTAAAGCACTGGCAGTCCCTTTTGGCTTCACAGTGGTCTCAGGTTCCTCTCTGGCTGCATATGATAATATTAGTTATCCTCCTTGTAAAAAAGGGATACGGCCTGGTATCTGCGTGAAGCCAGTCGTATCACACGAGGCCGGAGGCCGAGTGTGATACGACTGGCTGAACGCAGATACCAGGCCGTATCCCTTTTTTACAAGGAGGATAACGAATTTATCATCAGCTCCCCGCCCCCCCCCCCCCCCCCCACGCCTCCCAACATACTTGT
>OZ012687.1:8161730-8226730 GCA_963942565.1 Maea johnstoni | reverse complement strand
ACAGCAGCAGTCATCCTAGCAGTCATGACCTTTGACCCCTAAGGTTTGACCTTTGACCTGTCAGCCTCCATCTCTACACGGCCCCTGCTGATATATGAATATATTGTGAAATGTTGTGTGATGTCTTCTTCTCAGTAATGTTTTATGTAGATTCCTTTAGTTGTGCTCGTGCTTATTTTTCTGAGTTCTAAATGATTCCCTGCCTGCAGTGCCTGGATGGTGACTGAAATATAAATACCTTGAATCCCCTAGAGAAATTCAATCAGTATCACATATACAGTCTTGTCATCCTTCTGGTAATCCTGTTAAGTTGGTTGCATTAATAGAATATGCCTAGGATACTGACACCCGAAAGAGTTTAATTTTAGTTTCATACTGAATTATATTCCATTGATGAATATTTATCCTCTTATTATGTCTGTCAAATTGGTTTTCAAAATAGGATATCAATCATATATCATTACCCTCAGAAAAGCTCAATTCATACAGGACTGTTTGTTCATGAATATTCACTGTTAAATTTCTTCTGTCAAATTAATTGAATTCTAAAGAAATTTGATAAAAAGCCTTTCAATTATGTCATTGCATTATTTGTACTTATTTCATTCTGTGAATATTCTGAGCATTGAATCTTTTGCGATAAATGTTATACTGAGCGGTTTATTACACGTTTGAAAGCGTAACTAAATGCATGATCAGCGCTTTGGTTTAAAAGGCCAGTCCTGGTGTTTGCTGAAATAGTTTCTATTGTCTCTATTGTTTTCCTCTCATTTCCCCTTCTCCTTTGATCTTCAAGAACTTTGCACCTAAAATTGATTTTCTAACCTTTTGCAGTAATTATCTCAATGATTGGAGAAGGTATGATAGCTTTGTATCATTGCCTATGGAAGGATACTCTTGCCTTTTTCTATGCCATTTTATGGGTATCGGCATTGGAGTATGTAATATTGCATGGCCTCATTATCCAAACTTTAACTTATCTTTTGTTAATTATATTTTTTGCTTATCTAAATATACTTAATTCTGGCGTGTCTGTATCTTTCTCTTTTTTGTCTAGATCAGAAATTTATAGTAAAGAGTATGCATTCTTGCCATGCTAGGATTCTTATAAAAAAAAACACTCAATTGCGAGTTCCTTAACACCATTACTCTTTGAACAATATGTTCTGACATATTTGAAAATATTAGAGAAAAATGACATGTGTTCTTAAAAAATTTAAAGGAAGTTTTCATTCAATGAGGACATCCGGCCATTTCCTCCTTGCATTTTGATATCTTCTTCATCTTTGCTTTTGGCACACGTATATGCATTTATTGTTATAAACTTTACTTTTCTTTAAATTTCCTCCCTCCACTTATCATTGGAAATAAAGTACATGTTTCTGCTACCTACACAAGCGCTACTTAATCCTCATGTTTTGTTGAACTTTGAACTCGGGTGATTATGTTTACATTTTTTTTTGTTAAATCTTTATAATGATCAAAAGTTAATGTTAGTCATAGTTTGAACAGTTTTATTTAGATAACTGTCACACTATACAATCATCAAAACCACCTTTATTGCATTAATGGTTTCTCCACTTAACTGCTTAAGTTGACCATTTTCTTTGTTTCTCTTATTGTCTCTGATGCTTATCTGTGTTACTGTTCCATTTGTCCTCAGAGTGCTCAAGGGGCCTGGCACAAATAAATAAAGTATACTGAACGAAAATACAAAATTTTCTATTGAGATGGGTCTAGGGTAAATCCTGACCCATCAAACAGCTTGGTACGTTGATACTTTGTTTTGATTATCTACCAGCATCTCATTAATCCATTCTAGAGTTCCTCTAGAAGTATCGTCTGCTACCTTCATACTTTTGGAAATAGTTTGGGAATAAAGCGAAAGTTTGCGAAATATTTGTTGTTTATCTTCTGATCAACATTTCTCCTTCAAATGTTTTCAAAAAAATGCTTTTGTAAGGAAAATATTTCCAAAATCGTCAGGCCTCTTTATGCCGCTCTGAGTGTAAATGGGTTAACCCATTCAATTTTTTTGCCAACTGTTATGAATCTATAACTTTCTAACTAAGGTATCTTTAGGCAGATATCTAAAAAAAAGTGATAATCAGAACCCCCCAAAAGAACTCCTTCAGTATGTATGTGAATTTATGCTTTTTTCCTGAGTGATTTACAAAGGTATTAATGGATGTGAAAACACTAGTTACGGATATCTTCTGACATGAAGGAATAAAGCCATTCATACCTTGAGATGCCTTGACAGTTCTGTTAAAGGACAATGATACTTTTGAAAATAACTGTAAATAAGCATAAATTCATAAAATATTTGAATGAGAATTATGAATGGAATTAAAATGAAAACTTCATTTTTGTCTGAAAAATGCTGTGGTCGCACAGATTTCTCTAAAATAGTCAGAACTAACATAATCTCTATTTACAAGATATTACTTGAGCTGCTCTGATAGACTGCCTCTTTGATGGCTGAGCATGAATGTGTCATGTTGACCATTTTTGCTTTGTTATTCCAAACTCTGTTAGTTCCGTATTGTATCAGTAGTCTTTTTCGTTTTGTGTCATAACTGATGTTCCAGTATTATGTTATCCTATTGTGTTGTGAGCGTATATCAGCAGGGCGCCCAGGTTTAATCCTCCCGGTCTCGGTGGCGCCACCACGGCTTATCCTTAGGTTACTCACCTACAGCCATTGGCAGCAGGCTGTTGCCACACTGTAGAATAAACGGCATTCATTACCAATGATTTTTTGTCACATCCCCTACGCCGCCACGTGCGAGGCCTGTGATTGGTGTATCCAGGCCCACATTGATTCCACAAAGTTGATTTCAATGGGAGCTCGTCTACCTTTTCCTCAGTTAGGATAGGCATGGTTTGTGGCGTGCACCCCCTATGCTCCCCCCACATCCTACCCTCTCCTACACCCTCAAACCACTGACTGACACCACGGGATGGCTGCTGCAAAATCACCCTTTTGTTTGATTTTCTGTTGTCTACAATTCTTGCTCTTTTCTTACTAAGCAGCAGTCGGCATCACTGCGTCAGCACACAATATCCATTCACCGCACGGCTAGCTCTCACCACAGTACAACACCGGCCGGCAACATGGAGCGCAAGGATGAGGTAAGTCAGGAAGGGTTTTAGTTTTCCATTCTTACAATTGCCATTGTTAATTCTCATGGTTACCATTGCAACTCCTATACTACTAGTACTACCACTACTACCACTATTACCACTACTACTACTACTACTACTACTACTACTACTACTACTACTACTACTACTACTACTACTACTACTACCACTACTACCACTACTACTACTACTACTACTACTACTACTACTACTACTGCTGCTGCTTCTGACTACTATTACCACTACTACTATTGCTACTACTACAACAACTACTACAACAACTACTACTACTACTACTACTACTACTACTACTACTACTACTACTACTACTACTACTACTACTACTACTACTACTACTGGTCTACTTCTAACACTACTTCTACTACCACCCTTTCTACTATTACTACTACTACTTCTACTACTACTACTACTACTACTACTACTACTACTACTACTACTACCACTACTACTACTACTACTACTACTACTACTACTACTACTACTACTACTACTACTACTACTACTGGTCTACTTCTAACACTACTTCTACTCCTACTTTGCTGAATGCATGGGTATGCATGAGAGCGACCAGGGTCAGAATGGTTGCTAGGCAACAAACACCCACCTTCTTGCAGGATTGGCATAATTTTGGTTAGAGTTGGGCTTTGTATTTGCTGCACTGATTATTATCATCTTGCAGTACAAGATTTTTCAATTGACTGATTTTGGAGTTGTTGATTTTGGAGTTGCACTTCATTTACATCATCAAACGAAGGGTATTTGTAAATTTGTGACGTCTTGGTATTAAGCACAATTGTAAGAAAATCATTAGCAACTCATTCAAGTCAACTTGAGAAATAATTGCCAACAATTATGGTGATCAAATTCTGGGAATTATATGGCATAATTGTCCGATAAACAGAAAATTATCATTAAAGCTGACTTCGTCAGAGACCAAATGAAACAAATGATTAAAGTTCAAATATTTCAAAAGTCGTATTCCCTTTACAGACTTTGCCTTGAGGCATGTGAGAAAGTTGCGATGAGTCATAGTCTGGGATTTTCTCTCATCACTCCAGTTTGCTAGATCATACTAAAAAGCCAATCACAAATTAGCCCCAGTATGGGGAAGCTGATGAGAAAAGAAATTCTGATGGAATTCCAAGAAGCAGTGCTAAAAAAGCTACCATTCTGCCTTTTTTGCGTTGAAATCTTGCAGCATAGCTATTGTAGGTACTAGTGCCGTGTGCATGGGGTCCCAGGCCTGACAGACCTGTTCAAACTCTCTTGATTGATTAGTCCAACAAAACAAACGCCTCTCAGAATATCCCAACAGAAAATGCTGCTCCCAAGGTGAAGGTCATCCTTTGTTGCCCAGCGACCATTCTCACTTGTATTTACATTAGGAGTTACACTTTTATGCAGTTGTTATTGTATTTTGGGGCGGTGGGATAGTAGAACAATTGATACTGTTTTGCATGCATTGGTTATATTTGTTTATTGCCGCTGTTCTGATATGTAATTGCTATTGTTTAAATGATGTTGATCTGTATGTCTGTTGTTGTCGTTGTAAGTTTCTTTCAGGCTACTACATTAAATGCTATGACAATACTGGCTACAACGGCATAAACCAGGAGAGATACTGGTTACAAATTGTGAGTGTTGAGGGGTTCGACGAACCCCCCTTCATTCCAAGATAAGAATTTTTCAGCTAAGAATTGTCTCTTTTCTTTAGTTTGCTTGAGGTAAATCTACCTCTCTTATGAGAGGAACCCCCTGCATACAGAACAAACCCTCTTCACAGAACTCCTGGCTCCACGCCTGATCGTCATTTTACCTGTCTGCTCTCCCTCTCACTGGGGAGTAGCTGGCAACTGGGACTGCAATCAATAGAATTACACCACTGCACATATATAATTTATACACACACTGTGACCGATTAGCTTCTTATCAGTAGTCAACTTTCGTTGAGTCATTTTTCTTGACAATATATATTCTAGTTTTGTCTATCCCAGTCACTGTATAATTTATGAGTATACCCTGTAATTCACATTTCATTACATTAAATGCTGCCTCAAAAGTGATTGTAATAGGGATAATGGTAATAGAAAATATTGGTAATTATTATTTATATAAACATTGAAATAAGTCAGGAAACGACCAAGTTCCTGTGCTGAGGGTTTTAAGGACGAGGAAGCGTAGGTGGTTGCTTGCCTTCTCTCTCTTGCAGCTTAGGTCTGATTACACTGTTAATTTTTACCAGTGAATCAATTAATTGACTCCCAAGTTCAGTGGTCTGAGAAAATAAGATAATATTTTGTCGCATAAGGCTATTGTATTCAGTCCATATTTCCTGGGAACATCAATAGTTGCATAACATAAGAATCAGCTTCCGGGTGCTTGCTTTATCAGCCCAATATTCTTGTTTATCAGATTACCCTAAACCTGATAATCTGGGGATTGATTAATGCACAAATTGAAATCAATATGCCAGAGCCATTGGTCTGTATGGACCACCGTATGGATCACTATTGCCTACGCAATATGCTGCAACTGAAATTGGTGTTCATGCACTAACTTAGGAAATTCCTTGTCCATTTCCTCAACTGCCACCACTACTACTTCATTTGCTAGTGTTATTACTACTGCTGCTGATGCTACTGCTGCTGCTGATGCTGCTGCTACTACTACTACTATTACTACTACCACTACTACTACTACTGCTACTACTACTACTACTACTACTACTACTACTACTACTACTACTACTACTACTACTACTACTACTACTACAATAATCACAATCACCTTCACAAAAGTAGATGCCTCATGATTAAATAAGCCCATTAATGCTCACAGCAGTCAAAGCATTCTGACAATTTCGATGAAATCCTTGCAAATGCAAAGAATTATAAATGTTATTCAGAACATTACCAACAACTCTCCTTCAAATATCTTGTAAAAAGATTTTTTCCAAATTTAATATCATAGATCCAGCTGTCAATTCATTGAGAAATTCTTAAGCAAGAATGGGTTGATTACCAAAGATGAACTGATATGAGATAAGCTATGGAAGTAGAACAGAGGCCACAAGCCTAAAGTTGATAGATTTACGGTGCAAATTCTACTGTATAATTGGCAGCCTTCATCCCATTCTTGGTGCCCAGATTTTGGTACTTGTAGGAATACTGGCTAAAGCAGGTGTTTTGTAAAATGCTAATATCTAATATTTCTGGTTTAGTTTTCTCAGGCATACTCACATGTACTGTGTGTCATAGTATTCATTTTTGTGGCCACTCCCTTAAAAAATTCATCTGAGATTCCCTGGGAAACCCTTGTATTTTCCTAGAGTTATCCTGACTGCTAGCTATCTCTCACAACTGCCTGGTTTTGAATGCCACCCGGAGCAGGTGAGAAAGTTGCCAGTGCCTAGGGGGGAAGGCGGTGTTTTCGGTGGGTACTCCGGTTTCCTCCACCAATCACAACTGGCTTATCGCAAATTAGCCGCACTATGGCAGAAAAAGTGACGAATAACGAAATTTCAAAATTCTAAAGTTATCCTGGGAAATCCTTGGTATTCCCAGCATTATTTAGCAAGTGCTAGGAGTTAGTCAATCCCTACAACCCCCATCCACACACATGTGCAAGAGTGCGGCCAGCCTCCCATTTGGCCAGGGCCCAGGGATTTGATTAGGCCGGTGATAATTAAGCAAGGCATTGATTTTCACAAGGAATGGGGAATTGCCCCTTTGGACACTTGGCTGCCTCCAGGGCTAACTTTAGAGAGCAATCTCAATCTGCCAATTGCATTACATGTGAGGAGCTGACTGGAGCTTCCTACTGGTCAACTCTTGCCCTGGACATTTAACACATTTGTGCTGGAAGCACCTAATATACTATGATATTTTAGTGATATTTCTCTCTTAAATGTTAATTTGAGAAAGTATTTAACCCTTCCAATGCTGAGGCCACTTTTGTCCAAAGCACAAGGCTGCAAAGATTCTTGAAAACCATCTAAACCCTGTCATATTTGTATCCATGGGATAGCTCTCGCTGAGTACTCTCAGATGAGTACCCATATGACAGGGTTTCAGTGATTTTTCAGTTTTTTGCATCATTTTGTATTGTCCAAATTAGCCACCACCAGCATAAGGGTTAACCCATTTGTGCCTGAAGCACCTAAAAACACCATGATATTTTAGTGATATTCTCTCTTAGATATTAATTTGAGAAATTACTTAGAAGAGAAATGTGAATCAGAAATTAATCAATACCTCTCCCTCAAATATGTCCCAATTTGTGCTCCATTCCAAAGTATAATGATTTGTCTTGGATCAAGATTTCTCCTTATTGTAAACGATTCTTTTAAAGGGTGCTACAGGCATGCAGGGGTTAATGTACTTATAGAAATCTGCTGATACACTGAGGGTTTAACAGGTGTCCACATAGTCAAAACCACCATCTTATCTACTGATACAGCAACTTATTAATCACATATTGATTTCATTGTAAACATTGGCAGATCATCAATTATGTAAAACTGGACTGATTTCTATGAGCACAGAGTGCTTAAGGTCATCAGGTAACTGTAGTACACTCCTGCAAACAAGCTATATGGGGGGGGGGGGGCTGCCCTGATGGCCAAGCTGTCCAATGTATTTCTGTGAGTGCAGAGTGCTTAAGGTCATTGGGTAACTGTACTGCACTCCTGCACACAAGCTATATGGGAGGGGGAGGGGGGGGGGGGAGGGGGGGGGGGCTGCCTTGGTGCCTCCATGGCCAAGTGGTCCAATGTATTTCTGTGAGTGCAGAGTGCTTAAGGTCATTGGGTAACTGTACTGTACTCCTGCACACAAGCTATATGGGGGGGGGGGGGGGGGGGCTGCCTTGGTGCCGCCATGGCCAAGTGGTCCAATGTATTTCTATGAGTGCAGAGTGCTTAAGGTCATTGGGTAACTGTACTGTACTCCTGCACACAAGCTATATGGGGGGGGGGGGGGGGGGGGGGCTGCCTTGGTGCCGCCATGGCCAAGTGGTCCAATGTATTTCTATGAGTGCAGAGTGCTTAAGGTCATTGGGTAACTGTACTGTACTCCTGCACACAAGCTATATGGGGGGGGGGGGGGGGCTGCCTTGGTGCCGCCATGGCCAAGTGGTCCAATGTATTTCTATGAGTGCAGAGTGCTTAAGGTCATTGGGTAACTGTACTGTACTCCTGCACACAAGCTATATGGGGGGGGGGGGGGGCTGCCTTGGTGCCGCCATGGCCAAGTGGTCCAATGTATTTCTATGAGTGCAGAGTGCTTAAGGTCATTGGGTAACTGTACTGCACTCCTGCACACAAGCTATATGGGGGGGATGGGGGGGGGGGGGGGCTGCCTTGGTGCCGCCATGGCCAAGTGGTCCAATGTATTTCTATGAGTGCAGAGTGCTTAAGGTCATTGGGTAACTGTACTGCACTCCTGCACACAAGCTATATGGGGGGGGGGGGGGGCTGCCTTGGTGCCGCCATGGCCAAGTGGTCCAATGTATTTCTATGAGTGCAGAGTGCTTAAGGTCATTGGGTAACTGTACTGTACTCCTGCACACAACCTATATGGGGGGGGGGGCTGCTTCCATAGCCAAACTGTCCACTGCATTTCTATGAGCACAGAGTGTCTAAGGTCATTGGGTAACTGTACTGCACTCCTGTAAAAAAGCTGGGGTTGCCTTCATGGCCAAGTGGTCTATTGCATTTATAGGGGCACAGTGCTAAATGGTTATCACATTTGTGTTCTCCATTGACTTACAGTCATGATATAATGATACAATTATAAACCATATAGACTCAGATGATTCTGTTACTATTACGTAATATAGAATTCCCATATTGCTCACGTAGACAAGATCAAGTACAACGTGATGCGTTGTTGTTCTCGCTCCGTCTCTGGTGTGAGAAGAGCACCTCCTCACCTTGGCACAAGAGCATGCATGCATCAACACCAGCATCGTGGCCTCTCTAATCATCAACCCTGAAAACATCGGCCACCGCGGCCGCCGTGTGAAGTCTGAGCTCAAAGGCTGACGCAGATGAAGGGGTCCGCACGGCGTCAGCGGCGGCTGCTGCTGCCTTCTTACCTGCCTCACAAACAGGGTCGACTAGTACAGGATCAGCTAAACAAATACATCATCACCCACAACCATTCTAAGGGGTTAGTATCGGTACTTAGTACAAAACCAATATCAATATCAAATGGGAATTTTTTAAATTATATTAATGATCTTTTACACTTGTTCTGCTTAATGGTATGAAATTTCAGTATTGTATTGTTTGGTGAAAATTCTAAAGGAGCCAAACCCTAACCGCACTAGTTTCCTCATGGAAGAAAAACTGTGCTGACTCCAAGCATGTGAGGAAGTTGACAGTGACTAGGTGTCTAATGGAGGTTTTTTCTGGAAACACATGGCCACTGACTGCCTCACTGATTCTCTCATAGCTCCACTGTTTCTAGTGACTTTGGGTTTGGCAGTGATTTGCGCTGGCGTTAACTGGGCCTTCCCTGATATCCAGATGATCTTAGGCATTGTCACTGATTCCTTGCTGTCTCTGTCCATTACTGTTTATGCAGTAGATTCATTGTTTACTAAGCATGTCACAGTGCCATCTATTTGTATGGGATATCATTTCTGAAACTGGCTGGGGAGGCAGACTAATGTAGCCATAATATAAATAGTTGAGTTGCAAGTCTTTTTCTTGTTATTGGTTTTAGTTGTCATTCTCTCCAGCAGAGGGCCAGCAAACCATAAGTCACATGATCCAAGACTACAACATACTAAGTAGGGCTATAGGAACATTTCCTTAGAAGCCTTTGAACTTTTGTTTACAAAATAGAGCTTGGAATTCCTGAGGAAATTTCAGCTACCTTTGCTAACGGTCACATTAAAAGAAAGGGATTCTCATCTCACATAAGAGGAAATAATAACAATAAAATTGTCATTTGTGTGGTACTGAAAGCAAATAATTTCCATTTTAAAACATTCAAAAGCACTTAAGAAGCTTTTTGGATTTCATATCCATACACTCAGTCAACAAAGGCATTCCTTAACAGACTTGTTTTTGAGGGTTCTTTTTAAAAAGATTGCATAGAGAGTAAGTCAGTGTTGACTGGTATCAATCCTTATGCTGCTGGTATAGTAACTAATTTGACCAATACAAAATGATGCAAAAAAAACACCTAAAAAAATTTCTGAAACCTTGGCACATTGGGTACTCATCTGAGAGTACTCAGCTAGAGCTATCCAATGAATACCAACATGACATGGTTTAGATGGTTTTCAAAAATCTTTGCATCCTTGTGTTTGGACGAAAGTAGCCTTAGCATTGGAAGGGGTTAGGTGCGTTTGTCTATGTTGCATTTCCGTTCTGTAGACCACTTTTCCTGATTTATCAGATTTTCCCCCATCCCCTCCCTATCCTGCAAAGAGTAGCACTCTCTCCCTGCTGCCTTCTCATCTCATGTTTAGGATGTGTTTGTCGCTATCGCATTCCCTTCCTGTGGGCGATAACTCATAGCAGAGGGCCATTCGTTCTACTTGTGTCTCTCTCCACATTACAGCAAGTGGCAGAGCAGTGCGTTGCTGTGAAATATTCCTACATAAAGTGTGACCATTTGCAGGGCTTTCGACTTTTATAGCATGGAGGGTGTAAAGGAAGGAGGAGTAGACGTAGCTCATGCCAGTCCTCCATATTTCACAAGCAGGCTCTAGGAATCATAACAAGAGTTCAACACCCCCCCCCCATGTGTTCCACATCCATATCAATGGGCAGAAAGCTGAAAATGTCTACGCACCATCCATCTGAAGACCTTAGAAGCAATATTAAAGGGCAAATGCACCATCATAATGATTTAGTTCAAAATGTGCCTATACGTGTCACCTTTCTAATAAGACCACCCGCAAGTCTGTCCTCCTCAGCACTCCTCAGATATGGCTTATGAAAGTTAGTAAAAAACTAGCCTGAGTCTGTGCATGGAGGCTGACATTGCAGGCCAATTAAGCCCAATTAAGCACAATCAGTGGTATGAAGTGACTGCCAGTGCTGCTTCTGATTGGTTGAGAGATATCAGTGGCTGCCACTGATATCTCTCAACCAATCAGAAGCAGGGCTGGCAGTCACTTCATAAGCACCACTTCTGATAATGGCAGCCTCTATACCCAGACTCAGGCTAGTTTTTTTACTAACTTTCATAAGCCATATCTGAGGAGTGCTGAGGAGGACAGACTTGCGGGTGGTCTTATTTGAAAGGTGACACATATAGGCACATTTTGAACCTAAATCATCATGATGGTGCATTTGCCCTTTAACTTTGAATAACTTGGATTGTCAAATAAAGGCAGGATAGAGGAAATGGAGTCAAAAAGTAACCTTTAAGTTATAGCAATCTGTAATGTGCCACCGTGACTGCTGTAGAGGAGGAGAATATGTGTGGCCATAGATACTAGTTAATACATTTATTAGCATTGGTTTTGGTTGACTGTGCTGTTTAGTGCTGGTTAATAAATTAGTATTTGTTGTGGTTGACGGTGGCATTAGACTTTTCAGTAGCGGCCAGTATAATGCACTGCTGTAGATGAGAAGGATAGGTGTGGCCAGTGAGATAGCACTATCTAATGTATTTATTGGTTTTGGTTGACTAGAGTGTGCTGTATAGTGCTAGTTAATAAATTAGTATTGGTCACTGTAGCTCACTGTGCGGAGTATGGGCCAGTGCAATGCAGCACCATTGCTGTAGAGGGGGAGATGGGTGCAGCCATAGATACATGCTATTTATTAATGCATTTATTAGCATTGGTTTTGGTTTACTACAGTGTGCTGTATAGTGCTAGTTAATAAATTATTATTGGTCATGGTTAGCGTTGGCATTAGGCTTGCCATTAGTAGTCGGTGCAGTATGGTGCCAATGCTGTAAAGGGGAGATAGGTGTGGCCAGTGATATAGCACCAGTTTATGTATTTATTACCATTGGTTTTGGTTGACTAGATTAGAGGGGGGAGATGGGGAGATAGGTGCGGCCAGTGATATAGCACTAGTTAATGTATTAAGTAGCATTTGTTTTGGTTGACTCTAGTGCTGCGTAGTGCTAGTTAATAAATTAGTATTGGTTGGTTTGGCAGTGGCATTAGCAGTTGCTGCAGTGCAGTGCCACTGTTGTAGATGGGGAGATAGGTACGGGCAGTGAGACAGCACTAGTTAATGTATAATATTTATTAGCAGTGGTTTTGGTTGACTAGAGTATTGTGCTAGTTACTAAATTAGTATTGGTCGTGGTGGCACTATGCTTACCATTAGTAGTCAGTGCAATGTGGTGCCACTGCTCTGGAGGGGGAGATAGATACGGGCAGTGAGACAGCATTAGTTAATATATGTATTAGCATTGGTTTTGGTTGACTAGAGTATTGTGCTAGTTACTAAATTAGTATTGGTCGTGGTGGCACTATGCTTACCATTAGTAGTCAGTGCAATGTGGTGCCACTGCTGTGGAGGGGGAGATAGGTACAGCGGGCAGTCAGCATGAAGAGAAGAGGGAGAGGAGGAGGAGGAGTGCTGCTGACACATAATGACACTCTGTCAGGCTATGATAAGGATGTCTATTGATCAAACCTCCCTCCGCTCTCACCACTAAATAATACAGATACGACTCCATGGCCGCCGCCGCAAGACCATCTATTGGCAACGTGCAGGGTTTGGGGGGCAGGACTCTGCTGCTGTTACTGCTGCTGTTGACCAAAAGGCTGGATTTTATATCCTGCTGGTCCTGCCATGGGCTGTTGCAGGAACAGTGGGGTGCTAAGGGGTTTGTCAAACCCATCTTTTCAATACAAATTGTTGATTTTCTTGCTAAGAATTTCATGTCAGAAACAACCACCTATACAATACTGAATCTGTGTGATTTGTCATATAAGGGGTTGGTTAACCTTGAGCAGCCCTTGGGCCCCTGAGGGACTTGCTGTGTTTAAAGCCACCATACTCTTTGATAGACACTGATCTTGCCTCAGGATTTTCATTCCTAGAGAATCAGTAGGATGTTCAATTGGTCTGTCAAACAGATATATTTTGATAACAGATAAATCAAAGATTGGACCAAATGTTAGTGGATCAGCGGTAGCCTAATGGTGCCTAGTGATGCTACGCTCCCAAACCTGGGTTCGCATGTTTGAGGCTCTGCTGAATCCCCCCCCATAAACGGGTTGGCCTGGTAGCTATACAAATATGCGGCATTGTGGAGGGCTGTCTATGGTCCTTCTGCAACTGAAAGACCCCTCGTGAATAGATAGGATATCCTTCCCAGTTCCAGGTTTCTATCTGGCTAATAAAAATGATTATAATAAAATGATAATGATAATAATGATAATGATATGGATATTAATAATTATGATAATAGTAATGATAATAATGATAAAAATAATAATGATAATAATAATAATGATAATAATAATGATAGTAATAATGATAATAGTAATAATGATAATAGTTATAATGATAATAATAATGATAATAAAAATAATAATAATAATAATAATAATAATAATAATGGTAATAATGATAAAAGCCTGGAGTAAATCAAATTTACAAAAATATGAAAAGGAGAGTTGGGACTCCCTCAGATATTTTCCATATTTTCCAAAAGATACTTTGGCTAAACATGCCATGGAAATTTGAAAATCTATGTGAGGCAATATGATTTTTTTTTGAGAAATTCAAGTAATTCATTAATTCAGCTGTATTTGCAATTTTGCATTTTCCATATGTGATTTGAATTTCAATGAGGCAAAGTGTCACAAATTAATGCACAGATTTCTAGGGGGTGCTCGTCAGCACGAATAAGTAAATTAGTGATGCTTAGCAATACAAAATGTTTTGAAAATCGTAAGTTATTTCACACGTTGTGATGGGTGATGTTAACTCTTTTGTGCCTCTAATGTCAAAATATATCTTGACTATTTTTGAAATACATTTATGACAAGAACGTTTTTCATTTATTATTGCTGGAAAGATATTGATCTGAACTAAACCAACAACTCTCCTTCAAGTATTTTCGGTGAAGTAATACCCTATTCCGATGTAATTTTCAAAAGTAGTGTACGTGCAGACGACTCTTGTCAAGGAGATCTCCAGGCATGAATGGGTGGATGGGTACACCGATTTCATATTAACAGGTGCTTCACCCTCATGACTCGAGAAATCCCCAACGAATCTCTTCATTTCTTCTAATAGATCTTTTTGTGTACACATCATCAATCTTACTTTTGTGTGTCCTGCGTTAATGCGGTGGTCTTTCCGGAGCTGCGAAGGAGATAAAGGATGCTGGGAGATATGTTGCCCGATGCCAGCCGATGTGCAACCAATTTGTAACCGCTACTTGGCAAAGCCTTCGCTCTTTACATAGGAGATGAATCAGAGGAAAAACACACACGTTTGATTAGGGAAGGATGGCATTCACGTGTCTAGCACTGAGGCCATGTAGTAAGATATAAGAACCTCCCAGCAACAGTTATTAACCCAGTCAGGCGTTAAGTGTCCAAAGCATCCATGCCTAGAAATCTACTAGAAGAGTGTCATCTTGACCTGTCATACTTTTAAAAATATCTTAAGATTGAAGCATTGATTTGGAAACTATTTAGTTAGTAGATAAAGCTTAAATAGCAAGCAACTCTCCTTCAAATGTTGTCTAGATTTTGCTTTAAGTGTTAGAGATATATCACCAAAATAATCCGACAGATTTGACTGAATGAGTTAAAAGGTTTTTGTGACCAGAGCATTTTTTTGGAAAATATTTGCAGTTGAAATGTTTATCAGATTCTAACCCTTAACCCTCCTTGAAATATTTCATGTATATATGCCTAGTTTTAAAGCTATTTTCAAAAGTAAATTTTGTCTAGGCATCTCTTATCAGTGATCCTCAGGCTTGAATGGGTTAATCCTAGATTGATGCCGTGAGTTCCCCTAGAGAAGTGCCATCTTGGTGCCATGCTATTGTTGTAAATAACTTGGCTAGAAGTAATCAAACCAATTATGCCTAGAGCCCTACCTTTAGAAAGTGTCATCTTGGCATGTTGCCTTTTGAAGACAGCATGGTAATAAAGCATAAAGCGTGATGAAAAAATATGGAGGGATGTATCTAATCCTATTGGCTTTGTATGGGTCTGGTGGTGATTATAAACTTCAGTGAGAAACTGATCTATGACTTTACCCCCATGTATGGGTGTCGCGGTTGTCAGATCTGTTACATTTGTTGAAGAGCTGGATTCAGAAATAATTCACCAATCAGACAATATTTCTTGGCTTAACCCATTCATGCCTAGAGTTACTCTATGATACCTTTGAAAATTACTTTTAAATTAAATTTGCATTCACAGATATACAGTTGTAGATTGAGATCTGATTAACATTTCTCTATCAAATATTTCCTAAATATGCTTTTGGTCAATACAAAATGATGCAAAAACATGAAAAATTACTGAAATCATGGCACATGGGTACTCATCTGAGAGCTATCCAATGAATACCAACATGACAGGTTTAGATGGTTTTCAAAAATCTTTGCATCCTTGTGCTTTGGACAAAAATTGCCCTAGCATGGGATTAGTTAAGTCATGGAAGTAGTGGTTACTGGTTACTGGGGCTGTGGTTTTGGGTACCAAAGCGCTGAATTCAGAAGAATATCATGGCTGAGATGACACTGTATTTCTTGGCTCAGTCCTTGTTGTCAGGAGGGGAGCGACGTGTTATTCTGAGACCTGGAGGATCAGGGGATATTTGTGGCAGCAACTCAAGCATTGCGCACAAGCTCTGGTCCTGTCTTAAATGTCACCTACAGGTCCACATCAACTACAGTCTTAGGACTTGGGGTTCCCTAAGGTCTGTCGGATCTTTATTGGAAAATTGCATTTTTATAGCTAATATTGTAGAAGTTTCTTTAAGACTTTGTTTGATTGGAAACTTTTGTGAAAGGGGCAGTTTTATAAACTTGGTATCTTTGGTAGTGGCCGGGATGGATGGATAAATAGAAAGATAAAGACATATGTCCCTGGACCTTCTCTTACAATATATATATATATATATATATATATATATATGTATACATATACATATATATATATATATATATATATATATATATATATATATATATATATATATATATATATATATATATATATATATATATACATATATATATACATATATATATATATATATATATATATATATATATATATATATATATATATATATATATATATAAATATGTATGTATATGTATGTAATGTTTTCAATATTCCACTGCCTCTTCTTACGTTATCAATTTGATTTGTAATGCCTCATAATGTCTCAGAGCTCCATGAATAGTTAATACTGCATGTTCCTCATTAGGTGCTGTCTTCTTTGAAGTCCTTGTCAAAATAACACACAGAATACAAATCTGCCTGCTGGCTAGTGAATTAATACTCAAATATTGTGAAATACAAGCTCAATGATAACTCCAAGCCTTTTATTGAAGTGCCTGAGTATTTCTTAGAAAGCTTGTGGAATACCTAAGTACACCTTACAAGAATGAAGGTTCTTATGAAATGTGGAGGCGTGAATCATGTTCATGCCTTGAAGGCTCAGACCTCATGGAGTAGGTAGATGAGTGTGGTTTACATGACAGCTCCTATCTTCTACATAATAAGTGCATCTTAACCCATTCATGCTTTGAGATTTTCTTTAACAGGGCTCAACATTAAGTAAAAACGTCATAAGCCCAGCAGGGCTAGCTACCGAAACTTTTACTAGCCCTGAAATATTTTTGCTAGCCCTGATATAATTGACAACTCTTTTCAAATAGTGGCCTCTTTTGATATCATAGCCTCTGTTGATAACATGAAAAGAATACAGTGTATTGTGGTAAATTGAGTTAAATTATCGCCAAGGTATGCAGAGCCAAAGGTTGGCTTCGTAATTTTTAAGCGCTGGTATTTTAATTCTGTCTAGCCCCTCAGGGCTACTCACAGGTAGAATTTACTAGCCCTGACTTTCAATAACTAGCCCGGGGCTACAGGGCTAGCCTTAACGTCGAGCCCTGTTTAATATTGTCTTTTATACAAATTATACTTGGAAATTAAGCATAAACTAGAAAAAAAAATTTGTAGGGGAGTTATTAGTTAGTTTCTTTTCTATGTTTCTCCTCCAAATATTTTCTGAAAGTTGCTTTTGTTAAAGAGATATCACCAAAGGAGGTTTTGGGCGTTACACGCATGATTACATTATGAGATATATATAGAGCACAATTCCACAAAAATGAACTCATGGCAACTAATGAGCAGAAGGGTCTTGATATCTTGATATAAGCGATGTATTTAGAAAAAAAATGCCAAGGTTTTTTCTGTTTAGTTTTTAACACTCTTTCACCTATTTTTCTGGTATTGCTCTATTCAATGAGTTATGTTACAAGTGTTCAGACCATGTGTGCACTCCAAAGGCACTAGTTTGATGGGATATTGGACAAAATGCCAAGAACTGGGCCAGCAAATATTGAAACTGCGAATCTTTTTCCTACCTCAAAGAGAGGGGTTTCTACTGGCAGTGATATTATTGAATCTAGAACATACATGCCAAGAACTAAGGCCCGCTAATCTTATATTTACCTGGATGTGAATAATAATTGCATATGTGATGATGGTATTGCCGTAGAACCTAGGAGAAACATTAGAAGATAAGTCTTGTTATAAGAGCAGTGAATGATATCTATATCTCAGCGTTGGAAATGTATTTGATGACGGTAATGTTTCAGAACCTACATCAAATGCCAAGGGGAAGAACTGGCAAATCCTGCAATCACATCCCTACCCATCTTGCTTACACCTAAACAAATGATTTCATTTAATATGCACCACCACCACTCCTATACATGTTTCATGGGAACTCCTAGTCTAATTCTCTGATTCTTGTAACGCATAGACCTCACTGGCAAAGCACAAAAAAACATTAACTCATAAGATATCCTGTGTTCCTTTTTGGAGAAGAAGCGGTAGACACTGTAGATACCTACAGAAGAGTAAACACCATATCACTGTCTTACAGTGGAACTGCCGCTGTTAGATATTACCATAAGACCAGAGACTAGTTGGTTATAACAATATACTAATATTTTGATAGTGTAAGGAGGCTCTTTTTAAACCCTTGTTTCTTTTACCTTTAACCCCCACCCCCTTCCTCCACTCATAGATCTGGCCCTCTGGAAGTAATGGATGCACGTGCTACCCCTCTTGCCCCCCCCCCCCCTCTCCACATTCTAACTCTACCCTTGTGTTTATTGCAATATAGACAGGCATACAGGCAACATAAGGCCCCTCTCAATCACCTTGTGGGCTCCGCACTAGAAAAAAGCCCAATGCTCTTTTGCTCTGCTTAGAGAACTAGCCCCTACTCCCATCACATCCCTCCACTCCCGGAGTCTCACCCCCGAACCTTGTGGCCATCACGTAGAAAAAAAGCCACCTTGGCTATGTATGGAAGAATCAGCCCAAAGTTCAATCATTCCCCTTTCTTGGTGCCATAACATGCACGACTATCATGCTCTGGCTGCAAAGAGATCAAGGGAAACGTGATATCAGTTTTTCACACCTGCTGCTTGTTAGGGCACTTCTTACTTCTCAGCTGTGATTCTAACTAATGTGGTATTGACAAACACAAACTGGTTTAACCTTTTGCTCTGCAATGTCATGCTGCAATCTTGTGAAATTAAAAAAAATAATGGTGGGGGTAATTTATTTATAAGTCATTTTTGAAAGTATCATAAGTCTAGATGCCACTTGTTGAGAAGATCTCTAGGGATGAAAAACTTGTTAATGGAAAAGAAGCTTGTAGCAAAGAAGTCCAAAATCAGGTAAATGATCAGGTATTACTTTGATCATTTTCGATTGATTGGTTTTCCATACCAAATGTAACCGAGTTATCCAAGGTAATCCTGGCATTTTCTTTAAAATTGTCCCTAGAATTCCTGGATATCCCAGCTTTATTTGGTAAGGGATGTCTGCTATTGTGCTAAGTAGGATATGGTTTGTAAATTGGAATTTCAATTTTTGTCACCTTCCACCATATTTAGGCTAATTCATTACTAGCCAGTTGTAAGTGGTGGAGGAAAACTGGAGTACCCCACGAAAACTACAGTCTAACCCCCAAGTCACTTGCAACTTTCTCACATGTCCCTACCAGGATTCAAACCCAAGCAAAGGTGAGGGACAGCGAGCAGTCAGTGGCAATACCTTAGACCACTAGGCCACCCGGGCAGCCCCTATGATTTATAATCAAGTGTGGCTTGTGTACCAAGATGGGACAATGTTGATCCGTCAGTGGGCATGCAATTAAAATTCTAGCCACAGAGTCTCTGGCCGTTGGATTTAAGTGGACTGGCTGCGGGCCTGATCAAGAAGGAGATATCTCGCAGACCAGGGGGATAAACACTGTTCCTCCGTGTAGGCAGCCAACATGACAGCCGTAGAGGGGATCAAGGGTGGGACTTAACCCTTATGCTGCTGGTGGCTAATTTGACCAATACAAAAGGATGCAAAAAACTCAGCGAGAGTTATCCAATGAATACCAACATGACAGGGTTTAGATGGTTTTCGAAGCTGTTTGCTTTCTAGTGCTTCGGGCGAAAGTAGCCTCAGCATTGGAAGGGTAATTAGCATCTGGGGCCTGGGTGGACAGGGAAGGGAAGGATCAATGTTTGATATGCATTGATATGCATGCCTCCTACATTTGCTCCTGGTCTATGGTATGACCAGCGACGTATATACCATAGTTATAGGTCCCTGGTATGACTTAACTATGATTTCCTCAGTTCTGGTCGCGTTTTATCCTTGATGTATAGGTGTTAGTTTCTTTGGCTGATCATAGATGACGTGAGGGGTGATCACCCTGATTAGCTGGAACCATAAGAATTTAGAAAGATTGTACTGTGGCCACCTGGTGAGCAAGTTCAATACTAAACCTGGGTAGACTCCATTTACTCCCTGTGGAGTTCTAAAAATGTTCCTTAATAGGCACGTAAGGAAAATAGATATTTTTCATAAATATTTGATTGAATTTTTTTCCTTTGGATTTGGTAATATATTTGAATTATTTTAGATAAAGCTGATTTTAGAGTAAACAAGTGAAATATACGCATTGTGGTCTGAGTGACAGTAATAAATGCCCACTTTGCCTTATGTTGTCAGTCCTTGTCGGAATGGTGCCAATTTCCTAGAAGCTGTCGTGACTTTCGTCAAAGCTTTTTATTTTCCCTAACATATATTATCTTAATCATTTGATATTACAACACACTTTATATTAATTTTGATAAGTTAGAAAAGAAATCAAGTTGATCAAGAAGATTGGTATCTCTCAAAGAAGAAATGGAGTAGAAAATGGCTACTCTTTCCCTGTCATCCTCAATAAAGATAGCGGTGGTCATGGTTGGGGCTCCCTTTGATGCTAAGGTAGCATAGACTATGCATTTATTTCCACCTTTCTTTTCACACGTTAGTGAGCTAGTGACGTAACTATAGAGTTTGCTTAGTGAACTTGGCTTCTCCTAGTTTGAGTTATGCTCACTATCCAGTATTACTCTATTTGAAAAATTATGTTCCAAGTCAAGCCATGTAGACTCGTCACATGAAAAGGTGTTAATCCTTGTTAGAGCACCTGTGGGGAGTGGCGCCCTTGTTCAAACAGTAATTACTAAATATTTCATGAAATAAAGCCAAAATCCTTATAGGTATAGGTGATGTCTTTAGTTAGTAAGTGTGATAGTAAACAGAATTTGGTTCTAGTGCGGTTGAGTAGAAAAATATTCAAATCTTGTGATTATACTTAAAACAGGAATAAAATTAGAGCAAATAGACAAATATAGCCACCCACCAGGCCTGTCACATTAAAATTCAGGTTTTGGGGTTAGAGGAATGTTTATTAGCAAATGCCCCTATTGTAGCCTCAATTTCGCACCCAGAATAGCTAAATGCTTGAAAATGGCAGCACTTAGAGTGACTCCCATCGGGATGTGGTGCCATCAAAGTTCCTATAAATTTTGTCATTATTTTCAATTTATTATTAATCTGATTGGCCATTTAATTAAGTTTCTAGTGAAAAGATAATAAATTATGAATGATAAATTGGCTCGAATGTCGTCAATTGAAATATTTGTGTCAATTATTTATGACACTACAAATCCTGATCACTGAAAGCCGCATTGATGACAAGTACAGCATAAACAGTAATTATAATAAAAATGATGATGATAATAATAATCATAATAATAATGATAATAATGATAATAATAATAATAATAATAATAATAATAATGATAGTAATAATAATAATAATAAGAAGAAGAGGAAGAATAACAAACATTCCATCACAAGGCAACTTTTTCAACAATATCAACATCATAGCTTTTATTAGCTAGATTTAATTATATATATATATATATATATATATATATATATATATATATATATATATATATATATATATATATATATATAAATATATATATATATGTATATATATATATATATATAAATATATATATATATATATATATATATATGTATATATTTATATATATATATATATATATATATATATATGTATATATACATATATATATATATATATATACATATATATATATATATATATATATATATATATATACATATATATATATATATGTATGTATATTTATGTATATATTCAGTACCTGTTTTCTGATATGGTGGAAAGTGTCTTCTATCCCTTATTTTGAACTCATGATTTGGCCACTTTATTTCATGTTTCATTGAAAAATAGTTAAAGGTTGTAGTCCTTGAAATTTCAAACGACTTTATTAAAGAGATAAAAAAATACCTGCTCCAAATTTCCAAATCAAGTACCAAATGTACTATTTCTGACAGAAGCGAAGGAATGAAAAAAACATCCTATTCTGGCTACTGTGAGCCGTTTGAATACAAATGCAGTTGATTTTGTGTTTGCCCTTATCAGCTGTGATTGTAGCTGTGTGCAGGAGAGATGGGAGAGGAGAATGATTTGTTTGTTGACAGCAGGCCCAATTGGGAGAGTTGTGATTCTGGGGCTGGAGTCAGTAAATTGATGGCTAACAATCGGCCACGAGACTAAAGATTAGATTGCTGGACTAGCTGTTAAAGGTCGACATTGACTGCTCCTTGACAGATTACTTTCAGAGTAAAGAGAGTAATAACAGAGCCATTGTTATAGCAGCAATGCCTAAGCTTTGTCCCACTGGGGAAATGCTATAATGCAAGGTATCAGTGGGAGTATTGCCATTGTTGAGACAAAGGAGGGTGTTTCGTTTATTATCATAATAACAATGATAATAATAATAATAATAATGGTAATACTAATAATAATGACGATGATGAATTTTGATGATGATGATGATGATGATGATGATGCTTTTGATGGTGATAATAATTATGATAGTGATAATATGTATGAAAGGTATGATGATTTAGGTAATCATAATGATAGGAATACTGATAATTATTAATAATAATAATGATAAATAATAATAATAATAATAATAATAGTAATAATGATAATAATAATAATGATAATAATAATGATAATGATAATAATAATGATTATAATAATAATAATCATAAGTATAAGGATAAGAATAAGAATTAGTTTGATAATGATTATAAGTTATAATAATGATGATACTAGTATTGATAATAATAATAATAATGATAAAGTAATGATTATAATATCAATAATAATTATAGTGATGATAAAAAATAATAGCGATAATGAAAATATAATAGTGATAACAACTATGATAATAATGGTGACGATAATAATAATAGTAATAATGATAATAATGAAAATAATGATAATAATGATAATAATAATAATAATGATAACACTATTAATGATGATGATTATGATAATAATAATAATAATAATAATAATAATAATAATAATAACAATAATTATAATAATGATATAATGATAATAATAATGATGAAAATAGTTATAATGATAAATGTAATAATGATAACATTAATAAAAAGACTGATGACATCTTGGATAAAGACTAAGACTGCTACGGTCAAACTGCCTTTAACAATATATACCATATTGATATGACCCCTATGATAAGTTTGAATATCTCAGATGCATCAGGCTGTCCTGATGTGAGTTTTGTCACCTTTTTGTCGTATTCCTTGAACACTCCTCAGATCTCTGGCAGTAGCAGTCTCAGTGGTTGCCTCTCGCAGCCATCCCTGCCTGTATTGATAACCATCTTCATAGCATTAAGTTTTAATTAATGACTGGCCACCAGGTGTCTCTAGCATCTAGGGAGCCTGCTGCTGTCGACTGCTGCCCGGTAGTGTTGATCCAGCATGATGGCAGCGATGTGTGTTCTAACTCTGCGGCGGTAGGCTTAGCCTATAGACTAGCTGCTCCTCTCTGTGAAACTCACAGATCTCACTAATAATCCATATCCATGATTGGTGTTCACTAGGGTGTCACAGCATAGAAATCCCTGAGCACGGGCAAACAGTTTTATAGCAAGCACACATTTTAGCCAGGGTCTATAGGAATGAATACAAATATAAATATGAGAATTGGATCACAAGTAAACAGTTTGTGATGCAGCTTATGTGTAATTTGGCACTGCTGTGTTAAAAGGGTAAACAAAATGCTTAAATGAGAGCATGTTTTAGATGTCTTTTTTTCTTTCCTTTTTTTCTTCATAGAATAACAAGGACACTATTGTACCTAGTGTGACATTAGCCAGGTCTCATAGTTTATGACTGGGCATATGAGGGCTAGACTAGCCTTGATAAGCAAGCATACAGTCATAGGGGTAACAAGGAAATCTGTGTACCCAGTTTGACATTAGCCAGGTCTCGTAGTAATATATATATATATATATATATATATATATATATATATATATATATATATATATGTATATATATATATATATATATATATATATATATATATATATATATATATATATATATATATATATATATATATACATATATATATATATATATATATATATATATATATATATATATAGAGAGAGAGAGAGAGAGAGAGAGAGAGAGAGAGAGAGAGAGAGAGAGAGAGAGAGAGAGAGAGAGAGAGAGAGAGATATGCTATCATATATATATATATATATATATATATATATATATATATATATATATATATATATATATATATATATATATATATAAATATACATGTTGATATATATATATATATATATATATATATATATATATATATATATATATATATATATATATATATATGTGTGTGTGTGTGTGTCTATTGGCTAATTCGTTGATTACAAAAATCATACATATACATTATAACAAAAGAACTTAGACAGACCCTATAAAAGGGTATTAGAACCATAAATATATGCTGCAAAGAACAAAGTTCTGTGATATGTTCATTATATAATAAAGAGAATTACTAATTATATAAGTGGGCATGAGGTCTAGACTAGATAATTTCCTAGTTTACAGCCATAAGGGTAGCAAAGAGAACAGTGTTACCAATATGACGTGACATTAGTCCGGTATCATAGTTTATAACTGGGTACGAAGTCTAGATTCACCAAGCTATCATTGAGTTATAGGGGTAGCAACGAACTACACACTCTACGACACTATACATATACTCAGATTAACATAATCCAGATCATTTGCAAATTTCTGTAGAAAGTATTGACTTGTATATGAGACTACAGCCTCAAACTAAGATGTTGGGGTGAAACCAACCACCCCCACCCTTCCCCCTTCGAAAAAAACTGACGCTTGATAATAAACTATAGCATATCATTTTAACGTTTTATTTTTTTCAAAGGGGATGGAACTGCCATGATTTTCATGTTCTCTAAAACAGTTTCTGTCACTAAGAAACTATTAAAAACTGTAGTGAATCATTTGATCAAAAAGCTATCATATTGTTTACTTTTCGATGATCTCCAGTCTTATGCATAGTCCTTGTTAAACTGGGTATAGACCATGATGACCTACTTGAATTAGCATGGATTCTCTCTGTGTTCATCTCTCTGGACCGCCTGATTATGATTGTTGGAACATTATCTAGTTAACATGCCAGCGCTTGTGCAAATGCGTTGGAGTATTTCCTGTCCATTAGCTTGATGGCCCAATAAGTAAATTCAGGGTTTCCAGGCCAATCAGCTCTTGTATATTTTCAAGTTCACTCAGCGTGACGACAAGAAACTCAGAAGAAAATAGTGCAAAAATCATCCAATTAGAAATTGTGGGATTCGCTTGTGTGTAACTTACACCTAAACATTAACAAAAAAATAGGATTGTGAAATAATCCAAATATGTAACTAATTGAGCAAGAGTTAATGGAGCATCGTGTCTTCTCACTCAATTATGCTAATTAGGCAACAAAATATATGTCAATGACCTCAAATCAACTCTGCCAGAACTCAGAACTATTTGGTAAAGAACTCATCATCATCATTATCATCATCATCATCATCATCATCATCATCATCATCATCATCATCATCAACAGCAGCAGCAGCAGAAGCAGCTTAATCATAATCACTATTACCATCATCATCATAATCAAAATCGTAATCATTATCATCTTCACCACAATCTATCCAGCAGTTCAAAAAATTCAATTAGAATATATAGACTAATGATTTTCCTAGAAAGACAGGCTGAACAAAGGAAGTGTTATTATATATATATCCATGTTGCTGTGCTGTTACTAACTCATCATGATTCTTAATCAGTTTGATAGCATTGCTATTATTGACATTTCTAATTGTAACCTCTATTATTTCTTGTAACGTCTGTATTCTGACAGTTACTCCATTATTCAGGGCAGGTTTTTATTTTCTGCAAAACTGTTTTGGTCATTTGCCATATTTCTTGCCATTTGTGGGATTGTAGGAATCTTGTGATTGCATGCCGTTTGGTTGTTGGGTCACATGTTAGGTCAGACTCCCAGATGATGCCGGGATTTATTGCCCACATGTAAGAAACATGTAGAAATATTGCTGCCCATCAACATGATCCTCTAGAGGTGCATGTCCAAATGTAGCTAAGAATACCTAGGAATGCCCAGGAAACGATTGGAAAATGCCAGGATTATCTTGGAAGGTATTTATTGCCTACATATAGAATGTCCAGGAAATGCTAGGAAAATGCCAGGGTTTCCTTGAAAGTATCAGCTGATTTAGAAATTTATTGCTTACATGTAGAATGTCCAGGAAATGCTAGGAAATGCCAGGGTTTCCTTGAAAGTATCGGCTGGTTTAGAAATTTATTGCCTATATGTAGAATCTCTAAGAAATGCTACGAAAATGCCAGGGTTTCGTTGGAAGTATTAGTTGATGTAGGAATTTATTGCCTACAAATAGAGATATCACTGCCCCATCAACATGATCCTATAGAAGTGCATATCCAAATGTAGCTAAGAATACCTAGGAATGCCCAGGAAAGGATTGGAAAATGCCATGATTATCTTGGAAGTAATTTATTGCCTACATGTAGAATCTCTACGAAATGCTAGGAAAATGCCATGGTTTCTTTGAAAGTATCAGCTGGTTTAGAAATTTATTGCCTATATGTAGAATCTCTACGAAATGCTAGGAAAATGCCAGGGTTTCCTTGAAAGTATCAGCTGATTTAGAATTGTATTGCCTACATGTCAGGGAAATGCTAGGAAAATACTAGGGGTGTCCTTGGAAGTATCAGTTAATGTAGGAATTCATTTCCTACAAATAGAAACATCACTGCCCCATTATACAAGGTTCTTCTCATTTGCTGATTACCAAATGTAGCTGAGAACACCAGGAAATATCTAGGGATTGCTAGGGAAGTGCTAGGATTGCCTTGGGTGTATTAGCAATATTTTGTAAAGATACATAGGTGCATTTCCATTATAGAAATAGGATGGTTTTCCTTTGACCCAAGGCAACTGAAGATAATTCTGGGCCACCTGTAAGTGAAATCAGGTCCAATCAGCTGTAGAATTGGTCTTAGATACCCACTATAGCATATCATATTAACCTCAATAAATACATTCCCATTTGGAGCATACACATGGCCTGATACCATGCACGTATCTTGAAAATAAAGCTTAATTTCGAGGGATATTTGACTGAAAATTCATGTCACAGTCCCTCTTCAAATGTTTTTCTAATTTTACTCTATGTGAAATGTTTTGTTCAAAGTGGCCAGACTGTGTGTGTGTTCCCAATGCATAAGGGTTAATGGTTGATAGGGCCTCCCCGATAGCTCTGGGGTCTAGTGTCTCACCCCTGCACAGGGTTCAAAATTCACTTATTTTCATAAAACAATGGCAACCCTCAACCCATAAGAATTGTAATTATTAAAAAGTCTCCCAAATTACTGAGAATTTATATTACCATGCCAAATGAAGCTGTGATGTGAATACCCAAAGTTTCTAAGTTTCCTTGGATGAAATTAGTAAAATGCCAGAATTTCCTTTGAAATCTCAGCTACATTTGGTAAGGGTTAAGCCTCTAGGTTTTCATGTTAGGTTCCAAAAGCGACCTTATATACTCAATGTGCACTCAAAGGTTAGTCAAGCATTTAATAGAACAACTATGCATGTAATTCTGTACATGTAATGCCCATGACCTATTTTTAGAACACCCATTCACCTTGAATCATATTACATACTTATTGTTTGTGTTATTTTGTTGTAAGCTGAGTCTGGCCTAATCTTGTTTAACCTTATCATTTCCAAGCTGCCCTGTTAGTTACACATCCTTATCACTCACAACACAGAATTTAGAATTTGTATTATCACTTTTCCTGCCATATTGTGGTTAAGCCGTGACCAACCAGTTTTAACACTAGCAACTTTCTCACTTGCCCTGGCCGTGATTAGAGCCAAGGCACTGGTAGAGTCTCTGGTAATGCCGTAGACCACATGTACAACACAGACCTCATTTCCTTAGAACTAGCCCTTTAACCCAGACAATAAGACCTGGCACATATGGAGGTATATTGATAACAAGGCAGTATTTTGAGGAATACTTAACTGGTAGTTGTTGACTTAGTTAATTTATACAATCCCTCTTTTTTTCAATTATTTTTTCCTAGAAAAGTGGTATTCAAAATTGTCAGAGGACTGTGTTCACTCCAATTACAAATAATTAACCTATTAAGGCCTACTTCCCTGTTGCCCCTATGTCATTCCCAAAACAAATATTAATCATCCCCCACTTCTGCCAAAAATCTCTTTATCTCCAATTATATTTACAGAACTATATCCTACTTGCTGGAATAATTGGGAAATAAAAAAGAATCTGAGTCTTGAGCATCATTTCTTATTCCCCTGCTGATAACTTGTTAACCTATCTATGAAACTGTCCCACCCCTTCAAAGGCTGTCCAGGCTCATGTAGTCGTCCTTTTGCTGTTGCTACAGTTGGGGTTTGAGGGTGATACAAAAAAACACACCTTGATTTCAAACATCAACTGTGACATTTTCAAAATAAAATGCCTCTCATTCATTTGATTATTCCTGAAACAAATTCCTATTTTTGTTTAACCCTTCCAAAGCACAAGGATGCAAAGATTTTTGGAAACCATCTAAACCTATGCGATGTTGGTATTCATTAGATAGCTCTCACTGAGTACTCTAAAATGAGTCCCCATGTGCCAGGGTTTCAGTCATTTTTCAGGGTTTTTGCATTATTTTGTATTGGCCAAATTCGTCACCAGCAGCATAAGCGTTAAGATACAAATTAAAGTCCTTGAAATTCTCAATCCACCACTGTCTCTTTTAATTAAGATACATCTGGTGAGCTCCTCCCATTGAAATCTTATCTCCTGCGTGGCAGCTGGCACCAGGAAATATGTAGAGAAACCCTGAGATACCCTAACCATCTTAATTATAAACATGGATGCAAATTGATAACAACACGGGATCCCCCACTGGGGGCCCCTAGTGGTAAATCTGGGTCATGTGTAATTGATTTTTCCTTGTTATTTGTCTGGATCCTATTGTATGAAGGATACAGCGCTGAAAGTGGTTGGATGGCCTAATTCCCTTAAGCCTGCTGGATCCTGTTTTATCAGAGGGAGTGTGAAAAGAGGGGTATTTTCACCCGTATGTGTGTTCATACCGGCAGCAGGAATTGAGCGGCTGCTGCTCGTCGGTGCCCCCATCAGGCCCCTCTCCCTGCTCGACTTGCTGGGGATCTATATTAGGGTTATTTATGTTAACAAACCCTAGCCACTCAGAGATAGTACACATGCAGCAGGCAGCAGGCAGGAGCCGGTAGCAGCACCAGTACCACAGCTACATGTACATGCAAACTACCAACAGTAAGTAGCAGGGAGAAAAGATATAGAAAGAGAGATAGAGGAGGGGGCAGGCTCTCCATACATCCAGCTATCAGCCTTATCAGCACAGGACTGTAGGTCTTGATGCTGCTTTCATTAACATATCTTCCTCCTGGAGTGGTAGCAGTAGCAGTAGTAGTACAGTGGTAAGTTTCAACATAGTGAGCCTTGCCCATCACCCGTAGGAGGAAGAATCGCAGGGGACAGTACTGCTACATCGACTAGAGAAGGGACTACATTTCTTCGAGCCTGTTAGTAAGTGAGTGAGTGAGAGAGTGAGTGTACTGCTAGCTACTACAACCTACACACCAACCAACCACACACTATAGGATTATTCTCCTGCTTAATATTATACTATTTGGTCCTGTGTTTAGTTGGCTAGAGCAGTGATGATGATGATAGTGCTGCCCGTGGCTGGTGGTGTGGCTGGCTGCCGTAGTCTGCAGTGACAGCGCTACATGATGATGATATTGATAAGCTACACAGTGTAGAGTGACAGGCGACATTGGTGAAGGCAGTCAATTACTGTCCTCTCACACTCTACTGCAGCAGTGGAATAGTTGTTGTTGCCATTTGGCAAAGGTGGGTGACACACTCAATACAGGAAGGTAGGAGAATAGCGTGGACATCCAGTAGATTCTTCAAACTCATGACATGTAAACCCTTATGCTGCTGCTGGCTTATTTGGCCAATACAAAATGATGCAAGAATAGCTGAAAAATGACTGAAGCCCTGGCAAATGGGTACTCATCTGACAGTACTCAGTGAGAGCTATCCAATGAATACCAACATTAAAGGGTTTAGATGGTTTTCAAAAATCTTTGTGTCCTTGTGCTTTGGACGAAAGTAGCCTTAGCATTTGAAGGGTTAACTTGTGAGAACCTAACTCCTGAGATTCTTCAAACTTATTAGATGATAACTTGGGGGATGCCAACTCATGAGATTTTTCAAATTTAAGAGATGATAACTCTGGAAATTCTTCAAACTCATGAGATGTTAACTTGGAAGTTGTTAACTCATATGAAATTCTATAAATTCATGAGATGTTAACTTGGAAGTTGTTAACTCATATGAAATTCTATAAATTCATGAGATGTTAACTCAGTAGTAGTTAACTCCTGAGAATCTATGAACTCATAAAATGTTAATTTAGGAGTAGTTAACCCTTATGCTGCTGGTTGCTAATTTGACCAATACAAAATGATGCAAAAAGCTGAAAACCTTAAATAATTGACTGAAACCCTGGCATATGGGCACTCATATGAGAGTACTCAGCGAGCTTTTCAATGAATACCAACATGACAGGGTTTAGATGGTCTTCAAAAATCTGTGCGTCCTTGTGCTTTGGACGAAAGAAGCCTCGGTATTGGAAGGGTTAAATCATGAGATTCCACAAATTTATGAGATGTTAATTTGGGAGTTGCTAACCCCTGATGATTTATAAACCCATGAAATGTTTATTTTGGAGTTGTTAACACCTGAGATTCAGAGATTCTACAAACTCATGAGAACTTAACTCATGAGATTCCGAATTTATGAAATGTTGACTAATAAGATTCTTCAAGAGCATGAGAGTTTAACCAATGGGCTTCTAAGAGAAGATCAACCACTGGATTGAGTTATCCTCGCTAAATAATAATAATAATGATAATAATAATAATAATAATAATAATAATAATAATAATCTTTATTTCACGAGGGTAACACAGTCAAATACAAGATTTGATTTTCGCTGTGGCCCTCAGATTTAAGGATTATACATTCAATTCTTCAGGCCACAGAGTTGAAAATTGTTCTTCAAGGTATAGTTTCTTGAATGATGAGAGAGATGGTGCCATTTTCATATTTAAAGATAAGGAATTCCATATTACTTTGCCTTGGTAAGTGAATGAGTGTTTAAATAGCTCGATTTTGATCGGTGGAGGAACCAAATTATGAGATGTATTTGATCTTGTAAGGTGACCATGTTGATCTGAGCAGAACTGAAACATTTTTTAGGTATATTGGACTGTCCATTTACAGATTTATACATTAGAATAGCAGTATTAAATTGAACTCTGTTAAGGAAAGGTAACCATTTTAGTGTTTTGAATAGACAGCTGCTTGGATGAGAGTAATCCACATCAAATTATATGAAAATAAATATTAGCTTCTATTAATTTATGAGATGTTAACCTTTGAGTCGCTAACTTGTGAGTTTCTGCAAGCTTATGAGATATTCACTCATGGGATTCATGAGATTATTCTAGCTGATAATTTGCTAACCTAAGAGGCACCAAGAGCTGTATCACTTTTGAAAATGAATTAGAAATAGAGCATTCATTCACAGAATATGTGGGGGAGGGTTGAAGGCTGTACATACGGGTCAGTATTTTTCCTTCAAATATTTTAATGAAATTATTTTGTTAGAGAGATATCTTCAAAATAGTCAAGCCTTTTTTGCTGCTACGGGCATTAATGGTTAAATAGTGTTAACTCTTTAACACTATTTGATGGGATATTACCTCATGGGATGCAAACAAATGAGCTGCTGATACAGATACTCTTATGGTTTACATGCATATTTCCATTGTTTCTGATTCAGATTTTAGGCCTTGATGTACCCTTTCCAAGTACTAAGCATTTTCATATTTTCCTGTAATTTTGATTAAAACATCAGAAAATTATATGAAAGAAGAACTTGTCCATGTGACACTCTTAGGCAGTTTTGTGGTTGACCATTGAGTAGAATTGGTGCAAATCCAACCCTGTCCAGCAGCATTACTACTGTTAGTGCTGCTGCTGCTGCTACTAAACTAATAACTACCATTAGTACGACGACGACTACTACTACTACTACTACTACCTCTACTACTACTACTACTACTTCTACTACTACTACTACTACTACTACTACTACTACTACTACTACTACTACTACTACTACTACTACTACTACTTCTACTACAGGTACTACTACTTCTACTACAGGTACTACTACACTACTACTACTACTACTACTACTACTACTACTACTACTACTACTACTACTACTTCTACTACTACTACTACTACTACAGTCTGTCTGACTTAAGCTTGGCTGTTTTTTCCTCTTTTTTATCACAAAAAGTTCATGTTTGCCATCTAAATTTGGCAAACCTTATAGGAGCAGTAGATTCTGTGTATATATACCTACTTTTTTCTCAACTCCGTAAAATGTTGATTTTGTTCATTTGGTCCTATTTCAAAATTTGCCCATTGCAAACAGTACAAATGTGAGCGATTTCATGTGGAATTTTACTGTGGGCACCCAATAAGCAAAATCAACATTTTGAGGAGTGGAGAAAGAAAGTAGGTATACGGATACAAGGCACGGTGAAGAGGTTTGCCAAGTTTGGATAGGAAATACAAACTGTTTGTAAAGAAAGAGGGAAAACAGTCAGCCAAGATTGGGTCAGACTGACTAAAACTACTACTATAATAATAATGATAATATTGTTATTTGATATTTTGCCCTTTCCATATAAACAAGACGCATTTCATTCCATTGTAAATGGATAGATGTTGGTATATATATGGTTATTTGATATATCCATCTTTGAACAGATGATTTTCAGTTGTAATTTGAAGATTGCCACACTCTCAGCTCCCCGGATATTATTTGGGAGCTGAATCCATGGTTTTGGGGCACAGGAACTAAATGATCTGTCCCCGTAGGTTTTCATGTTGGTTCTCATCTCACACAGTAAATTCTTAGTAAGTTCTACCACCACCACTACTACTACTACTACTACTACTACTACTACTACTACTACTACTACTACTACTACTACTACTACTACTACTACTACTACTACTACAACTACTGTTACTACTACTACTACTACTACTACTACTACTACTACTACTACTACTACTACTGCTACTACTACTACTACTACTACAACTACTGCTACTACTACTACTACTACTACTACTACTACTACTACTACTACTACTACTACTACTACTACTACTACTAGAGAATCTCTACTAGTAGCAGTATTTGCAGCAGTAATATGGTTGGCAGCAGTGGTGGCACCGGGAGCTTCCCGGCACCACCACCACCAACTGCAGCAGCAGCAGCATCGGCAGGCAGCCGCAGCAGGGTCAGCAGACATGCTCCTCACGATATTGATGACATCATCATAGGAGCTGGATCGGCTCTGGCTGCTGAAGGAGGTGTTTTTGCCACAGCAAGCTGCCGCCGTTGCCATTGCTGCCAAAGCCGTACGCTGTTGTCACAAACGATGAGCTAGGAGACGACGACGACGAAGAGGAAGAAGAGGATTATGGGGACTAGTTTCTAGTAGGTGTGTAGTGAGTTTGGTCCATAGAGCGAGGAGACCGGGAGGATTGGGAGTGTGTGGCAAGGAATCTGTGTCGGTGAGCTGATTGCAGTAACGGTGGTCCTCCTGCTGCACTCTTCTGTGCTGCTGCTGCTGCTGCTGCCGTTCTCTAGTAGCTGCCGCTGCTGCTGCCGCTGCTGCTGCTGCTGCTGCTGCTGCTCTCTGCATAAACAGACTACTACTCCTCATCCTCCTCCTCCTCCTCATTCTCCTCCTCGGCAAGGTCATTTGGGGAGCTGCCGGGAGAGAGAGGCAAACAGATAGATGACACAGCACCTAATTTTTCCTGTGGTTTCTCCAGATCCTACGACTCTGTGCCTCCTCATGAGATAATACTGCGTATCGTAGAGCATCAGAGGAGGTGTGTTCTCAGCTTGGACTAGATTTCTTACAGCCTACCGGGTAGTGTCCATTTTGTGTGTGTGTGTATGTGTGTATGTATGTATGTATGTATGTGTGTGCGGTGTTGATCAGCCACTGTCACCACCATTAGAGGAGACCCTGGTTTTTGTGCTGACCCCTACACGCCCACTCTCTCCATCCATATGTCTCCACTACCAGCAGCAGCACCACCACCTCAACTGCACTCCTCTATTTTTGCAGGCTAAGAAGAGACTACATACCGGCATGGCGGAGGAAGTGGATGGGCGACCAGCCCAATATGGTTGCACAGTTAAGGAACTACAAGAATTAATGAAAACTAGACAGTCTGAAGGCTATCAGAAAATTCAAAATGATTACGGAGGAGTACTGGAATTATGTAAAAGGCTGTATACATCCCCTAATGAAGGTAGGTGACAAATATTCTACACAGATTTATTATTTTCTAATAGTATGTAGATGGTGTTGTGTTTTCAAATGTGCTGTTCTGATTTATTTTCAGGTTGCACTATTTGATACTGTTTTGCCGTAAGATTTTGATTAATGATATCAGTTGCAATTGACGCCATGGTAAAAACCTGAGGGGATTAAGGATGGATTAATGTAGCAATATCTGCAGTCTACCTCTCCGGATCACACCTACGGAAATCAGCATATAGACTGACTGGCAGGCAGCCGGTCTCTCTTGTAGGCTGTAGGCGCACTGCCAGCTAGCTAGTCGCCATCCTCTACTCCCCTGCTTTTATTAAACCCTTAGCTATTAACATGAGGGAGAAGGAGGCACATGAATATCAATTCTCCCGACCGCCGACTCCACGGAGAGACGACGGGCTCCCGCTACCTGTTTGCTTACTTGATTAAAATTGTATTTGAGACAAATTAATTGAGCTAAATTGAGGAGGGACTCACGGGCACTGTTGAGCAGTAGTTGAAGATGTGGCTGTGGGGATCTGGCACTGATTCACAGATTTTTCACTGATTCTAGTAGATGAAGATGGGAGGAGGCCCCAATCACTCGATAAGGATCCTTGAGATTCGGAGATTCTGCTAGTGTTGCATCATGGGAAGGGCTAAGCAGGCTGTGTTCACAGCTGGGCGGGCGGGGGCCTGCAGGGATGCCCCCCTCCATACATAACAACCCGTCAGTAGAACCCTCAGGGCGACGCTTGAACAGATTTGAAGCTAGGAAAGGCGTGAGGAGATTTTCCTATTCTAGAAGGAAAATAAAAATCCCCCGGCAGCTGCTGTGCATAGTAATACTAATCTGGCTGGGTTAGCTTATTTATAGTACAGCGGCCATACCAATACTATCCGATGCATTGAATATTGTATGACTGAATCAATAATCAACTGTTTAACACTGTTTGCAGTAACATGCCTGTCATTTCCCGATGGAAGTGCACAATACTTATGATGTGGGTATTGAGTAGAGGCCAGGACTGGTACGAGTCTAGTTATTGGTGCTTAGTTGTATAATAAATTCAATAATTACTCCATGGACTGCTAGAGCAGGAGTGCTCCAGCAGTCCCCTATTTATAGGCCTCTCCTAAACCAGCAGCACCAGCCAGAAACAACCTCTCTGCATGAGAAAAGGGTTTAGAGGAATTGTACACAAATTATTCCTCAAGATTAACCTCCCTTTAGTACTAATGAGAAGGATGTCTGATTGCTGGTTCGTGGGAGGATGTTATCTTTTCTTGGAAGCTACTCAGAGTACAATATATTCAGGGAGGGCTGAATAAAGCTGATGCCTACTAATTGATATTTAAGGTGTGTACATCAGAGACTTGCACATGATACTGCTTATGATCAAGGAAATTTCGGAGAAAAAATCTGAATTTCACACCATCCTAGTTTTGGTTCATATCTTTACTAATTGATTAGCAATTATGGGATTACCTGCTCAAGGTGTTGAGGTTTCCTGATTTTTTTCATCACTCAAACTTTTGTATAAATCTGTATTAATTGTCAATTATGGAGTCACATTTTATTGTTTCATTAAACAATAATTTGACTTCTCTCTTTGTAAATTTATGTTACCTGTAGTCTTGACATGTTAACTAATTACCATGTTTTCACATACGATCATTCAAATCAATATGATCTTTAAACATTTCAAGATTATGAAACATTCAATAATCTGATCAAACTTGTGCATCCACCTATTTCTACAATGGTTGGCAATATATCTCATAATGCCAGTATGAGATTGTATTTATTGTTTTAGAAATACTGGTAAGATATTGTATCGTGAAAATATTAGCAGTGCCAATCCCTAGTGATCACCGATTATGGAGTAATCTGCTCAAGATTTAGGATTTTGAGTTTTTTTATGTAAGGTATATGTCTCATGTCACCATCTGTATTGATTTCTTGTTATGGGAGTCATCTCATGGAGGAAATTTTGAATGATTCAAATTTCACAAAACTCTATAGTTTCGTTTGAAATCTGTATGAGTAATCAATTATGAAGTTGCCCACCAAAGGTTGTGTATTTTGAGGTTTTCTCATCACTCTACTTGTGGTTCTAATCTATGTTGATTACCAATTATAGAATCATAGAACCAAGGATGTGGACTTGAGATTTTATCACTTGACTCGTGTTCAAATCTATGTAGATTACCAGTTATAGATTCATGTTCCCAAGGATGTGGGTTTGAGATTATATCACTTGACTCGTGTTCAAATCTATGTAGATTACCGGTTATAGATTCACGTTCCCAAGGTTGTGGTTTTGAGATTTTATCACCAGACTCGTGTTCAAATCTATGTTAATTACTGATTATAGATTCACGTTCCCAAGGTTGTGTATTTTGAGGTTGTTCTAGGTGAGGAGTATGTTTTTCTGAGGGCAGGTTGTGTGATCTGTGTGAAGTACTCAAGCAGAACGAAGCAAGGAGGAGGAGATGCCGAAGCGAAGAAGGAAACATATGTCTCCCAACAGCTGTAATAATGCATGTCAGACTAGGAGGAATTGATTCACCACCAGCCGCCGCTCCCCCGAATCTTGCGCAATAAATGTTTTGCTCTGCCGGTTCCTCCTGAAAACAGCCTTTCCCCTTCTCCTACAGCATGAAAACAAGCTGGTATTGTAAACCAAACATGTAGTTTTTGCATTATTGGTATTAGAAGAATGCATTGTTATCATATTCAGTGACATCTGAAGTTGTATTTGTCAAATAATTAATGGAGAAAAGGCCACTCAACTAATAAAAATTTTTTCGAGTATTTTATCATACTTCATAATTTCTTCAATATAGGTACATCCATGGACTTCTCTTTCAACAGAAAGTCCAAGATGGAAAAGGTTAAGGTTTAAATGAAATACATGCTATATAAACAGAAATATATAGACTGCATAGCCTCGCCATGTAGAATGACCCATTGTATTATAATAAGTCTCAAAGGTTGCTCCTCTGAAGCTGTGAAAGCACGGTATAAAAAGTACCCCCTGGTGAGGTTGTACTCTGTGTGATATAATAGGCTCTACATGCACTGACTGCTACATTAGTAACATAGCATGCACCCCTAGCAATTTACTAAAAGGAACCGGCCCCTCGATCCCAGACTGACTTTTTGTTGCTGTCTATCGATGCTCTGATACAGGATATATACCGTAACTCTTCATATTTAAATAGAAAAGGAAGTCCAGGCACAGAGCGCTATAGATACAACAGAGCATTATGGATTTTCATGTGGGTGTGCCTTTTAAAGCATTATATGGGGAGTTGAGCATGACCTGGAAGCCAGTTCTCAAGGCATGCTCTTCTGAGCAACTGGGCTTTTCATTGTTTGGGACGTAGTTACATTGATGTTGATGGAGTGACTGACCTTCTCATCAGATACATCTAAATGCAGATTGAGTTGATTCATCGTCTGTGTTTAGAATGATAATATACTAGGTAGTAGTATGCTTCTGATGATGTTGTCAATGATAATGAAAATGATGATGTTGAATACATTGATAACAACATTGTTGGTGATTTTATGTTGTAATGATGGTGACCATTTGATAAATTAATGCGTAAAATATTAGTTGGTTACTGACATGGTCTAGCCAGCAGGGCGTCTGGGTGCCTTTTTGGACACCCAAACCCTTATAAAGAACCCCTCAGGACACCCAATTTTTTTGAGTGGAATTTATAAAAATCTCAATCTCAAGCTTATAATTGAATATTTTCATCTTCTTACAATTCCCATGACATTGATTAATGATATCATGCCTTATTTTGATGGATTTATACATGTTTATGGTTGAAATATGAGTATATTGTGATCCCCCTTAAAGATTTGGACGCCCAAAAATTTTACAACTGCCAATTTTAGGCACCCAGTTCCTAAATCCTGGCTAAGTCACTGGTTACTGATGATTATATTCTAGGGTCTAGTGACGATGCTACTTTTGATGATGTTGTCTACAAGGATGATTATGATATTGGTGATGAGAACAGTTATGATGGCGATTTCATATCTAATCAAGTGTATTTACTTATTGGTATAATTCCAGTTCCATATATAAGGTATCTCCTGTTATCTAGTATATATATATATATATATATATATATATATATATATATATATATATATATATATATATATATATATATATATATATATATATATAAATATATGTATATATATATATATATATATATATATATATATATATATATATATATATATATATATATGTATATATATATATATATATATAAATATATATATATATATATATATATATATATATATATATATATATATATATATATATATATATATATATATATATATAAATATAGTTATGAAAATGTATATGAGTGCACCAGTAATATGTGTATAGTAATAGCAAGCACTTATCCAGTTGACTGCTTGCTTGGGTGATAAGCTTGTTTTTGATCACAATGAGGGATATGGATTTTCAATTTTGGCGTCCTGGGCTTAGATTTCATTAGATGGCTTCATTGCTGTTGTTACATCATGAGTGAAGTAAATCAATGGATATGATAATGAAGTAAATGAACCAATCCGTTGTTCTTAATTGTCCCAAATCAGCTCAACCATCATAATCTGGATGGCCTATGGCATAAGAAATAGCATTAGCATCCTCATTCTCATCATCATTTGTTGTTATCATCATTTACCATCACCTCCAACACCATCATCATTATCAATATTGACATCATTGTTGATATCATCATCCTAATCATCTTCATCATCATCATCATCATCATCAAAAACAACAACAACCGTATTATCTCCATTGGAATAGGATAGCACCTGCATTTGATGCTGCTCAGGACTTTCTACTTGAATCAGTGGCATTTACGTCACACATTGACGTTGTCAATATGAATCATCCTAGTATATATATATATATATATATATATATATATATATATATATATATATATATATATATATATATATATATATATATATATATATATATATATATATATAAATATATGTATATATATATATATATATATATATATATATATATATATATATGTATATATATATATATATATCATCATCATTTGTTGTTATCATCATTTACCATCACCTCCAACACCATCATCATTATCAATATTGACATCAGGACTTTCTACTTGAATCAGTGGCATTTACGTCACACATTGACGTTGTCAATATGAATCATCCTAGTATATATATATATATATATATATATATATATATATATATATATATATATATATATATATATATATATATATATATATATATATATATATATATAAATATATGTATATATATATATATATATATATATATATATATATATATATATATGTATATATATATATATATATCATCATCATTTGTTGTTATCATCATTTACCATCACCTCCAACACCATCATCATTATCAATATTGACATCATTGTTGATATCATCATCCTAATCATCTTCATCATCATCATCATCATCATCAAAAACAACAACAACCGTATTATCTCCATTGGAATAGGATAGCACCTGCATTTGATGCTGCTCAGGACTTTCTACTTGAATCAGTGGCATTTACGTCACACATTGACGTTGTCAATATGAATCATCCTAACAGATGTAAGTGAAAAAAAAACCTGAATCATTTAGTCATGATGTTTTGAGTCATTCTAAGGTTCTTATCATGTTCATCACATTAAAAAGTTCTGATGACATTAGCTACAAAGGCTAAGGAGTAAGGCTGTTTTTTGTCTGTTTCTCAGGCTGACTTGGTGCAGAATTTTGCTGCCATATGGTTGATATCTTGGGTAGTGGTGTCGAGCCATTGCTACTACTACTGGTACTAGTCCCCATAATCCATGCCTTAGGCCTAAAAAAAGAAATTGTTTGTTTCCTGTAACAGCCTGAAAAAAATAGGGTAGGTAGGTCGGTAAAAAAAATAATTTTGGATTATTTTTTTGGTCAAAAATGTGTGTTTTATGCATGTTTTACGTTGATTGGAGGTTGGGAGGGCTGAAAAAACTTTGGGCTAGGGATTTTTTTGAATAAAAACTTGTTAGGGTAGGGTTACAGGAAACAAAAATTTTTTTAGGCCTTATTAACAGGAGGCAGTGCTAGACGGTACATGAGTCGAGGAGGAGGAGCATGTAGTGGCAGGAACTAAGCGCAGATAATCAGCCTCTAATGAGAAGAGTGACAAGGATGATAGGACACGCCTGACATGACAGGAGGGGCAGCAGGCAGGCAGGCAGGCAGCAGGGGCCCGAGCAGCTGCCAATGATATACTCCTACACTCTACAGAGCTGGATTACAGCGACGGACGGGCTCCAGGTCCGAGAGGGTCGTGGCTGACAACCCTAATGTAATGATGCTGATGTTGATTACGAAGAGCAGCGTCAGGATGGGGGAGGATGATGATGATGCCGGGGATGATGTTGGTCATTTTACTGATGATGGTCAGGTTCAGGATGATTATGATGATGATGATGATGAGGAGGAGGAGGAGGAGGAGGAGGAGGATGTCAATTATCATGATCATATCAATAATGCTGTTGTTGATGATTAAAGTCATGGTTATGATGATTAGGATGGTCATCATGATGATGATGATATTGATGATAATTGAAAAGATGACGATCATGAGGATGACGATGATCATCATGATCCTCATGGTACATGATCATCATGGTACATGATCATCATCCTGATCGTGCTGCTGATGATGAATATAGTCACTATGATGATGGTAAGGATGATGATGATGATGGTGAGGATGAGGATGATGTGGAGTGATCTGTAGGTTGCTATTGGACCCATTGGAGTGCAGGATCAATTTGAGCGGCGTTCAAGCTGGAATTCACATGTCAGATTTGATGAGTGCTGGGGTAATTGTAGAGATGCACTAATTTCTGTAATTTTCTATTCCATTGGCCTCAAGGGAGAGCATTTCTGATTGGTACTCTTTGGGAATGCCAAAGAACCAATAAAATCCAATTAGTTTGCAGCAAAAGGCAGAAAGCTAGCATGCACAGCGAGTGTGTGTGTTGACATGCCCAAGCAGGCAGTCACTAGTGTGTATCCACACGCTACATCTCTGGATTGTGCCAGTAGTTCTGCTGACAAATGAGAGGAGATTTGAATGTATGCAAACATTCCCCAACATTTATCAAACAGAATGTGCCCTTGGAGCATTGTTATTCTAAAATCTAGAAGAAAATCATCCAAAAAAGGATAAAAAGAAAAGTTTCAGAATAATTGATGTAAATTCTATGGCAGTCATCAGAATGTATGTTTTCATGTACATGTAACAATTTTGTGTCAGTGAATCAATGTATTCAGTGATATAATCTGAGATAGTGTTAACCTAAACATTACACCACTGATTTAATGTAACATGCCCATGGAGCATGATTGTAAATATATATATATAGCCCAAATATGTTCCAATAAGAAAAAAAGACAGTTTTGAGCACCTTTCTGGCCTCAGGCATGAGACCAATTGTGGTAAATTAAGCACTTAGAGTGCTGGAATTCAGTATACAATTTGGGTTGATGATCTTGACTAGAATGGTAGTCCTGGAACATTGTATTTGATGATTCAGTATTTTACATTATTTTATGTTGTCAATTTGATTGAAAAATGTCAATGAGATCCCTCTCACCTATAAGTATTTTGTGAGTGACATATCTCGAGTAGATTGTGGGTCTGGAATGATCCGCTCTGAGATATGGAGAAGTAGCAAGTATGTTGTTTAAGGGTTGCCAGTGACATGGTATTGGATTCCTGTGTTGACAGCCTTCTCACAACATTCTGCAGGCGAACAATAACACAGAGGGAGTAGAGACCTTCCCCCTGCAGGGTCAGGGAGGCAGAGAGCCTGCTGCTCAGACTGAGTTACATATGGGTAGAACCGTAACAAAAAGTGCCATCACTATACTATAGGTGGCAGCACAGCTATTGTTGATGATTCTGCAGGCTAACAATAATACAGAGGGAGTAGAGACCTTCCCCCTGCAGGGTCAGGGAGGCAGAGAGCCTGCTGCTCAGACTGAGTTACATATGGGTAGAACCGTAACAAAAAGTGCCATCACTATACTATAGGTGGCAGCACAGCTATTGTTGATGATTCTGCAGGCTAACAATAACACAGAGGGAGTAGAGACCTTCCCCCTGCAGGGTCAGGGAGGCAGAGAGCCTGCTGCTCAGACTGAGTTACATATGGGTAGAACCGTAACAAAAAGTGCCATCACTATACTATAGGTGGCAGCACAGCTATTGTTGATGATTCTGCAGGCTAACAATAATACAGAGGGAGTAGAGACCTTCCCCCTGCAGGGTCAGGGAGGCAGAGAGCCTGCTGCTCAGACTGAGTTACATATGGGTAGAACCGTAACAAAAAGTGCCATCCCTATACTATAGGTGGCAGCACAGTTGTCATGGGTGATGTCTAATCCACTGATCCAGCTTATGAGGCTCCACCCAGAAGGGAAAACAGAAAATATAATTTTAACTTAGGGTGGATCATGGAGATGGGTATTCAACAGAGACTTGAAGACACTTAAGCCAGTGTGGCTCCACCTGCAAGGAATAACAGAACTGAAATCAGATTGAGGTCAATTCAGGGTAGATCATGGAGATGGTATTTAACTTGCAGCAAGTCTGGGACTAGGGATTAGCACCTTTTGAATTTTCAAGATATGTTGTAAAATTGATATATATTTTTTTAAATACAATATTTTAGCTATTTTTAACGATACTGCATGCCTCCCAGGGATTACAATATCTTAAATTTGGAACTGCCAGCTTCAGAAATTTTGTTGATAGAAAGCAAACCACTTTCGTGGGGGGAGGTACAGATAGCACTTATGTCATTTTTCTATCATTTATCAGTGCTGATTTTATAGATTTCTGAAGACATGATACTTTTTCCCATTGTATATGGATATTTGGTATTGTATGAAGTACTGGTACTAAATCCCTATCTAGGATCATCTACAGAGCAGTCTTGTGCAGGGCAGCTGGCGTTGGTGGTCGGTGTAGGCAGGCAGGGCTTGGTTGCTGGCTGGCCGGGGCCAAAGCTCGCAGGCCGTGGAGGAGGAACCCTGGGCATTAAAGCTTAATGGGCCCTCCAATAATCAACGCTAATAGAACATAAACAGACTAAGAATAGACTACTGCTCTCTCAGGACATCCAGGAACAGTAGGCTGCAGGAACCGCTGCTGGTGGAGGCTACTGTACATAGCTGCACCACACAACTGCTGGCAACACCACGAACCAACAAACACCATTCATTATAAGTGTGAGCTTATATCACACATCACTAGGAGAAAGTCTACCACTTTCTCTGAATCCAATGAATGATGATGCCTATCCTTTACCAAAAGGAGCTCCTACAAAATTTTCTTGTGAAGTCTTAGGAATCTATAGTTATAGTGATTAAGGGCTTCAATAATCAATATTTTCTAATTTCTGTATTGACAACAACCATTATTGTCATCTGGATAGTTATTGTTACGATCTTCATCTTCATCATTATCATCATCATCACCAGCATTATTATCAGTGTTGCACTATATCCTCTCTTACCCAACCTCAATGCATGTATTTAAGGCTCATACGACTCACCTGTCCTTCTTATATCATTTAGTTGAAAATGAGTTTTGAACAGTTGGAAGAAAACACCTCACCTCTCCCTGAACTCTACAGAACCCCCCTAAAAAGCATTATGCAGCGTTCACTGGAACACTGCTTTGGATCAGCTCAAAACAGCTCTGCTGAACCTGAATCAGCAGGGCTGCCAGTGTATGTAAGGCAATAAATGGGGCTGAGATTTGTGGAAAAATCTTTTAGCTGGAATTTCCCTTGTGGTTGATGTGGATGGCTGGCTGCCCTCCCGCGATCAATTTATCCTGAGTGCTTGCTAGTTAGTGGAAGCTGGATAGAGGAACTAGCCAGACACTCAAATGGTTTGGGTCAAGTAGGGATTTATGATTCTCTTCGGGGCCTACCCACAATGGAATCAGGCTCAAGGCTTGTGAGAAAGTTCCATGTGTATTTTCTTATATGATTTTTGTTGCAAGTACTTAATCCAAATGGTTCTCTAGTGTCCAGTTTTGAGGTTCAATATTTTCTGTTTTTACACAAATTGGGTGTGTTCTTATGAGTTTCTAAAGCTAAATACTTTTTAGCAAACGTGTTTTGAGGAACAATATTTTACACAACTGGGTAGATGTCTTTACCTTCTTAGGTACAGTGTCCTAACATCTAATGGTTTTCTACTGACCTTTATTGAGGTACAATGTTTTGGAGGTTTCCAGAAATTAGGAATTGATTTTGAGTTCTCAGGTGTAATTTCTTACTCCTAATGTTTTTCTAGCGACCTTTATTGGGATACAATATTTTCAAGTTTTCCACAAATTGGGTATGTTCTCTTTAAACCCTGAGTTATTGTTTAATAACTCTTAATGGGTTCCCTTCAAGTGGTATTTAGCTTCACTTAAAAAAGAAATGGTTTTAAACAAATGGGAAGTTCTCTTCAAGCCCTCCCACCTCTCAGTAGATCCACCCAAGCCAAGAAAAGCTGGCACGGTTGTTTGCTGCGTGTTGTCGTGGATATTTCTCAGCTCAAGTACTTACCTCTCCCTCCTCTTGGAGCTATTTTTGGTTCCTCTCCTGGCCCAGATCCTGAGAGATAAGTTGTGTCTGAAATAGTTTTGGATGAGCCTGTTTTCTCTCCGCTCGTAGACTCCCTGCCCTCTAGGACAATGCTGGAGAGCAGGGTGCCGCGCTAGATTTACCATGCAAATATTATCGCATATCTGCCATTCTGAGGGGGTGTGGCTTGTGTCTTCAGATAAGCTAGACCTGATCTTCGCCACAGCCTTAGACTTGCTACAAGTCTGGTTAATTGCATCTCATCATTACCTACCATGAGTAATGATTCCCAGTAATGTTAATTTCTGGAGCCACAAGAGCTTTAACAGAAAAAAAACATTTTATTTTCTGTATCCTCTGATGACAGAGCTGCCATCTTCAGTACAATGGTGACGATAACCATTGTATTAGGGCAATCTTAACCCTTCCAATGCTGAGACATCTTTCGTCCGAAGTACAAGGACTCAAAGATTTCTGAAAATCATCTAAACCCTGTCTGTTGGTATTCATTCGATAGCTCTCACTGAGTACTCTCAGATTCGCACCAAATGCATCAGGGTTTCAGTCATTCTTCAGGTTTTTTGCATCAATTTTGTATTGGGCAAATTAACCACCAGCAAGATAAGGGTTAATCTGTCAGAGAAGCAGGCTACCATAGCCTTAGCCTGAGCCTCTCAATGGCAGCCTATCCTATGTGGTGCTGGAAAACTTGAGGAATTCTGCACAAGTGTTTCAGATATTTATAGGTTTACCAGTGGAGTACAAACATGCAACTTATCTAACACTTCAAATGAATGAGGGAGAGCATTATAGATATCAACTGTTTCAACATTTAGCTGCCTGTTTCGGTGTACAGAATACGAGTAGGAGTAAACAAGATTAGTGACAAGATGTTTTCGGAGGTTTTTTTTTTTTGCAATTTTTTTCCCTTTACTATTTATTTGTAATAAAGTTGATCTTTCATCTCATCATGTGTTTAACCCTTATAACTTAAGTCCGATCAGAACACAAAGGAAATCTATTGCTGTCTGTCCTTAACATGTGATGAGGATTTCTTGTATCTGGGGAATAGGGTATTGTTTTTTTCCATAGGATGTAATCATTAGCAAAGAGCGGGTGAGAAAGACAGTGGCTGGCTATAAATAGCCAGGTGGGTATTGTTTCAATCAGTACTTGATTGATCTCCAGAGAGAAAGATCTTGTTAATGTTGCTGCAGTGACGTATGTTACAATCAGTTTGGTTTCCTCTTTCACAAATACAGCTTTTCATCTTTTCTAAAAATATTCTTTGATAGATAAATTTATCATCATAAAGCAAAAAAACTAAACGAAACAAAAATACCAAAAAAAGACTTGATAGACATAACTTAGAAATAGCTTTTAGTGCCACATTTGTGCTTGAATCATGTGTCAAAATTCTACTTAGTTTATATGGAATAAGATGACATTTCTTTGAGAATATAAAAGGTGATTGCAATAATTGAAATATGCTTGTTATTCATTATTTTTTGTTCGGACCAGAGCCCTATATGTTGATGTGAAATCCGAAGAAATCCTGGCATTTCTCTAGCATCTTTCTAGAATTCCAGGAATTTCATAAGAGTAATGTGGATGTTGAGCCATTAGCTGTAGGCTCTTATGTCTTAGTTTTAGTGCTTTCTGTTATCAATATTGTATTGATTTTTATCACAGTTATAAGTAGTATATATGATAGTACGCTAACCCTATGGGTGTTCTAGGATCCCTGGCTGTGAGTAAATATTGCTCTCTGTCCATTTCCTCTCCTCATTGATTTATCTCATGATACAGGAACTACTGCTATGCACTGTTTTGAGAGTGGGAAAGGAAGCCCATCTTTCATTCATTCAAATACTTTTTTCGACGCTCCATGGTATATCTGTATTTGTTCCACTCGTACTCCCGGTATACGCTGAGATCGATGAATCACAGTATCGTGTAGGGAAGTTCTCCTCAGAGAGAGAGAGAGAGTAGGAGGGACCTTGTGGTATGATGCAGCAATGGATAGATAGACGCAGCGAGCTAGCTGTTGGATCAATGCAGAATGACGCATGACTCTCACTGATTTTCTCTTCACCTCACAGCTGCTAGAATACTGCTGATAGAATACATGAGTTCCTTTACTATTATAAAAACCTATCTACAGGATATAGCATTCAGGTACTGTAGATAAATAGATGTACCCTGCTAGCTGTTAGATCGATGCAGAATGACGCTTGACTCCTCTTAATGATTTTCTCTTCACCTCACAGCTGCTAGAGTGCTGCAACAACCTGATAGCAAACACAAACTCTTTATACAGTATAAAAAACCATCTACCTAGTCCAGCTTTCAGGTAATCTGACAGGGACCTCCCATGAGTTAGGTATATGAGCACTTGATCACAGGAGATGATAGGACTATGTAGGAGGGCTGTCAAAGAGAAACGTTCTCTTTCATCAAGAATAGGTCTTTTATACTATTTGAACAAAGATTTTAGCTGATTTCTGTGAAGCAGTTTAATTAGTGGGGGAGAATTAACTCTAAGCAAATATAGCCAAGATATTCTAGCACATCCTGCCAATTTTCTAGGGAACATTTTTAGATTTCCTTGGTAATTTAAGCTTCGTATTGGCAGGGCAAGCATGAGAGATCCTATAAATGAAATAAGGAATAATTCTCTAAACACTTAATATGAATTTTAATTCTAATAGCAGGGATTTACTGTTTGCAATGAAGTGTCTTTGCCTTCTTTTTGTTTTGAAATATATATTTGAAACATCTACCACATATACCATCATTCTTTCCTCTTTCTCATCCTCTATTCTCTCCTCCTCCTCCTCCTCCTCCTCCTCCTCCTCCTCCTCCTCCTCCTCCTCCTCCTGCTCCTTCTCCTTCTCGTAGCAGCAGAAGCAGCCAAGTCTCTTGACTGTGTCTAGATATTCCCTCCCTCCACACTGCCTGCAAATGTCAACTGCTCTTACAAAACTACACATTTCAATAGGTTGCCATGGCAACAGAGTACATTCCCTAGTGACCAGTGAGTGCGAGTAATGGAAGTGAACTGCAGCCGAGCTGGAACGTGCGCTAAGGTTTTCTGGGCTGCAGATACATGCAGATTTGTGTTGCAATTTGGTCGTGATTTTGTAGTTGAAGGATATCTTTACATGTTTATTTTTGGGGGATATCAGGTATTGCAATGAGGCATAGGTTTGTGGAGGCGTTAATGTAAATGCGCAGTTAGCTTATACAAAAATAGAAATCTCGTCACATCGAAATTTGATATCTATGACAAATTGTACGTCATCAAATATAAAAAAAAATGATAAAGGTTTTGTACTTGGATGAAATTTCTTCACATCAGATAATCAAGCACCTATGTCAAGAAGTGTACATGACATCAAGTTTCAAGAAAAAAGTATCAAAGAAATATTTTATACATAAAAGAAATATCTGTACATCTAGTTATTGGTTCTCTTGGGCCCAAGTAGTGTTTATTTCAATATCAGAATCAAAGAAAATGGCCATTTTGATCAGGAGAGTTGTTTCGTGTGAGGATTTTGTTCTCCATTTTGGAGAAATGTTGATCAGAGTATCAACTTTAGCTCAAAAATATCTTTTTTTCATGCCCCACATATCTCTCAGTCCTTCGGGTAAATTCTCCGATGCAGTGTGTGTAACCCTGGACCTGAAGGGGTTAAGCAACTAGGAAGGGATTAGCAGGTCATTTAGGCACGGTCAGTTTTATTAGTAACAATCGCCCACCAATGAGTGTATCCATAATTAATGCAGTGCTTTTCTGTGTCCGTATTTAGATATCGCGGCTGTGAGGATTAAGGAATGAGGAAATGATTAGAGGGTCATAGGAGTACTCGCATAATCATGCTGGCTGCACTGGCACAGGTCTTGGATATTGTTTTAGAAAATATCTACAATCCTTAAGCCCTTATGCTGCTGGTGGCTAATTTGGCCAATAAAAAATGAGGCAAAACACCTGAAGAAAATTACTCAAACCCTGACACATGGAAATTCATCTGAGAGTACTCTGCGACAACTATCCAATGAATACCAACATGACAGGGTTTAGATGGTTTTCAAAAAATCATTGCATTCTTTTGCTTTGGATGATAGTAGCCTTATTCTTGGAAGTGTTAAGAATATTTTAATGTACATAGATAAAGCAAGCAAAATCGAGGGAATATGATCGAGGGATTTTATGAGGTTCCTTTTTTAGAAGGAGACATATACCATTTACATACAATATTTCATGCTAGGGCTAGCCTCTAAGTCTGGACTTTTGATATACAAATACTTAAGCATTAATAAATCACAAATCTACTTTGTACTTAAAGGAAATAAATGGTTTTGGTCCTTATTTTCAAAAATTGCTTCCTTCATTCACAAAAACATTACAAAAGTAGTTGTTTTTGGTCTTGCTGGAATGCATGGGTGGAAGTGGCTGTGTTAATTGTTTGAGATATTGGCATGCGTATGAGATTGTTTGGGAGCTAGAGGACGAGGATGGATATGGCAATAAAGTTGGCGTATACCTGGTGCTAGAGGAAGGCAGCCACAGGTGGATTAGATAGCAAACAGATCCTCAGGTGGGTGGCCAGGAGATAAGGCAGAATTCAGGTTGATAATTAACACTGCAAGGAGTGGCTTTGTACTGAAGCTCTCCGCAGCACATACGCACACAGTGCATGCACTCTCTCGGTACAAACTACTTCAACAAAAAAGAATGAGAAATAAAAATGAATAAGTTTATTGACACTCAGACATGCCCAGTTGTTCTAGGTCAAAGGTCGGAATATGAAGGTAAATGGAAATGAGCAACAATGAAAATAGAAATGCAAAAGGTCAAAAAATATTTACTTCTTGATTCATCGCGCATTTAGCATTCGGAGAAATATCAATCATAATCTTCTGAATTTTATTATAGATTTGGTGACAATCTTTAATGGGTGTGGAAATAGTCTCAAAATATATGCATGTTTTAGGAATATAACAACACATTATTATGTGATAATTACTAGAACAGTCCTTAGTCGATTGCACTTTTGCCAGTATGATCTCAGTATAGTTATCTCAAAATTTATCATTTTAAGAGTTCTAATAAAGGCTCATGTTTGATAAAACTATGTGTCCTTGAATTTCAACAGGTTTCTTTTGTGTTATTCTTTGCTTTTTATCATTCATCAATTAGTATATATCTTTATCTGATTTTTTTTTTTTGGGGGGGGGGGGGTGCATATCTTTTATTTCCTTTATTTATTTATACCATGTTTAAGGAAGAGAGGAGTGAACTCAGGCAGCAGCAGGTCTTATAAATTTTCGAGGAATCTGACAAGTTGATTTGTGTCTTAGATAAATATTACAGCATTGCTATTAAGGCAGCGGTGACATTTACCAGTAGCCATTTCCCTCCTTTGCAATATTGCAAACTCCTTGGCTGCCCTGGATGTCTATTTGATGCAGGAAATCGGAACTGTTTGCATAAACTGTGCTGCACATGAGGCAGGTTAGAATAACCGCCGCGCCGCCGCAGCGCAGCGCAGCACGCATGTGCGTGATGAGAGAGAGCGGGTCACCCCATTACTCCTGTAGTCCTCCTCCGAGTGTCGCCGTCGCCACCGCCACCAACGTGCCACACAGTATGGATCTCCTCCATCCGTCGTGGTGGTGGTCGTGGCAAGTGGAAAGCCGTGTGAATTGCTAATGGCAAATTAAGTCAGCTGCTGTAAACAACATGTCTCTCAAGATGCAGTCGTTCAATAACGGACAATACTGCAGTTGAATTGTTTATGATGAAGGATTGATCTAATAGAGTAAAATGGAGTAGTATTAGGGCTATTTTTCTGTTGAAAAAATAGAATTACAGGACTAGTATCCTCATGGACAGTAATAGGGCATGTGCTCTCGCAAAGGGTAGTGAGGCTATAAATATGGAAAGTAACAGGGCTATTACAAATGAAAAATAGGGCAAGTATTATTATCACAGCGTGACAGAGCAAGTATCATAATAAGGAGTATCAAGGAACTTAATCATGCAAATTAACAGGGCAAGTACTCTCAAGTTACGTAACAATGCAAGTACTGTCAAGTTAAGTTACAGGGCAAGTACTGTCAAGTTAGGTTACAGGGCAAGTACTCTCAAGTTAAGTAACAGGGCAAGTAATCTCAATGATAATTATAGGGCTATTTACTGTAGAGTAACAGGGCAAGTTATAACATGTACAGTAACAGGGCAAGTGTTCTCCAGGAAAAAAAGTGAAATGCCTGTGCTGATAGCCTACACATAATAAATAATCATGGATTTACAACATGTAATGCAAATATTAGCAGTGGTTATGGGCTTGGTGATATACTAATGCACATAATATATTAGTCATAAAGTTGGAATAATATGTGCACAGCGATCAACTATTCTTATCTGATGCATAATAAACAAATAGAATCTGCTATAAGGATTTCAGTATTGACAGATAGGGGAATGTGGGCAGATTGACTTAGTTCTTGTTGATCAGGACTGCCATCGCTGATTCTGTGGTTGATGGCGCTTAGACTAGCTACTATATCAGCCATTTCTCTCACCTACAGGGCTAGCCTAGCTACTAGCCCCTTAGAGGGTTTACCCCACTACCACATATGAGCCTATGCTGTCACCTACATGAGGGCACTGAAAGACTAGGTTCCTAGTCCCTTAAGAGTTGACACTTCCTTCTCTATTGACCAAGCAATGTGGTGTAGTGCCAGGTATGGTAGATAGATGGCACCACTTGATCATCATATATTTAGAAGTCATACTCAAACAGAGTCCTCTATAGACCTTATTCACGCCTCGCTCTGATGCGCGTCAGAACGAGGCTCTGTAGGCATCTCCCGCTAGGTGGCTCAGTGCATCGCCGCCACGTTGGAATGTTTCGCAATGTAAACAAACCGGCGTGGTTATGTTGACATACAGCAAGTGGCCACTCGCTCTGAGCAGCTTGTGATATTTGTATTTACCAGCATGACAAATGATACGTAAGATAATAGATGAAGTAATATCATGTTTATCAACGTAAGGATGGTGGATGTTCAAACGGATCTTTTAATAAATATAGTCAATTTTTCTATAGGATAATAGGCGCCATTATAGTGGATAAGTTGAAAGTTGATAAGTTCTTTATCTGTTTATGGCTTAACAGTGCGCTAGGTATGGATTTTGTCAGTTTTGTCTTTCACTGTTTCAGTGTTTGACACAACCTAACTTACAGACATTTCTTGTGGCCACTTAGACCTGAGCGCAAGACCAAAAGTGGAAGCTGGATATAGGCGTATGTGTGTGTGTACATACATACACACATATAATATTGGATTAAAATACACACACACACACACACATATATATATATATATATATATATATATATATATATATATATATATATATATATATATATATATATATATATATATATATATATATATATATATATATATATATATTTGACACCTAGTTTTCTGGCTAGGGGCCCGAAAAGGTCTCTAGATAAAAATAAGTGGTCAAAAACAGGATTTATGATTATCATACATGCGGTTTTGGGCCCCTACTAGTAGTATCAAAAATCTAGGGGCCCACAGCAAAATCTAGGGCCGTATGCCCCTGGGCCCGTGGGAAAGTCAAACCCTGAATATATATATATATATATATATATATATATATATATATATATATATATATATATATATATATATATATATATATATATATTGTTACATGATGTTGCTCTGATTATTATGAAGACAGAGAGGTAACTTCCCTGTAGGGAAGATCTAGGTGTGTGATCATCTGTCTCCTCTCAGTATGCATCTGTCCAGTCAGTCAGTATAGGATCACATACAGGGACTTAGCCAGGATTTTCATAACAGGGTGTCCAAATTGGGATTTCAAGAATTTAGGGTGTCAAAAATCCCTGATTGAAAAAGTAAAAATCATTACACTGATTATGTACATTAACATATTAAGTAAATTTATGCTTAATTCTTCAGGAAATGTCTTTGTTATTATTTTGAAGTTAAACCTTTTAGAAATTTAACTTGGATTAAGAATTTATTAAAAAAAAACAGATGCCATAATCCAGGGTGTTTTTTTTTACCTAAAATCAAGTATTTTTCATAAATCAGGGAGTCTTGGTCCTGGCTATAGATAAAAATGGAAGTAATGTATGTGTTTTTGAAAAGTGTTGCTATTTTAAACGAATACAATGCCGTGAATCATAATTCATAACTTCTACTAATAAGGAGAAAATATCTACTGAATCTAAGATAGTATAAACTAACAGTAAATACAGAGTAAAACTTTTTGCATCAAGAGGAGGAAAATTGTGCATGAATGTTTAAATAGAGTAGGAATAATGATAGTTATATTGTCCACTTGTCAGTCATGATTGGTGCACCTGAAAATACTTGTCAGTTTCAAACGGTGAATGAAAAATGTCTAATAGCTTTTAATCTTCAGTCATAATTTCAATTTCCTTTGAAGTTATTGATGAAAATCTTTTATAACTTGAATTCATTGAAATTGGTACCCTATATTCTTAAATTTTTACATGGCAATAATCTGACTTCTTAGAAAGTCTTGTATCAATAAACAAAAAGTCTTGGATCTTTTGTGGATAACATCAGAATGCTTGATGAAATGTCCTATGGAAATTTTAGTTTTAACTGGCAGAACCATGTATAGTACATCAGTCATGTTGGAGCAACTACTAGTATTATGATTTCACCCTCAATAGTTGTTAGAGCTGACGACTGATAGGGTGACTACTCCCATTTAAAATGATAACTTTTCTGAGTTATGTATCAGGCAAGAGACAGGGGTTTCATCACTGTTGAATATTACAGTATTTGCACAATAATTTCAGACTTGAAAGTTTCTGGATATGTTGTGGTCTTAGATAATTATATTTCATAATCATGACATGGCGTATGACTTTCTAGAAAAGATATAATGGTTGCTCAATCGATATGCTAGAATGTACTGCAAGTTCATTATGTTTGATACTCATGGTTGGACCAGCGACATAGGTTTTCCATTTATTAGTTATTTTAAGTTCATCAGCCAAGAAATAGCATGGCTTTTAATGTTTGCTTTGCATTTATGTGAATGCATTTTGTTCCATTGTCTAAACAATAACTGCTCTACAAATAACACTTAGTGCTCAATTTGATACAATAAAATGATATTATCTCTTTTGAGAGAATCTGATATTAATCCACACCAGGGAGTGTAAGGAGAATGTGAACTCAGCATAGAGAATACCCACTGCTACACATGTGAGCATTTGAATTTTGATTATCATGTTTTTTTCTGCCATGCTTAGTAGAGACAGGTCTTACCCAGGTTTCTAACGGGGTCAAAACTGAGCATATATGAAATTCTGGGTGTCAAATGTCTGTTATCCAATTTACAAGAAAAAGCATACCAAATCTATATATTGACATAGCAAGACAAGGTTTGTTTCTCTACATCATATATTGTGCTTATTGTCCTGTATGAGTGAAACTTTTTAAATATTTCCTTGGACTCAACAAATACAAAACATCTTACAAAATACTACTGGGTTTCATTTTGCCAAAAATCTGATGTTAGGAAGTCAAAATGACTCTGACTCTTGGCTGGGAAAGTCCTTGTAGTGCACTTGGGTAATTTTTGCTGATATCCTTAGCTGTGCATTTCATTCCATACAGGTGTAAATTTCACTCACTGCTGATCACATCTTTGTCTCTACTCTTCACCTGTGTCATGAAGATGGAGTATGGTGATGTCATGGGTATTTCTCACAAAGCTTTATTATTTTTTAACAAGATGTCACTTAAAGTAGTTTTACATATGGATATATGTATGAAACATAGGTGGTGTACTATGATAAGGATATAGTCATTTTCATATGATATAGTCTAACTAATGGCAGTAATCATCTATTTGAGGTAAGAGGAAATTGGCAGGAAAAAAAGGTTCCTTTACCATCAGGTAGATATATCCCATACCTTGCTCTGTACATATACTGTGGATTTATTATTTTCTTAGAATCACAGTGGATTTCTTGTGTGGCAATTCAGCTAACTGGCTATCATAAGTGTTTTGAGTGTCTTGTAGATATGGGATTTCCTTCATTACACCATGATGATTTTATGTTTGCTATAAATAATCAATGTTGGTAGTGAGCACCATATGGTATATGCATCACAAATGGGTCTTCTCTGTTCTCTTTCTGTGTAATAACAATATACTGGTAGACATTTAATCATTCAGAGGCATTATATATCAATTCCATTAAGATTTGGTCTCATATATGTTTTGTTCTTCAAAGTCAATAATCAAGGCTAAATAAAGGTACAAACATTTATTAGAATATGATATTATGAGGCCATACCTTTGAAAACTTAGAAACTTATCCCAGCTCAAAGCACTAATTTCAAAGAAATCTGGATTGGTCGACCAGTGCACTTCAAAGGAGAGATGGAGAATAATGTAAGATCTTCAACACAATGTCAGATCTCAGAGCTTAGTTAATTCATGTAAATTTTGAATACATTGGAGCTAGGGATTTGGAAACAGGGGGTCAAAAATGACGATTTTTGAAAATTTGGGGGTCGAAAGTCAGTTACCCAATTTACATCTTAAATAGTCATACCAACCATATATATTGACATAGCAATACAAAGTTTGCTTCTTTACATCATTCAATGTATCTATTGTTTTGTATGTGTGAACCCTTTTAAACATTTCCTTGGACTCAACATATACAAAAAATCTTACAAAATGTAACAGGGTGTCATTATGACAAACATATGGTGTTAGGGAGTCAAGATGACTCCCTGACTCCTGGCTGGGCAAGTCTCTGATTGGAGCTAAAATGTTATATCGGAATCTTACTTGGTCCTGCCCTTGGCCTGATGAGGCATCGTAAACAGGGATTGGCACCTTTACACTTTGTATGATGTTACAATATCACTATTTCATTATGATAGCATACCTTAAAAATATTTCTAATGATACTGTCTGCCTCCTAGATACCTAATTTTATGAAATCTAGCACTCACAGTCAGTTTCAGAAATCTTGCCTATAAAAAGCAATCTGCCATTATGGAAACATCCAAGAAGCAATTAAGATGGAACCCTACTCATTACACAGGTAATTTTTAAAACTTGAATATCTGAAAACTGAGTTTATGCTATTGTAAAGGTTACATCTCATTTTTTGCCGAATAATGGTAAACTTACCAATAAGTGGCTATTTTGAGGTATTGTGGCACCCTTAAAGAACATATCTACTGGATGTGGGTTTTTTTTGGCAAAATGTCAAGACTCACCCTTTAGGCCATTCCAATTTATTTACTTGTTTTACAAGCTCAGGAGGTAGGAAATGAGCCATTTTAGAGTCTGACGACTAGGACTGGTAGCGATATATTTCTACCAGCCTATTCTCAACTAAATAAAATCAATCAATCAATTAATCCCTGTAACCTGAAGGGTGGGAGGTATATACCTCCTCAAGTCTTTGGCTCTACTACAGCAAAGATAGCTTCCTGTAGTTGATTATATTACCCTAAGAATATTCTTAAAACTTGCACTTTTTTTTGTTTTTATTTTTGGAGTCTCTAAGACACCAAAGGTGACTTTTTTTCTTTTTTTTTGGAGTCTGAAAGGATTTTTTTTCCAGAAATAGCTCGTAAGACAAGTAATTAAATTGGAGTGGCCTTACTTTAAAATGAGTCTACCATATGATCATTCATGTATATAATAATAAGGTGACAGGTCCTACCTCAACATGGGAGCTGCACGATGACTATTATAAAAAACATTTTTGAATGTTCCCATATTTAAAGCCTCAAATTTACTAACAGCACAAGGTTTACATAGTTTATGCTGATTTTCAGATCTTGTCAGAATTCAAGGTACCTGTGACATGACCTTGCACCTAGATGAGGTTTATATCTGTCATATTCAAAAATACTGTCTTCAAGACTGTGTCGTTATTCACTTTCAGCCAAATAATGTGATGGCAATTTTGTTCAAAAGGGTCTAGCACAAAGGAATCTGCATGGGCATAGCAGACAGCTATGTTGTTAGGGAGCAATTTAACAAGAAAGACCAAAGGGCCCCGCCTTTTGTTCTCTTGACCGTAGCACAATATAAAGTTGCTAGGATATGTGGCGAGTGATCACTACTCATGTGTAATCTTTTGATTTGATATCCACCCTTAGGAGCCAGCCAAGGACACCACCTAGTGATTATAATCTAGGTGTACTAAATTATCACCTTAGGTCAATTTCAGAAATATTTTCAATCTTTAATAATGATAAGATATGATACTTTACAGGGTGCAACATAGGTTCCAAAACATTATTTGCCAAGCGGGGGCAAGCTGCGCCTAATGTTTACTTGCTCCGCCAGTACTTCTACTTGCCCCGCCACTCTATTAAACAAAGGTGAGTTACATCGAGAGAACTCTGCCAAAAACATTACTTGCCGAGCAGGGCAAGTTAGGGTCTTGTTCAGCTTGCCCAATTGCCGCTTTTTTGCTGAATTCACTTGCAACTTGCAACTAGACAAGTGGTTATGTTGCACGCTGCTTTAAAGTTTATTTTTAGACACAATATTTTTTCACATTCAATATCAGTATTTGATATTTTATGGTGTACCAGGACCATAGTCTAAGCCAGCAGGGCATCTGGTCATCATTTGGACACCCAAACCCTCAAAAGTTCCCCCTCAGGACACCTAAAATTTTCTGTGATTAATTTTTCAAGATGTCAATTCTAAGCATATAATTGATTCTTTTTATCTTCCCTACAATTACTTAAATATTGTATGAGGATATTATGCCATATTTTAGAAAGTAAATTCATACTTGAGGTCCCTATCTGACTATATTGTGGCCTTCCTTTAAAATTAGGATGCCAGAACATTTTACAATTGCCTACCCAGTTTCTAAATCCTGGCTAAGACCCTGACCAGAACATATCTCTAACGTGAAACTAACAAATAACTTGCCGTAAAACTGACAAATTCAGACAGGTTCCATATCTCTCTGCCGAAGGTGGACTAGTTCTCTATAGGGTTTTTAACATGTCCGGTCACCTACCAGCAGGGTCTTACCCAGGATTTGGAAAGAGAGTCAAAACTGAGGATTTAAGAAATTTTGGGGGTCAGAAGTCAGTTACTCAATTAACAAAAATAATCACACCCAACCCTAAGTATTGGCATAGGATGACAAAGTTTGTTTCTTTACATCCTTTTATGTGCCTATTGTCATATATGAGTGAAACTTATAGAATATTTCCTTGGACACAACAAATACAGAAAACTTAACAAAATATAACCTTAGATGACCTAACACTTTTCTTCATCCAAGATATTTTTGCGTCTTTTGAGTCTTTTTGCCCAAAATCTGGTGTTTAGGAGTCTTAATGACTCCTGGCTGGGTAAGTCCCTGCCTACCGGTCTACATTGTGGGACACCTGCTGTGATTTCTTTAAAACGACAAACAAAGGTGAGTTACATTAAGAGGACTCTGCCCAAAACATTACTTGCCGAGCAGGGCAAGTGGGTCTTGTTCAGCATGATCGATTGCCGCTTCTTGCATAATTCACTTGCAACGGGGCAAGTGGTTATATGTTGCACGCTGCTTTAAAGTTGTTGTTTTTTGATACAATACTTTTTAACATTCAATATCAGTATTTGGTATTTTATGGAGTACCAGGACCACAGTCTTAGCCAGCAGGGTGTCTGGTCGTCATTTGGACACCTAAACCCTCAAAAAATTCCCCCTCAGGACCATTTCATAAATATTTTCTGTGTTTGATTTTTCAAGATGTCAATTATAAGCATATAATTGATTCTTTTTCTCTTCTCCACAATTACTTTGACATTGTATGAGGATATTATGCCATATTTTAGTAAGTAAATTCATATTTGAGGTCCCAATCCGAGTTTGTGGCCTCCCTTGAAAATTAGGATGCCCAAAAATATTACAATTGGCAATTTTGGGCACCCAGTTTCTAAATCCTGGCTAAGACCATGACCTGAGGACATATCCCTAACATGAAACTATGAATAACTTGCCATAACTGACAAATTCTGCCAGGTTCCACATCTCTATGCCGAAGGTGGCATAGTTCTTTATAGTTTTTTTATGTGACCGGCCACCTAAGGGTACCCACAGGGTCTAACCGAGGAGTTGGAAACAAAGTCAAAACTAAGGATTTAGGAAATTTGGGGGGTCAAAAGTCATTCACCCAATTGAAATAATCATACCCAATCCTTATATATTGGCATAGCAAGGCATGGTTTGCTTCTTTACATCCTTCCATGTGCCTATTGTCATTTATGAGTGAAACTTTTGAAATATTTCCTAGGACTCAATAAATATAGAAAATCTGACAAAGATCAAAATACAACTGGGAATCATTTTGCCCAAAATCTGGTGTTTAGGAGCCTTAATGACTCCTAGCTGGGCAAGTTCCTGTCTACAAGTCTACCATGAGAACGAATACATAGTTAATATAAATGGTGATAAAATACATAAAAGGCACATAAGCTAGGAGGTAGGAAATAAATATCATGTCTCAAGTGTAAGTGTTCACCTGTATCACACTATCATTATACACTACTACCAGTGTACATAGTCCTAGCCTAGACCACAGGGGCTATTACTAGTACGGCTGTGACTACTGTGATCAACGATACAAGCCCCTGTGGCCTAGACTAGAGCCTATACCATACGTCTGTGTTTGAAACTACATAGCTGAGGGGGTTGAATGTGCCATCTAACCGCCGAAGCCGCAGGCTGAGTCGTTTAGATGGCCCATTCAACAGTCTGGTACAGCCTCTATCGCTATAATAGCATCGGCTCTGGTTCTGGGAGCTCATGAGGTGATCCGCCATTTTGAAATTCGTGCCTACAGAGCCTCGTTTTGGATCCAATGTGGATGACGCGTGAATAAGGTCTATTCCCTTGGTGAGATAAGTGTCAACTAAATTGGCCACTATGGCCACCTAGACAATTTGGTGCTAGGTAACAGAAAAAACATGAAAAGAATACATATGACAGCCTATGAATATAGGCTAGGGCACAGACTGCTCTCAGGTTATTGACATCATCCTATTGCCTCACAAGGGAGGACCACACCATGCCTGTGTGTAATAGCACACCTCATGACCTTTTGTCATTCTCTATATCCGTCCACCATCTTATGCAACTAGCTGCTGGTTGATATCCGTCACTGATTACCTCACTGTAATTTCCTCTCTAGAAAGATACAGAGTGCTGAAACCCTGACTCGGCTCCTTTGACTTTTCTCTATCTGCACAAAGGGGGAATACCCTGATTGAAACCTATTCAGCCAGAATATTGTGCATAGATTTGCAATTTGATATAATCAGTTGCAATCTGATCAAGCAAAAATGACAACATTCATGAACTGGATTGCATTTCAGTGTTAGTTTTATCTGCCAGATTCATTGCTCGTTCAGTTTATTTTTTGGCATAGTTTATTTGTGGATAATTTAGATGAAGGCAGCCGCCCATCAGTTTATCCTGTACGCATGTTTTCGCATGTTTTCCGCTGAGTGGGAAGCACAGTTTACTGTGATCTGTCAAGGCAAATGCTCTGTTTTGACAGGAACTGAGTGATAATGGCTTTAACCCATTAATTCTCCTGAAAAGTGCTATCTGGTTGCAGTGATAGCTCAAAAATCACTTAAGTGTGAAGTATTTTGCATGATATCTGATGTACAGTTACGGGTTGAATTTTGATAACATGTCTCCCTGAAAGAGCTCCACCCAAAGTATGATATGTTAGGAAAGATATCAGTTGAATAGGTAATATTCAGCAGCTTTATAGATGAACAACCCATTCACACTCCGAGTTCCTTTAGAAAGTATCGTCTGCTACTCTTATACTTATGGAAAATAACTTGAGAATTAAGCGAAAGTTCGCAAAATAATTGCACAAGCAATAAACATTTCTCCTCCAAATGTTTTCCAAAAAATGTTTTTGTTAATAAGATATATCCAAAATCGCTTGTTTTGGCTGCTCTGAGTGTAAATGGGTTAAGAGTGATAAGAAGCTGTTGCTGTTTGGGTAGCCAGTATCAACCCCAACAGCTGACTGAGACCTGGAGACATTCAATTCACCCACTCAGCCATTGCAAAAGATTACAAGTTTATGGTTTACTATTGCAAATTAGTATTTATTTTCAGCATGTTCAATTTTGTAGCACCCAGGAATGGCGCAACTACTTTTGGTGATATCTCTGTGATGAAAGCATATTTACAGGAGAATTGTAAACTTGAACTCAACCTTTCACTTTTCTTCAAATATTTTTAACATTCATGATAATGATTTGAACATTCATGATAAAAAAATTGTCATAGATTCAGATGACAAAAATAATCAAAATGAGCTCTATGCATGACTCGGTTAAACTAAGGAAGGAAAAACTTTCATTGGACAATTTATTTTGTGTGTCAGTTGATGGAGTGTTAGACATGGTTGAATGGGCAGGCCATTGGACAAGATACATGGTTGAGTTGGACAAGATACATGGTTGAGTTGGGATCAGTTGCTTTGTGGATCAATACTTGCGCTGTTGGTGCCAGCCACTCAGAGATCTGCTGCTGGTCCACAGAAGCCTTATTCTGGTTCTAAAGGGTTCTGTTAAGGAACAATTTCAGAAGCCCGAACCTGGCATTGGAAGCACACACCATTGATTTTGCTTTGGGCCCTGAGGTGCTGTGTGTGGGTGGAAAAAGGGAATTTGAATGTATCCCATGGGGGATCCTTTGTATCTGGCACACCATGTGTGGGATGTGGGAGTAACGGTGCATGATTCGGTATCCCCAGGGATTTATCCTGCAGTCAAGACTATCCTAGGTATGATTGTGGGATCAGATAGCTGATATCTTGTTTGATCCACAGAGAAGACTGGATCTATAAGAGCCCCACTTGGTTATATGATAATGAACTTAGGGGATATTCCAAGACCTCAACTGACCACACCTCTATTGTAGCAATCGTTACAAGGTAAATATGGACAGTCGCAAATACCTTGAATCATTCATGTTATTCATCATAATATATGGTATTATATAACATATAGAGTTGTGTGTGTTATTTGATACCATACCTATGTTATGACCAGTCATTTCCTAGCCTATTTTATTAGAAATGTTGTGTTAGGATTGGAGGAGAGACTCTCAAGGCATTGAGGCTGGCCAGTGATCATGATCAGATCCTTTAGCCGCATCCGTCACTCCACTCTGGACATGGACGCACATCGTGGCTATAAGAGTGGAATGATTGTTTGGTTTGTTAACGATCGATTCAGGGGAATACACTCGGCGCATTCCTGCCTCGCCAGCGTAATAAGTGGCGGGAGATAATGATGGGAATTATCCTGGCTGATCACTAGTCTATGGGTGTGCAGGAACATGCCATGTGCGAAATGATATTGCCGATGCCAGGGCTAGATTGCTTGGCTGCCGAGATATGGCCATAGGTTGGAGGTCTCTGATTGGTTTAGCCGAGAGTCTGCGAGAGAGCTTCGAGATGAAATCTCCCCGAATAAAAAATCCAGGGCAGTAGATTGCCAGGCCTGTGAAGCGATGCTGGGGAGGAAATTATGATGGCACCCATGTACATTTTGGATGAGAATATTGTGATAAGGGCAGGAGTAAGGATTCAATGGGGGTGGAAGGAGAGGCAGGCAGGCACCCCACTGCTGCTGTAATGGTTTTCCCTGGTTATGGCATGAAGCTTGTGGGAACCAGGAGAGAATTAATCCTGACTGCAAATACTCTCTCAAAATTAGTATAATAACCCTTATTCTGCTGTCGGCTAATTTGGCCAATACAAAATGATGCAAAAAACCTTAAAAAATGACTGAAACCCTGGCACATGGGTACTTATCTGAGAGTACTCAGGGAGAGCTACCCAAACAATTCCAACATGACAAGGGTTAGGTGGTTTTGTGCTTAGGATGAAAGTAGCCTCAGAATTGGAAGGGATAAGATTTATTAGTTTAATTAGTTGAACAAGAATATTTATTAAATAATAGGATAACATTAGTGATAGCTACAGTAATTTTTGTGGTGTTAATTATGATGAAAGTAATGTGTATAACAATAATGATATTGATATTGAAAATGATGGTGATGATGATAGCAGTAACATTAATGATGATTGAATTCATGCTGATAGAAGTAATAACACTGATAATAAAGATGGTAGCAGTAATGATAATCATTGTTATTATTATTATTATTATTGTTATTATTATTATCATTATTACAATAAAAGACAATATAACAAAAGATAGGTAAATAAATGTTAAGGTAAATAAATGTTTATGCAACAAAACAAAGAAAGCAATAGTAGATATATAATATACCTAACTGAGTTTCTATTGACCAACGTGCATGTCAAAGACAAGCAGATTAATTGATGAGGCAGGCAGTTAGCTGGTGCATGCCATGCTTATTGAGTGGTTAGAGAGTGGCATTGTGGATAACATAGGCCTAGTTGTTTCCTTGCACATTCCAGTGAGAAACATCTAATTAGGAATGCCCTAAACAGATTAGAGGCAATAAGAGTGAAAAGATCTCTTAGGCTCAGCCCCTCCCTTCTCCAGCCCAGAGTACAAGTATGAGTATGTTCAGTAAACGACAGCCACGGATGACAGCTGGGCCATTACCAAAATTAGCCTAGCCCAGGGCCAAGCAATTTACTTCATTCCTTTTATAATCAACCCTTATGCAGTTATGCTGCTGGTAAGTAATTTGACCAATACAAAAAGATGCAAAAAAACTGAAAAATGACTGAAACCCTGTCACATGGGTACTCCTCTGAGAGTATGAAGGCTTACCAAGTAGCTACTGTAATATCATTACAATTTTTTAATTCTAGCTAATATGGATGACTACCATAAGCTCCGAGGATATTGCTATGAAAATGCCAGGCTTTTCCCGAATAGAAGAAGTCTTCCCTATGGGAAATGACATTGAAGGGTATCTCAGCACTCTTGTTGGAGAAGGGAGCTTTCTTTTGAAAGCGTCGTCGGATGATGATGATGATGACTCTGGTATGAGCTTTGATGTTGCTGTATTGAGGGGCTCCTGGTGTTCTCTTGTGTTCCCTGCTGCCTGTGTGTGTGTGAGGTGTGTGTTTGTGTGGGTGGGGGTTGAGATTGATGGCGAGGAGCAGTGAATGATGGGGCGGGCGGGGAGGCTGCTGCCGGACAGGTCGTCGCAAGTGGTGTTACAGATGTTGTGGAAAGCGCTTGCCAAACACGTACTCCCACTTCATGACGATCATGCATCAATCTGATGAGCCGCCCAGGTCACGCCGTGGCACCACAAGGGCAGCACAGATAAAGGTTACACTGCGCTGCAATGGAATATGGAACCTTTTATCCTCTCTCTTTCTGCCATGTAAGTCTCAATCGTGACTAGCTATTTAAAGTTGATGGGAAAACACAGAATACCTTTGAAAAATTGTTGCTT
>OZ012687.1:8030994-8156530 GCA_963942565.1 Maea johnstoni | reverse complement strand
ACCAGATTGAGGCTGAGTAGAGAATCAATATCTCTCTATCATATCTTCTCAATATCAAACCTGGCCGCATCTAAGCTGGCTTGCTGCCTTTCCTCTCCGCTCCTCCGCCACTGCTGCTGCTGCTGTAGCCTGGCAGATCTCAGGAGGAGATACATTGCTCAAACACTACAATTAATGCCAACATTCATTCACCAATACCTAGAGGCTCGAGGGTTTTCCATGAACCCTTGTGCACAGTTGAAAAAGTAGATTTTTGAGGTGAAAATAGTCACTTCTTTCCTAAATTTTGGAGGTAAAATGATCTCTCTGTAATAAGGAACCCACCTTATAGAGAAATCCTAGTTACGCCCTAGTCACTATAATACACATGGCATCACTCTCTGCAGGGGCTACAGAAAACAACTCACCAAAGAGTCCATGTGGCGCCATCTACCGGGCAAATATGGACCTAAACATGGACTGAAGGGGTATTTAACACTGACTTTGTAGCAAGTCTACTGTGTGCTTTGCTGCTGCTGCTGCTGTTGCTAGAGAAGATGGCCAGTTGACACAGTCCCTAAAATCAATACAGTTGGCTGTGGTAGTGTATAGCCAGCCTGCACAGTGCTGCTGCTGCTGCTGCTGGAACAAGGCATCAGTGGCGCCGGCAGCCTCCTCGTCTTCTCAGCCAGCGCTATTAGGCAGCGTTTATGGGCTTTGCATTTTTAGAATAATTTATTCCCTTTGACAGTAATGCATTCAGTAGACAGAGAACCTGTGATTATGGATGTCAAGATCAAGATCTGGGCTTTGTGCTTGATTGAGAGGTGTGTGTTGTTTTTAGGCATAAATATTCATCAGCGAATGTAGGATTTTACTCTAGATTAACTAGTACTTCAGGAGAGAGAGAGAGAGAGAGAGGAGAGAGAGAGAGAGAGAGAGAGAGAGAGAAGAGAGAGAGAGAGAGAGAGAGGGGGGGTGATAGAAATAAAGATGGAGAGAGTAAGGGATGAGAAAGAAAGAAAAATAATGCAATTTGTACATTTTAGACTTAATTGATCTTTCTAAAAAATCATTTAGTCCAAATAAATACATTCTTATTGCACTTGCTATATTGTAGAACTTATTCAGACTTGAAAGGAAATAGTAAACTTCATAATCTATGGGCTAGTATTTCAAATATAGAAGACGTGACCTGCAGCAGTGTTTTATCATATGTGTGTGTTTTGGCTGTAAGATATATCAGGGGTGTTTTCCATGGGAAGCTGCTAATAGCTCATGTTAAGGGTATCAGTGCTTAACCTCCCTGCCAGCCATGCTTTCATATAACACATGTGGGGACGGAAATACCCAGGAAATACCCTCTTCTCTTTACACCGCCAGATAACCCAGATCCTGGTCCTGGGAGCACATCCCGCGCCCGCCGCCGTGGCTCAAAACATCAGGCCATCACAGTAGAGACCAGGACGAGGTGTAATTCTTGCATGCACTTAACCCTTATGCTGCTGGTGGCTAATTTGGCCAATACAAAATGATGCAAAAACCCTGAAGAATGACCGAAACCCTGGCAAATGGGTACTCATCTGAGAGTACTCAGCGAGAGCTTTCAAATGAGTACCAACATGACAGGGTTTCGATGGATTTCAAAAATATTTGTGTTTTTGTGCTTTGAAAGAAAGTAGCTTCAGCATTGGAAGGGCTAATTTATTTATGCCTGAGGATCACCTTGACAAGTTTCCTCTGGACTGGACCTGTCATACTTTTGAAAATAATTTGTAATTTCGCCATTTCTCAAAATATCTGATGGACAGTTGTGAGTAAGGTTCTGATCAACATTTCTCCAAATATTTCCTAAAAAAAACACTTTTGTTGCAAAGATGTTAATACCAAAATAGTCAAGATGAATTATGGGGCTACAGGCAAAAATGGGTTAATAAAAAATTGTTCCATTGTGGTCATCTGTTATGAAAAGTCGTAAATACCAATGTGCTTTGTGACCTTTCATAAAGATGGAAAGGAATTCACTGAAGCCAGCGAAATTATTTCAATTTTACTTCAGACTGCACACCCTCTTTGATAAATGAATATGTTATTGTAGTAATAAAAGTATGAAGTATATTGCGTATCCCTGAGGAAATCAGTAGAGAGTTGGGAGTGGCAATAAAGGTGAATGTAACCGTATCAAGCGCTACTCTTTGACTGTTCTTTTATTAGGCCCCTTCATCACAGCCGTACTTACAGCAACCCTCAATATCAATATATATTAGGTCCCCCACTAAACACTGCCCAGCAAGTGCTGGATAACACAGGCTTGATGGGGGCTGCCTGTGTAGAGGGGGAGGGGATATTGCCGCGCCCAGAGCTAATGCAGGGTTATTGCGAATATAGAATATCTTATAGGGCTTTACTGCTACACAAATGCCCTTTTTGATCTAGTTTTGGGCCCGGGAATGGCCATGATGTCCAATTTATGATAATTGGAGGAATTGTTGAATATTGACCAAGTGAGTCGAGGGTTTTTATTGTCCTTTCCATAGAAACTATAAACTGTTGGAAGATATGAATAATGAGAAGAATGTTTGAAGCGAAGAATCGGTACCTCTCTGGCTCATTTGCTTTGGCATAGGTGCCTGAGTGGGGATTTTGTTTAGCTTTGCTATTTTATTTTTCTTTAGGCAGTGGCTTGCAGACACACCCACCTTGCCTGGTTCTCATTATAGAGCACATCTGCTCTGTTGAGAGATCCCCACGTTCACACCCATTCATCAATGCAGCACCCTAGAAAGGTCTGCCAGTTGAGGGGATATCTCATTGAATGAGTAGAGAAACAATTATTAATCCCCAGCCACAATTCTCATCTAAATTCATTAATCTTTGCATTAATACAAAACCAAAATCCAGACAATACTTATAAAGAAAACTCAAGGCCTAATTGCTTTATTTTCTGAATGTTGCCTTTATGTTGCCAATTCATGCCTCGATTTGTTCTTAGGAGAGTCATCTGGATGCTACAAATATTTTGAACATAAATTTAAAAATCAAAATCTAAGTAGTCAGGCCATTTTTTACTGACAGGGGCATGGATTGATAGAATATATTGCTGCTATTGTTGGAGCACCTGACAGATCTTAGCCTGAGCAGGTTAACTAAGCAGATGACAACTGTGGATCTGGATCTCATTAAGAGAACACTTGCTTTTCCTCATGCCACCTTCAAAACACAAGCAGGAAGAAGATTTTTGGAAAGGGACTTGAAGTCTATTGTCTGATATTCTATTGTTTTAACAGGACCATTGGAGCCAGTTATTGAGTCAACTAGAAGTGTAGTAGTAGGGGAGGGTGGCTGTTGTAAGAGGGTGATGGTCAAAAGGTGCCTGGATGAGAATGGGTTAGACTAGAAGTGTAGTAGTAGGGGAGGGTGGCTGTTGTAAGAGGGTGATGGTCAAAAGGTGCCTGGATGAGAATGGGTTAGATGGAATTGCTGGGGCATCATTGTTGACCGTAGGTAGGTCATGGCTCGACTGTATTGGCCTTGCTGGGTCATGCGCCCGTTGTTAAGTCAGCCAGCAGTCTGGAGGAGTAGGAGGAAGAGGAGATGGGTTCATGTGTTCTAGGTTTTGTGCGCCCTGATGGGCATGAATTAGATGGATTTGCTAGGGCATCAGGTTGTCAGCCAGCCTTGCTAGGTTGTCAGGCTAGGTTTTCAGACAGCCTTGCTAGGTTGTCAGGCTAGATTTTCAGCCAGCCTTGCTAGGTTGTCAGCTAGCCATGCTAGGTTTTCAGCCAGCCTTGCTAGGTTTTGCAGCCGGCCTTGCTAGGTTGTCAGCTAGAGACGGAGAAGGGTGCTGGTTGTTGAGGCAGCTAGCACTGTGGAGAGGAGGATCTAGGAGGTGGTGTTGAACGAGGGTGCCGGTTGTTTAGGTGTCGTGTGCACAAGAAGCAGATCTATGGCGGAGGCACAGCAGCTGTAGCAGTAAGACACTGTTTGGTTAGGAAGTCAAGCCAGGCGGAGTGAAATTACAGTTGTCTTTAACACATTCATCCCTGTAGCTGCTGCACTCAGCCGGAATTACTGGCGTGGCTCTTTCTGCAGTGTCTCTCTGCTGAAAGTGCATATTTTCAATATTCAAAGGAGAATTCCTGGGTAACTAACAGATAATTATACTTAATTAAGATACTTCCCCCAAAGCATCATAGGATCAATATGACATTTTAACCTATTTATATTCCGAAAAGGTGTTTCCTGTGACAAAAAAGGGATGATAAATAAAAACTTCAGAAAAATATTAATAAGGGTATAGAAGGACCAAGAAATGGATGAATACCTTCAAGGATTCTAGTTTCATACAGAAATGTGAAGAAGCCATTGCACCTAAATTTTGAGGGTTGTCATTGATTATATTGGACACTTAGGATTAAAACCATTGTCTATATGGGGCTTCAAGAATTTAAACACTGACATTTTGAGTTTTTGCCTTTACGGTTGGAGTTTTCGCTTGTGTCCGGGAATGCATAGATTAGTGGGAATGTGAACTATGTGCTGCAACTCCTCAGAATGCAGGGAAGCTTCGTGGCTGCAACTCCGCTTCTAAGCATGGCTTTGTTGTAAAATGTTAAGTGCAACTCAATGCGACTTTTCCGCTAGAGATCTTTAAGGTCAGGGGGGCGGCGGGAGAGAAAAAGAGGGAGCCTGAGGAAGCCGGGAGAATGTCAAATCTTGCTGTTCTCCTAAACGTGTTTGCTTAGTACACGGACAGCTGTAATTGCCTCATAGCCCCGAGACTGCTTCATTTGAACAGGAATTCTAGCCCTAAGTTTTCTCCCCTAGTTTCTGCTGCCGATGCCGCTCTACTCCAGCTCCTGGCTGTAAGGGATAAGGGCCCAGCACTGATCTCAACTATTGTTTTCTGTGGCAGCAGCAGCAGCAGCAGCATTTCTGGCCTGCTGCCTTTAATAGCTTCCTATTTTTAGAACTTTCTGGCAGCACCATTTCCATCATGCCTTTTTGCCCAGCAGCGTTTCAGGAACCGTTCAATTCTCTTGTAGCACACCAGAACATGGTACTACTGAAGATAAAATTATAGCTAACAGTTGCTAGCTTATTGTATGATTATTTGTTTTCTTCTTTACATTAATGGTAGCTTATAAGCTATTTTCTGCAATATCATAATGCATTGTACAGTGCCTTTCATATAGGTATTGTCTGCAAAAAAGAATGTTTCCTTTTTTGCATGCATTCTCAAGGGGTTTTCCTATAGCATAGAATCAGTGCCTGAAGCCATTTGAATATTGGTAGTTTTCTGTCAGTTGATGGTTATTCAAGTAAGAGAATGAGAGCTGAGATGTGCATCTCACACATCAACCCTTGCATGTCTGTAGCCCTAAAATGCCCTATTTTTGAGGAGATATCTTTTTGCCCAGAAGATATTTTGAAAAAATACTAGAAGACAAAATGTTGATCAAGACTGATCATATAACCCTCCTTCAAATAATTTCCTAATTGATGCTTTAATCCAAAGTTACTTTGTAATATCATAAGAGGTATACGAAACGACCCTTATCACGGTCATCTCCAGGCTTGAATGGGTTGACAATCATCAAAACCCTCCTGACAGCTGGTGGCGGTGTTGGTGAGTAGGTCTCCCCTCAAGCAAGCAGTATGACATGCTTGGCTGGCCATGCAGGGGTGTACATGCTGTAATTGCTAGTAATGTATGAACAGTATAATTAGTATAATGTATGTTTAGCCTTGAGTTGATTGGCAGAATTGTTTCAGCCATAATTGGATCTGCTCTAGTTGGGCTTGTGTTGATTTATGAGTGATTGATATGGATTTGTTGAGAGGACGACTGCCTCTGCAGCAGCAGCCGAGGAGGAGAGTTGCTGCTGCTGACAGAAGACAATCGATAGGCATCGGGAACCGATACAACGATCTTGTAGGTTTCTTCTTTGCCTAGAGCACAGGGAAGTTGTATTTTTGGCAAGAAAAATGTATGATTTAGGAATCAGGGACCGATACAATGATCCTAGTAGCATGCAGGTTTCTTCTTAGCCTAAAGCACAGGGAAGTTGTATTTTTTGTGAGAAAAATGTATGATTAAGTATAAAATTATTGTATTCTCAACTTTAAGCACAGGAAAGTGGAATAATTTGTAAGTGAAATATGTTATCTTAAGCAACGGCGACCGATTCAGTTATCTCCATGGCCTGTTTTTTTTATGTTTTTTTTTCAAAAAAATGTTTGTTTTTTCATCCGACCATGTACATCAGTGAACGATACAATTTTTCCTTATCCAAAAATATTTTTGGGGTAGACAGTTTGTAGACTGAGGGTGCTTTGAAATTCCTTTACTCAAAAAATTTAACTCAACACAGAAACTGCTGTTTTCCTTTGAATTTGGCTGAAGGGGATTCCCCTGCCTCAGGAATGTCCTAGCCAGCCAGGCCTATGATAGATTGCAGCGAAATAATCTGGGCCTCCAATAGGTCCCAAGTCTAGCCTGGTCCCCAGACTGAGGAAAATATATCTTGCCATAACCAGAGATATGGAGTGTCTTCTTGCCTCTGCCAGAAACCAATGATATTGTAACTAAACTAAAAAGGCAGCACGGTTATTAGGGGGTGCACCTAGCTCTCACAGCTCCACCTTTAGGTTAGGAAAGGAACTAATACATTGGGATGACATTATGATGAAGGAATGAAGCACAGACTTGTAGCTAGTCTGTTCATGAGACCCAGAGTCTTCTGTGAGCCTGAGGGCTATTTTTGGTCACCCTAAAATAAGCATCCTTTGACCAACTGGCCCTGCAGGCAGGCGGGCAGCGAGCATGCTGGCCGGCTGGCCAGTGTGCTGGCTGCCTATGTATTATGTGGATAATAAGACACATGGCCTTATTCAACAGTCCTTCCTCACAGCATATGTACACATAGTTAACATAGGAATAGATATCTCCTACAGTCTTTCATTTTCTAACTAAACAAACACTTGACCACATGACTGACCGGTTCTCTCAGGTCAAGGCATATCTTATTCTCTCTTGTCCTTGTGCAGGTCTGTCGCTTACCAACCAAGAAAGAGGAGAAGAATAGAAATGGAAAATGTCTTAATCATAGTTATGCGGAAATTGCAAATTACTTAATATATGCAATTTGAAGGGATATTTAGATTGATAAGCAATATTGAATATTGTGTACATTTCAAAAGTTTACAAATGTTGGGGATATTTAATGTGTTAAGCATTTCTATATATCGCCTACATTTTAAAAGTTTGTGAATTGGGGGATATAAGAATTCCTGAGCAACACTTAATGTCACTTAGAACATTTTGCAAATTGAAGAGGGTTTCTTCTTGGTACCATAATTTTGTCTTGTGATATGAACAAAGCTATTGAAAGTGACGGAGAATCCAGCTATAACAGCAAACTATCTTTTATACCACTATATAATGTCTTAAGTGATCAGGAGGCTGACAGGCCTACCTGTAGCTGGGCTATCAGCATCTATTCAGAAAACCATCCATCAACGCTTCACCTCTAATTCTTATAATTTTCCTGACAAAAGGTGCGCACCTTAAACCCTGGTATAACATAGTATCGCCTCTATAATCAAAGGCAGTGATGGTTTTCATCCATCATCCTTGCTGACACCTGAGGCAGTTGTGGGTGCCTTCATTTCTTAATGGGAGCACATCAAGTTGATATGTATGGATCACAGTGTGTCTTGAGAGGGTGTAAGGTAGCCTGACAAGGTAGCAGGTTGATTGAAGTTTTTCCTCTATCCTGTTCTTAGTTGACAATTCAGCCTATACAAAGTTTAGATTGCCTAAAAAGTCTTCTGATATTAAGCATCACAAAAATATCCTCTGAAAATAAACAAAAATAAACTGCAGTTTATAAGATATTTGGGGTGAAAAACTGAAAAAGAAAAAGCATAGTCTTTTGAACTGGAGCTCCTATCCATAGTTATGGACTAGGGTCTTTCCAAACTGATCTAAAACTAATATCATCAACATTATCATCATCATCGCCCCCATCTCATCATGACTCTGCCTCTACTCAAAAGTTTAAAAGAATTTGCCATAAAACTTCTGTAAAAACCTGTTAATTGCCTGCGGTCAGGTTTACTTGTTGTTGTTGTTGTTGTTGTTGTTGTCCAGAGCTAGATAACTGGTGCATGTATGCATCAGAGTGTCTCTCTATCTGTGTGCCAGCTCATATCAGGTCTTTGCCGCCATGTTATCACACCTGGCGCCCCGCTCGTCTTTTACACTTACCTGCTGCCTGTGATTCCCTGCTGGGTAACGGTGTGTGAGTGTCACCTCCCCGTTAGCACCTTCCCTCAGTCCCATCCATCCTCCGCCCTAGACGTGGCGCTGAGAGAGAGGGACTCAACACCATCACCTACTCTTTCCACTCCTAACCCATTCCTGTCTAGAGCAGACCCTCTCAACCCCCCCCCCCCAAAAAAAAAAAATGATAATAATAATAAATAAATAAATGAATAGACGAATATAAAAAGAAATAAGTCAAATGCTGTGACTATTTTAGGGGTATCTTTATGAGCAGAGTATTTTTCTCCATTCTGCCCCCCAATGTGGCTAAGAGAGGGATTCAGTGCCATCATAGACACTCTCAAGTCTTAACCCATTCATATCCATAGCAAACCCCCCCCTCCAAAAAAAAAACTAAAACGTCAACACTATTTTGGTGATATCTATATGACGGGAGTATTCTTTCAAGGTTTCACTATATATGTGTATATGAAGCGAAAAACGCATTGAATGCATGCATTAATTGCTTCTTGTTGGCATTACATTGGACAGAATCCAATCCACACACTTCTAACAAGGTGAATAAAATGGGGTTTGAACATGATAGACAGTTATAGATGGCCTGTTTAAGAGGGCTAGGCTTGGTGTCTGCAGGTGCCAAATGCAATTCTATTATGATGTTTAAATCACAACATGGGTGTGTATTCTCACAAGTCATCGCGATGATATCCTTGAGCATTGGCATCAACAGCAGCAATGGCATAACACACCCGGGGGGACCTGCGGGCCATGTCTCTGGCTTTACTGTTTGTCTTGGAAAAGTGCTATTATTGCTGTGGGAACTGTCTCGGTGCCGGCTTCTGAGAACCTTCCAGAAACCGCTGCTGCTGCTGCTGCATCTCAGCTCACACATGAAACACATCAAGACCGGGTGATGCCTGCCTTATTCTCACAGCAAACAGTGGCAGATACCCCAGTGATCTTATGTACCTGTTCATGCAAAGAGCTCCCCCAACTATTTCATAACCCAGTCACACCTAGAGATATTTGAAGAAGAGTTAAAGTTTCATCAACATGTCTCCTTCAAGAAAGAAACTCTAGATAATGCGGTGGTCATGAATACATTACCCAAATAATCAGGTGCTTTTTTGGTGCTATTAAGGCATGAATGGGTTGACCAATTTGGCAATTGCCTGGATTCATGTTCCACTAGAATGGCAAATATGATACCACAATTTCCATACGCTTTCTTGATAACTCATAAAGGATCCTTTTTCCTGTACCTTGGCCTGCTCCTTTGCTGTTATTACTGAGCACCGTTTTTGGCATACCCGTGGCTAATTTGTATGCTGTGGAGAAAACATAGAGCTGACCATTGCCAATGATGAGGGAAGCCATCCACTGCCTTCTTGTAGCACTACCATAATTGTCATACTCTTTTATAGATACCCATAAACCACCCTTATTGGTGCATTCAGTCTGCCGCTTTAGTATGCCTGCAGAAATTGTTCCCGGCGTAATTTGTATGCAGTCGGAGAAACCTGCAGAACAGATTTTTTGCCGATAATGACAGTAGGCGGCAATCATCTTCGGCAAGAACGACTCTTGGAAGCGGAAGGAACGAAGGAGTGTAGATGATGGAAGGGCAGCTCTGAGTGACGTATTTTGACACTCAGTGGGTGTCTCCATGCTTAAATTTGATTTGCTGTCAGTGGTCGGTAAATTGCCTGCGCCCCTTACTCGTCACCTTCAGTAGAAATACCAGCCACAACCTTTTTAGGGAAATCATAGTTGTGGCTGGTAAAGGAGAATTATCTGTATTTCTTGCTTTTAATGGTACCTTCTCTCTTCTACATATTTCTAGGAAGTTCATCTTCCTTAGAAGTGATACCTTCAAACCTATGAAACACAATCACCTCTCTCTTAGAATCATTTTCCCTGAGCAGCAATCTCATCATAAAATCAAAATCACTTTTTAGTTGAAGGTCAAGCCATTTATGTTTGGAATTCTATATGACAAACTGTGGATTGGATTTCAGACCTTTGATAATACATTTAATAAGAAACATACATTGTCATGTTGGTATACATTGGATAGCTTTTGCTGACTACTCTAAGATAAGTACCCATATGCCAGGGTTTCAGTCAATTTTTAGGTTTTTTGCTTCATTTTGTATTGGCTTAGTTAGGCACCAGCGGCATAATGGTTAAGCAGTATAGTTGTTCTCCTGTCATGGCAGCAACCTTGTCCCATGAGTTTTGCGGTGTTTTTGAGGCTGCATTGAAGACATTACTGCCTTGTAGCACTTGACATTCTTCTGGGAGCAAATCTGTGCAGGAGAGCTTGCCAGCCAAGCACTTCTATCCAAGAGGGAAACCAACCACTTTACTCAGAAATCAGGCCTAGCCTCAGAATTATGAATTATGGTCTAGGGGATTGAGTATGAATGCTTTCCCTGCTTTTTTCTTAATCCATTCATGCCTATGGCAGCAAAGGAAGGCATGATGATGCCAGTTTTTGGTCATATCATTTTTAGTTTTTTTCTAGACCAGATATGTCACTCCTAGCTGTCTCATTCTGTTTAGGGTTTGGCAAGACTGCATAATTTCCTGCATCAGTTATCGTTTTACCATTTTGGAGCTGTTTGTGAAAGTGTGATTTTAGCAGGTATTTATTGGCCTGATCCCCCAGACCCCCACTCATGCTGGCTCTATTCTAGAGTTGGGCAGCAAGACTGCATAATTTCCTCTGTTATTCACTCCCCCCTCACTCTGCCGTCAGCAGCAGCAAAAGGGCAGATGGGCTTTTCTGTTCTTGACACTTTGATTGGCTGTGTAGCCTTTGACCAGCGCGCCCGCTTGCCTCGGCCGTAAACGTCGTTACAGGCTTGTGTGGGCAGTGCAGGTTCTGGCTGATTTTCCGAGGGGTGCGTACAATCATCTCGGTGTGTTGGAAGATGTGAGAAGCAGCGAGACTCGATCATCATCAGGCCCCCGAAGTGTGGCGGCAAATTGGGTTGGCTATTGGAGGAAGTAAATTGGCCGGGAAGATAGCGCATGAAGTATGATGCGGTGTCCAGTGCTCATTGGAGATTGCTCGTAACTCTTTCCGTGGTGATCATTGTGCGACGGTCAGGGCTGTCGCTGCCGTTTTCACGGATGATTCATTCCAATGCCAAACCCCAGCACAATTAAATTGCCAAGCGCAAACATGGACCAATTTTGCCACTTGATGAAATAGGGATCATCTACATTATCAGATGAGCGATTTCTTTAACCTTTCTGATTCTGAGGCTACTTTTGTCCAGTGCACAAGGATGCAACGACTTTAAAAAAAAAGTTAAACCCTGTCATGTTGGTATTCATTAGATAGCTTTCACTGAGTACTCTTACATTTCTTCAAGGTTTTCTGCATCATTTTGTATTGGCCAAATTAGCCACCTGCAGCACAAGGGTTAACATTATGTTCTTCCATTATGAATAGCTTTGAATGTGTGATCGAATAGGTTATTTTGCCTGGCGGAGATGACCTGCACTCACATAGTTTAGACCAGGTCTGCGCTGATGGTGGCACGCAGCTCTTGGGAGCTGGCAATTAGTGGATAAGCAGCATTTAATGAAATGATGTGCCAGAGCCTTGGCCATGGCTTATCCCACTCTGGTCATCATGCCATGTGTAGTGGGGTCTGACCCGCAACCAGCCGGCTGGGGAGAGAGAGAGAGAGAGAGAGAGAGAGAGAGAGAGAGAGAGAGAGAGAGAGAGAGAGAGAGGAGGAGAGAGAGAGAGAGAGAGAGAGAGAGAGAGAGAGAGAGAGAGAGAGAGAGAGAGAGAGAGAGAGAGAGAGAGGATGGGAGAGAGAGAGAGAAAGAGAGAGAGAGGGAGAGAGAGAGAGAGAGAGAGAGAGAGAGGGAGAGGGAGAGGGAGAGGGGTGAGGCAATCAGGGTGGGAGTGTCACTCACAATGAGAAACGACCACCACCACTAGCCGCAGCCATCTTCTTCACCACACTACTGTCATGCTTACAGACATACTAAATGCACTGCCAGTTATAACCAGAGATATGGGGTGTTATTGTGGAAGAGGACCTTGTTGTTGGTGTTGCTAGATGATGAGGATGATGATTTGGAGGAGGAAGATATGTTTATTAGCTTCAGCACCATTAACCTCATCATTATCTTCATGATCATAATCATCATCATCATCATATTTACCCATCATTATCATGCTTATCAAACTCATCATCATCCTTTTCCTTTTCGTAATAATAATCATCATACTTATCCTTATCATCATTCTTCATTGTCAGAATCATGATACAGCTATTGTCTATTCAGTATGTTAGAATATAAGTATTCTGCTTGTTTTGCAGTATTACAGGTTCCTGGGAAGTGTGTGTATGATTTATTCTCTAAAGTGTATGTTTATGGAGAGTTCTGAAATTGGTTGCACAATTAGGCAGGTGCAAGATGGGAGTTCCGCAGTAGAATGCTGGCATGTTTAATTTGAGAGTTGATTTGTGAGGAAAAAAGGAGTGGGTGGGTAGAGAAACATGTTTGGGTACTCTTTAAGCCTCACACAATCAAGCCAATGTTCTTTTCTGCTAGAATGGATGCTCTGATACCTATGAGAATTATTATGAAAACAGAGCAAAACTTGGAAAAAATGCTATAAGCAAAGTGTTCTGATAACCAGAGCCATTATACAGGGTGTCCCAAAAAAAATGCAACGAGCTACATTTTCCTAGATTACAGGGAAAATAGGAAGCCGATATTTATTATTTATACACTGTTGGAAAGCTACATATCTCAGCTAAGCACCATGAAAAAATCACAATGAAATGATATTCCTGTGGGTAGATATCCCCCCAAGCATGACAACCCCTCTGAAGTGCAATCGCGCGCGACCGGTACTGGCCTGTTCATACACAAGCTAGCAACGAGATACATTTTCCCTAATTAGACTGGTATGTATTGTTCTTACATCCTTGAAAAGCTACATATGTCAGCTAACTAACATAGAAAAATCAAAATCGAACAATACTCCTGAGGGAAGATATCCCCCAAAAGGTCACACCCCCTCCAAAGTGAAATTGCACACGAGAGGTTCTTGTGTGTTTGCATGTAATATTCCCATACAGATGGCTTGAACACCCCTAAAACAATGAATCTTGAGGCATATTGCCATAAGTTGAAGGCAAATTATATTAAAACATCTTTCTGGGCTCAATTAAATTAAAAAGAAGTCTTCCTGAGGTGTAAATTGCTGGCCCACCAGTTACTCATAACAGTTGTAAAGGAAGCTTAAGAAGGGTCTGATCAGTGATCAGGCAATTGCTCCACTAAAATTATTCAAAATGGGAATTCGGACCAAGTAATTTTGCTCATGATTGACTGCATTTTGACAGGTAAGCCATGGCTTTGTTTCACACGTGGCTGAAGCAGGTTAACAGGTGAAAGCAGGTAAATCAGTCCTAGCTTGTGTATAAACAGGCCAGTACCAGTCACGCGCGATTTCACATCAGAGGGGGTGTCATGTTTGGGGAGATACCTCCCCACAGGAATAACATTTCATTGTGATTTTTTCATGCTGCTTAGCTGAGATATGTAGCTTTCCAACAGTGTATAAATAATAAATACTGGCTTCCTATTTTCCCTGAGATCTAGGGAAATGTAGCTCGTTGCATTTTTTTTGGGACACCCTGTAGGTTAACAATGAATATATTATATTAGCCCAATGAGTGCCTTACACATTCATCCTATGAAGCTACACCTAAGATTGAAATAAAACATTGAGATTCCAATACAGTATCTAGCAAGATTTTATTCTTCCATATGCTAGGAGCTAGTCTCAGTTATTTGAAACCATGTGCCTGGTGTTTATATCATGTTATGTAGTATTACAGAAGAGGAGGGTGGGTGATACAGTAGAAGAGCCGCATGGCAGCCATTTCTAGTGGGATTTATTTGTGTTGATTAGAGCGAGAATCTATAGGGAAGGTCGTTATCATTGATCCAGGCTCCCTGTAGTATGGAGGCGATTCATGTGCAGATAGAGGATTCCCCAAGATGGAGTAAATAGTTGCTGAAGAGGGAGAGTTGTTTTCAACGGCAATTCTCAGAAAGAAAAATCTTTAATCAGAAAATGTTAAGTTTTGCATGTAAAGCATTTATTGAATCACCTAAAGCCTTCTTAGCAGCACTTTAGTTTCTGCTCCTTATGTAAGGATAAAGGCTAAACTACTACTACTTCTACTACTACTTCTGTGGGTTTCCATCATGCTGGGGACCTTTCTAAATTCCCAGGAAGAATGTTGTGAAAATGATCTTGTTGGTGTGTGTCTATTTATAGAGGAAGTTTGCTTGCTTGCTAGTGAGACCAGCTTGAGCGTGGTGCCCGCCTGCAATGAAGGAAGGAAGATGTGCAGGCATACCTTTTATCTCCATGCAGGACGAGGGGCCTGCCCTGACGGCCATGTGGTCTAAGGCATTGCCACTGACTGCTCACTGTCTGTCACCACTGAGGGCCTGCCTTGATAGCTGAGTGGTCCAAGGCATTACCACTGACTGCTAACTGTCTCTCACCACTGCCAGTGTTCGAATCCTGGCTGGGGCATGTGAAAAAGTTGCCAGTGACTTGAGGTTAGGCAGTGGTTTTTGCCAGTTACTGTGGTTTCCTCCACCCCCTGTTTGAAGTCTCTGACACACATGACACCCACACATGCCACTTGATGTTTTTGTAAGGTACAAGATATTAATGATTCCCTAGACTAGGACCAAGTCTGTCTGCCTCTCTGTCTATGACACATACAGGACACCCACACATGCCACTTGATGTTTCTGTGAGGTACAAGATATTAATTATTCCCTAGACTAGGACCAAGTCTGTCTGCCTCTCTGTCTATGACACATACAGGACACCCACACATGCCACTTGATGTTTCTGTGAGGTACAAGATATTAATTATTCCCTAGACTAGGACCAAGTCTGTCTGCCTCTCTGTCTATGACACATACAGGACACCCACACATGCCACTTGATGTTTCTGTGAGGTACAAGATAGTAATGATTCCCTAGACTAGGAGCAAGTCTACCTGCCTCTCTGTCTATGACACATACAGGACACCCACACATGCCACTTGATGTTTCTGTGAGGTACAAGATAGTAATGATTCCCTAGACTAGGACCAAGTCTGCCTGCCTCTCTGTCTATGACACATACAGGACACCCACACATGCCACTTGATGTTTCTGTGAGGTACAAGATATTAATTATTCCCTAGACTAGGACCAAGTCTGCCTGCCTCTCTGTCTATGACACATACAGGACACCCACACATGCCACTTGATGTTTCTGTGAGGTACAAGATATTAATTATTCCCTAGACTAGGACCAAGTCTGCCTGCCTCTCTGTCTATGACACATACAGGACACCCACACATGCCACTTGATGTTTCTGTGAGGTACAAGATATTAATTATTCCCTAGACTAGGACCTAGTCTGCCTGCCTCTCTGTCTATGACACATACAGGACACCCACACATGCCACTTGATGTTTTTGTAAGGTACAAGATATTAATGATTCCCTAGACTAGGACCAAGTCTGCCTGCCTCTCTGTCTATGACACATACAGGACACCCACACATGCCACTTGATGTTTCTGTGAGGTACAAGATATTAATTATTCCCTAGACTAGGAGCAAGTCTACCTGCCTCTCTGTCTATGACACATACAGGACACCCACACATGCCACTTGATGTTTCTGTGAGGTACAAGATTTTAATGATTCCCTAGACTAGGACCTAGTCTGCCTGCCTCTCTGTCTATGACACATACAGGACACCCACACATGCCACTTGATGTTTTTGTGAGGTACAAGATATTAATGATTCCCTAGACTAGGACCAAGTCTGTCTGCCTCTCTGTCTATGACACATACAGGACACCCACACATGCCACTTGATGTTTCTGTGAGGTACAAGATATTAATGATTCCCTAGACTAGGACCAAGTCTACCTGCCTCTCTGTCTATGACACATACAGGACACCCACACATGCCACTTGATGTTTCTGTGAGGTACAATATTTTAATTATTCCCTAGACTAGGACCAAGTCTGCCTGCCTCTCTTGAGCAGTGTGTGCTGTTTGTAGTCTATGACACATACAGGACACCCACACATGCCACTGGATGTTTCTGCGACTCTTACTGCTAAAATTAGCCTGGCACACCTTAACCCATCCATGCCTGGAGATAGCCTTGACAAATGTCATATGAACCTATTCAACCTATGGTGTCTTCCAAAATAACTTAGGAACGAAGCAAAAATAACCCAACTTTTGAAGGAGAGATGTGGAACCAGTTTTGACGAACATAATTTCTTGGTGACAAGGCGATAACCGAAAGAGTCCTGGATGTATTTGGGCACTGGCATGGACTGGTAAACCCAATACTCTGAGATATTGTCTCCGGGATGCAAATACTGCTTCAGGGACAAATGAACTCATTATCAGTGTGCCCATGGTAGCCATAGATAGAGCCCCTCACATGGATATGTTAACCCTTTCACACGTGGAGGGCTCAGGGTCTGACATGTATGAAATATAAAATAATAATAATACTACTAATAATAATAATAATATATAATCTCAAAGTAATATCTTGCAAAATATTTGACTGCAAGTTAGTCCATAATTGGTTGAGCAACTCTTTTCTAATATTTTTCAAAATTTACTCAATATGATGAGTTATTTTCAAGTTTGTAGGCCATATCTGTACTTCAGACCCTTACGGGTTAAACCTAACACCATCCCCTAGGGGCGCAGCCTGAGTTAAATCATCTTAATAGCTAAAGAAACCATATTGCTATATGTTAATATGTATACTCATATAATGCATTTTTATCTAAATATTTATTTTCAACATGACCTCTGATGTCACAGAACATCTGGACCTCCTGGCATTATATGCATTCACCCTTTCATTCCCAGAATATGACTACCCAGGGAAATATTTGCCTTTTGATCAGACCAGATCCCCTGCAAAATAGTCAGGACAAATGAATTTGGACTATTTTAGTGTTATCTTAGATACCAGAGCATTTTTTTGAAAAAAAAATATGAAGGAGAAATGTTTATTAAAACTGAACCTATAACTTTCCTTATTCATGCTGAATTCTTAAGTTATTTTCAAAAGTACTATAGATACAGATGACATTTCTCAACAAGATCTCCGGGTAGCAATGGGTTAATGCCTATATTCAGAGTACTTACTGCAGACTTGTCTTGGAAAGTGAGCCTAAGCCAAGAAAATGTCTGCCTAAGATTTGTCTCTCCTCCTCCTCCTCCTCCTCCTCCTCCTCGGGTGAGACAGACAGCTCGCTCGCTGGGACTGGTGAATAGATCTCAGGGATCAACTCCATTTCCTTCTGTAGATTGACTACACTATTTTTACAACCACAAATTGATTTCTAAAGACCTTTCATCCATGGTATTCATTTCCTCGATTTGTTGAGATTTCTTTTCCCCTCAAGCTTTGTTTAACCCATTTATTCTCATGCAGAGTTCTCATAGAAAACCTTTCAGTGTACAATGATACTTATGAGAAAAAACTTTGATTTTGTATGCATTCACAAATATTACAAGAAAGGTTGCTTGTTAGTCTCTGATTTGCATTTTCGTATCAAATATTTTCAAAACATGTTTTCATGTTTCTTTAGTGCTGGATGATAATTGTGAATTTTCCACTTGAAAATCAATGCAATTATGATGCCATTTTCATATGATAGAATAGTAATTGTCTTTTGTCCTTCTAGTACTGGGTGGCCTGCGACATTGTTCAATATCAAAATTGTCTCTTGCATATCTTGTCAACCCTGAAACCCCCTTCAGGAAAATACCCCCACTGCCAACTTGACAATGTCATATCTGTTTCTATTATTTCTTATAAGACAGCAACTACTGTTATAAGTTACTGGTGTCTGTCAAGTGGTATATAGTCTATGACAGTGTACCATATCCACATGACCATTTCTATATCTTGCAGACACTAAAACCTCTCTGAGAAAATCCCTCCACTGCCAAGTTGACAAATCCGTTTCGCTTACTGATCCTGAGACTAAAGCTACTATTTATAGTCACTGGTGTCTGTCTAAGGCTATATGGGTAGCAGTGTTCAGTATCCTACTCTTCACTCTGGCTGGTCCTGTCTCACCCTTTCTCTATCAGAGACAGTGTGTCTTATTTTAGCATCTCTGTGATAAACCATATGCTGGTCCGAGGGCCATATGCACTATGTCTGGCTGTCCGATTTTGATGGGGGATCATAAGTAGAAAGATCATGTTGCAATGATATACATATACTGGTCACTGGTGGTCAAATGTGGGTCAAAGGATATCTCTTGGACACTGCATATGTGTCATTCTGGTGGGCAGATGTATGTAGAGAGACTATCTCTGTTCTGTTTATCTATTGGTGGTGTTACCACTTGTCAAACATATTCAGGTAGAGTCTTTTGATGGTCAGCTACTGGGCACCGTGACATAAGCATGTAGATATGCTCAGTCTGAAACTCAGTATATGGTCACTACAGTCAAATAGTGTTAGAAAGACAATGGTCATTTTTATGGATCAATTTGGAGAAAAGGATGAGTTTTGGACATTTGTTATGGATCTGTCTGGTGGTCTTATGTGTGGTTAGAATGACAATGGTCTGGACCACTTCAAAGAAATGTAAACCATAGAAAACCAAAGTGTTTCTATTCTAAACTGTCAGTTTGGAGAAATTCCAAATATACTAGGCTTGTGCAAGCAGTAATGCCACTTGATGTACCTATGTTGTTATAACCACTGTAGCATCTGACCTTTGATGCGACTGAAATAGTCAATGTCAAGTCTGAAACATATTTAGTTCTCATTGTCATTTGTGCCTGTGTTGCTTTTAAAGAGGTTCGCCTACCTATGGGAGCAGTGCCCAGTTGATCCTATCAATGTGCAAACATCCTTTAAATCATAGCATATTAAAAGAAATCTTTTGAAATTTAGCTGTCTCTCTTCACCCTTGAATCATTAAGCAGGTCAAAGGGGGGTGTACAGTAATTTCCTGATGGTCATTTTTCCATCAATTTTTTTTATCCCAAAATATGCTTTTGATAGAGATTCCCCCAAATAGTCACGCCTCATCCCATTCCTGCTCTTGGCATGAGAATGGGTTAAGGTTGATATGGATCTGTGTGGCACTAATCCAAACTCTAACCTTTGACCTTTGCCGGATAAAAATAGCAACATTCTTAACCGATGCCATTCAAGATCCCGATGTGAGAGAAATTTTAGCCTTGTACCGAAACTAACCCAATTTCCTAACATCTAAACCTTCCTAATGCTTTTGGTAGTAGAAGCTGTTGCAGTTGCGGTGGATAGACCAGTAATTAACCTTTTCATACCAAGAGATTCTCAGCAATTGTTCTCTTGATCTATTTTATTATTGGAAATACCTTTGGAATTATGCAATGATTCTCAAAGAATATTTGAAAGAGAGTCATTGGCTGGGTTCTGGTTATTTTAGCATAGTGACCAACAACCATCTTATAAAACAGAAACTTAAAGGGCAAATGCACCATCATGATGATTTAGGTTCAAAATGTGCCTATATGTGTCACCTTTCAAATAAGACCACCCGCAAGTCTGTCCTCCTCAGCACTCCTTAGATATGGCTTATGAAAGTTAGTAAAAAACTAGCCTGAGTCTGGGTATAGAGGCTGACATTATCAGAAGTGGTGCTAATGAAGTGACTGCCAGCCCTGCTTCTGATTGGTTGAGAGATATCAGTTGCAGTCACTTCCAGCCACTGATATCTCTCAACCAATCAGAAGCAGGACTGGCAGTCACTTCATACCACTGATTGTGCTTAATTGTGCTTAATTGGCCTGCAATGTCAGCCTCCATGCCCAGACTCAGGCTAGTTTTTTACTAACTTTCATAAGCCATATCTGAGGAGTGCTGAGGAGGACAGACTTGCGGGTGGTCTTATTTGAAAGGTGACACGTATAGGCACATTTTGAACCTAAATCATCATGATGGTGCATTTGCCCTTTAAGTATTATTTATTATAATGGATACAATAAGTATATCATTTATGGAATTACAAGAATTCTATCTTTATATCTATTGAGATAATGCAAGGACACAGAGACAAGATTTATTGCCTTAATGGCGCGAAAAATAGTTCTTTGTAGATGGCCATCTGAAGCAATATGAAATTGTAGAAACACTTGCTTTATAACTGTTGGGATGATGGCACAACTTAGAGACGGGTCCATGCATGGAGACAAGAGTGCTTCTTGGTAAACTGTCATCTGATGTCATATGAAATATTAGGAACACTAGCTTTATATCTATTTGGATGATGGCACAACTTAGAGACCGGATCCATGCTTGGAGACAAGAGTGCTTCTTGGTAAACTGTCATCTGAAGTCATATGAGACTGTAGAAACACTATCTGTATAGCTATTGAGCTAATGACATGACTCAGAGACAGGGGGGTATATTTATTGCCTGAAACGGAAACTTATCATGAACATTGTGATCGCGCTGTTTCCTGCCCAGATCAATGTAATTAGTCCACTCCTAGCAGCGTTTGTTGTGGAACTTGGCCCTCTGACAGTGAAAAGGTTGGTGAATACAGGGAGGAAGAGCGAGAAGGAGGAGGAGGAGGAGAACTGTTAATTAAGCCTGTGTCTGGTTATGCATATTGTCCAGGGAGACCGGCGGCGGGCGGCGTCCTGTTTTTCTTAAGCACCTGTTATTTACTGAGGCCTGTTTCTTGATTGGGAAGGTGCTTGTTAGGTTTGGCAAGACTGCAGCTGTCATAATAGCAGCCTGCCTTTCATTACCCATGTGATAGTTCTGATATCCTTGGCGTACCCTTTTGACCTTTGCTTCCCTTGATACAGGTGTTCTACAAGTTATTATAAACTCTCCTCTTGACTTAACATTTTCTATGTTTTAATGCATATGGATGTGTCTATAAAATATAAAACACATATATATATATATATATATATATATATATATATATATATATATATATATATATATATATATATATATATATATATATATATATATATATTAAACATATCCACAAACCGAAATGATACAGATATACACATATTTTGATATGTGTTCAGACAAGCACACATACACTCTCATGCACACACTCACACTCCCTCTCTCACACACACTTACTCACACACACACACACACACACACACCTGTATGATATGTGCCTCCCCTGCAGTGATTCTCTGTGTGTCCACCAGTATGAGAGGTGGAAGGAAGCTGTAGGATTGCTGCTGCTGATGACATTGATGTGTGAGCTGGTGCTGCTGACGTATGTGTCGCCACCCGCCGCCATCACCACCACTGCTGCTGCTGCTGCAATCTGGGCCATATTGAGAACAATACAGATAGCTGAGCTAACTAAGATACTCATATCAGCAGCAGCAGCAGCAAGGGCTACCTACCTACCTACCTGTAACTCGACGACAGCACTCCCAGCAGTACTGGCTTAGCGCCGCTACAGCGTCAACCATACATCCAGCTCACTCTGGGAAAGCTTGTGTATTCCCTTTGGGTCAAATGGCCTTTATTCTTTGGTTGTATACAAATCTTAATGTAAAAGAGTGACTTGGAATATGATGTATGGCCTCTTTAATTTTGTAGTATATAAAGACATAATATGTATACAATAAATAACATGCTTAAGGATGCTTGTGATTTTATTTTTAATATTGGTGATGTCATTATGATGAGTTGGATGACAATGATTGAATTGAAGATGAGATAAGATGCTGGTAATGATGGTAGCTATTGTTCTATTATTGATGGTACAGATTCAAAGGGTTCGGTTACAAGGGTGATTATGGTAATGAGTTTGATTAGGTTGGTAGTCCTGGTAGCTGTTATTGTTTTGTTGATGACGGAGATATAAAGGTTAGGATGACAATGATGATTATGGTAATGAAGATGATTATAATATAGGAGGTGATATTTATGATGGCGACAGTTGTGATGGTTACCGCTGACAGACTCACTAAAAGGGTTTAACAGCAATTATGAGATGATGATGGTGGTGTTTTTGGGGTGTTCATTGTGGTTACGTCGATGGGGTTGATATAAACAGTTCTATGGCAATGATCAGTATCTTGTAGAATTAAGTGACTGTGACACTTGTTATTTAGCTTATGTATTAGGATAGCAGTGATGACAACAGTGTTGTTAAATGATGTGTAAGAGTATGTAGATATTTCTGATGATTATAAATGAATATGATATGCTCATGGCAAAGATGTGCTGGTTAGGTCATTGTGAGGGCTTGCCCGATAGCCAAGTGGTCCAAGGCATTACCACTACTGCTCACTGCCTAACCACAGCCTGGGATAGAATCTTGGCATGCAAGAAACTTACCAGTGACCTGAGGTTAGGAAGGAAAGCTTTTGCTTTTGCTGGGTACTCTGGTTTTACTTAACCATTATCAACTGCCTAGTTAGATTTTTGCTTCAATATAGCAGAAATGAATTGCTATAATTAAATCTAGAATCTGAATAAAAAATCCAATCATATTGCAATAAGCTATCTGGTGTGGTTCTGTTTGAGGAAGTAAATTGAAGGAGAGAAGTGGATGCACTCATTGACCTGTACCCTTCTTCACTGCACTGTGATGGCACTCAATCTGCCATTGGCTGTGTGCTGCATGCTTTTGCCCCAAGTAGTTATGGTTTATAGACTGGGGCATCCCTCAGCAGTATTTACCACTGGAACACTGCAGTCATCATCCTCTGACAAGATCAGGCAATCCAACATGACCTTGCCCCTCCCTGCCTCTGCAGCACACCCATAGATGTGCATTATCTGGGCCCTCATCTATTTGGAAAGTTGCTTGTTGGCTCACAAAACATTTCATGAAAGTATATTTACTTCCCTGCCATAAACCAAAATATAATATCAATTATCGAATGATGAAATCAGTGAGCGTCTTGATATGAGATCCCTGGGCTCCCAGCTGTGGCATTATCTATTCTATTAGTTATTGCTTGTATTCCCAGCTCACTCAGCCATGCTAGTATTCGTGTTTCTAAGCACTTACATACTGTGCTTGTGTGCATACGAATAGATCTCCTAATCCAATAATGTGCTGACAACTTGATTTCTTAACCTATTTGTGATTTTATTTCCCCGAGAGACGAGTTGTCTAGATCCGTACCAGTTAAAAATAAGGCTGAAAATGAAAAATTGATTTGCAAACATTTAAGGAGAGATAAAGTAACTGAAGGATAGGCATTAATTCACTTAACATTTGAAGAAAGTTTTGGCTTTGTTCTGATTAGCACTTCTCCTCAAGACGAAAGATTTTCTCTACAATGCTTTAATTTGATAGAAATCACCAAAATTGTTGTATTTCTTGTTGACCCTTAAAGGAGTGAATAGTGATAATTTCTTTCATTTGTATCAACTAATAAAAAAGGGAAGCATTTTACCACTCAAAAAACAACCTCCGAATAAGGGTTCCTTGTATTGTTCTTTGAGAAGTTCTAAAGTTGATACCAGAATAAGAATTGATTTGTCTATTGATATTCTATTCTGTAAATATTGTGCTAGGATGCTCTCATGAACTCTGAGGGGTATATATATTTGGGGTTTAAGGTCTCTCCTGCGTATCTCTAAAAACTCATGAAATTGGGTACAATCCCAAATGCCCCCCACTCCCCCCATGCCTGCACGGTGGCAATGATTGTTTGTGACGCCTCTGGTAGCAGCATTTTAGGGAGGTGCCTCTCCAGACTTGAAGGTCATCCTCTGACCTTGCTGCTCCAACTTAATCCAATAACTGTCCTCAGATCGAAGCACTTCCTGGCATTTGGGTCGTGGCGCTAGCTGGCCTCAGACGATGGCTTTGATGCTGGGCTGCGGCGTGGGGCAGGAGATCCATTTCCAGCCTGTCTAGCTGCTCTGCCTGCCCTCTCGCCCGCCGCACTCATACTGCTATCTGGTTGTTGCTATTTAACCAGGCAGCGAGGAGGAGGACTAAAATATAGTCCGATGGAATTTATTGATCAGTATTATAGAACAGCCCCTTACTCTGGCAATTTTTCCCTAACGAGAACTTTAGCCCATTTAAGAGTAGATCTCTTTTTGCCCCCATTCAGTTTATCATGTTTGGCCTAAAGAATGAGATTCAGTAATAGACATGTCAGGAGATATGTTCCTCTAGCTCACTACTTATGGAACCACTTTTTCAATTGAGGCATTTGTTAGATTGTGTATGTCAAGACTAGGTTTTAGTTTTATATACTCTGTCAACATGAGATATGGCCCCAGTCATATTCTTAACCTTTCATGCCATCACCATCTGCAGTTTTATCAGGGGTAGGACAGGAGTCAATTTAACTGTCCTAAATCTCCTCAATTTGAAAAAACAAGCAAAAACCAACAACTCTTTTACTGCATTGTGCTTTTCTATGCAACAAGTGCCACACGGCCATAGTTACTATGTACTCTAACATGTCCTTCAGGGCATAAGATATTTATATCCCTGTAGTTAACCCAAAAATATTCAAATGTATTACATTAATATTGTATGCAGAAATTGTCAAATTTCTATTTTAACATAACAACATTCTATTGTTATTGTTTCACTCTCTTATATCCCTGCATTCTATAATTTGAAATTAGTTTAAATACTTGTTTGCAAAAATAGCTTAGATAGCATTGTAACAAAATTCAACTGTTATTGTTTTGCTCTTTTAGATACCGTTAATTTATCAAAAAGACCTTATTGAGATGCCTGTTTGTTTGCATAAATTGCCAAATTGCCATTGTTGCTATGTATTGTTCTTTCATGAGATGCTAATGTAGTTCTCTTTGTTTTGCAGGTCTGAGTGGAACACCTGCTGATATTCAGCATAGAGTGGAAACATTTGGATCCAATGTGATACCCCCAAAACCTCCAAAGACATTCTTACAATTAGTTTGGGAAGCACTTCAAGACGTCACTCTTATTATTTTAATCATAGCTGCTATAATATCACTAGGATTATCTTTTTATAAGCCACCTAAAAATGTAGAAGATGAAGAAGGTAAGTTGTATCTATTTTGAAATTCTACTCTGAAGTTTCATACTTTCTCAACCCTTCCAATGCTGAGGCTACTTTAGTCCAAAGCACGAGGATGCAAAGATTTTGAAAACCATCTAAACCCAGTCATGTTGGTATTCATTGTAAAGCTCTCGCTGAGCACTCTCAGATGAGTACCAATGTGCCAGGGTTTCAGTCATTTTTCAGGGTATTTGCACCATTTTGTATTGACCAAAGTAGCTACCAGCAGCATAAGGGTTTAATGTATATTCATCCCTGCATCTGTTTTGTTCATTATCCCTTATCCATGTTTTTAAGATATTTCTGTATGCGTCAGAGTATGTGTATGCTCCAGTTGTGAATGGGCAAAGAAAGTGAGGGTGAAATTGTTGGAATAAGAACTATACAGTTGCAGTGCTCTTTCGCTTGGTTGGAATAATCTATTTTTAAACAATTGTTTTCTGAGGTTCTGTATGAAAAAAAACAATTTTTGATGCCACTTCTTAGCCACACATATTTCATTTGTAATATATCATCCGAAGTTTGTAAAATATTGTTAAGATTGATTTGTTTTGTTATGATTGAGATGTATACTTATTTAGGAATGTGGAGAAATTAAGATTTCTGCATCAAATACTTTTCAAAATTTCTATTGATAAAAAATAAGTCACCATTAAGTATTTCCTTTTTTTTTTGGGGGGGGGGGGGGGGGTGGACAGCTGTACAGGTGTGAATGGATTAAATTGTTATGGCCTAACTCAATTAGAGCAGTGAGTGGGAGTTGAGTTTATACCAGGATACACAATACTGGCATGTTGGCTGTAGGAAATCCGTCCCTAGATAAATATAGCCATGCATTAAATAGGTCTACTTGTACTACAATGTGACCCAGTAACGGTACCACCACTAGACTTGCATCTAATTGGCCAAATGTTATTATGTTCAAAATAGCGGCATTACTTGGTATTACTGCTGGATAATTTCATTGTCTGATTGGGTAATCAGTGTTTCATACATGAAAAGGACCCCGTATGAGACATAATAGATGCTTAATTTCTGTACTTATTGTCATATCAACCAGTTGTCATTGAAACATGGCGATTCAGACGTTTCCCAGACAGCCCTAGAATGTGCGCACGTTGTCTGGATACAAAACAATTTTTAATACTCCAGTCTTTCAACCTAGTCTTCTGCAAAAGTATAAAGTGCAAAACACTAACAGTAATTCCTATTAGCTTAGATTGATCAGACTATGCAGGGCTCGACGTTAAGGCTAGCCCCGTAGCCCCGGGCTAGTAATTGAATGTCAGGGCTAGTTAATTCTACCTTTGAGTAGCCCTGAGGGACTAGATAGAATTAGAATATCAGCGCTTAAAAATGATGAAGCCCACCTTTGGCTCTGCATACCTGGATGATAATTTACCTCAATTTACCACAATACACTGTATTCTTTTCATGTTATCAACAGAGGCTATGATATCAACAGAGGTCACTGTTTGAGAAGAGTTGTCATTAATGTCAGGGCTAGCAAAAATATTTCAGGGCTAGTAAAAGTTTCAGTAACTAGCCCTGCTGGGCTTATGAAGTTTTTTCTTAATGTTGAGCCCTGCTATGGGCCTTTATTAGGGGCAGTCCCGATAGCCTAGTGGTTAAAGTATTGTGCTTTGACTATATGCTGTCGATCGCCACGCGCCGCTGTCCTAAGCACTTAAATTTGAGGCATGCGAGAAGGTTATCAGGGACTTTAGATGCGTTGGTGTTTTTTCCCGGTAACCCCAGTTATTGTCACTGTGAACAACAGAGGTTTTTGTTGATAGTACCTCGTGTTAGGTACACCTTTCTAGGTACTATTCATCCCTAACCTCAATATGGCAAAAAGTGTCAAAAACTTAATCCCACATCCTTGATTCCCATTCTGATTATTACCTAGCCTTACTTTGCTTCAAGCATGGAAGTTAGGTGTATAAATGGACTATCTACCTTTTGCAGAGTAAAAATGATTATTAGTAAACTTTTTTTCTCGACTAAGCTTGAAAGGAAGTTGTAGTAATGGATGGACTATCTGCCATTTGTAGAGTAAAAATGATTATAAATAAACCTTTCCCTTGCCTGAGCATTAAAGGAATTGTATTAATGGACTATCTACCATTTGTCAAATAACAAATGTTACTTCCATTCTGATTTTTGACTTGTTTCCTCTCTTTCTCTTTCAGCTGGACATGATGATACAGAATCAGAAGCTGGGTGGATAGAGGGAGTGGCCATTTTAGTTGCTGTATTTGTGGTAGTTTTTGTCACAGCATTCAATGACTGGAGGAAAGAGAAACAGTTTCGTGGATTACAAAGTAAAATAGAACATGAGCACAAATTTGCAACAATCAGGGGAGGCGAGGTTCAGCAGATACCAGTGGGGGACATCGTAGTAGGAGATATCTGTCAAGTCAAATATGGTGAGTACTACCCCAGCTCTCTTTACAAACCTCTGCTCTCTCTACCTTGCCAAATACTGCCGGGAATGCCAAGAATCTTTTAGGGCAATGCTAGGAAAATGCCAGGATTTCCTTGGAAAGTTTCTTAGTTAATTTTTCTACTCACCCTTACCAAATGTCGCTTGGAATACACAGGAATTTTTAGGATAATGCTCTAGGATAGGCCTGGATTTCCTTGGAGGTTTCAGACTGCTGATTGGAAGACTTCAAAATGCAGGGTGGTTTTTGCTGATAGCTACAAAACAATCTAAATTAATCACTTCATTTTCATGAAAATATGCATAATCAAGTTGAAAAATGAAAGGACACTAGAATTTTTAATAAATATAATCAAAATTCTTCAGATATTCCTCATATGCAATCTTTTAGGGGTTTTGATATCCAAAAAAAGCCCAGACCTCCCGCTGGCTCCATACCCTGCTGCAAGATATCCTGGCAGCTGTAACTATAGGGTTAATGAGTGTTATAAAGGCAATGCTAGAATAGTTGTGAACTGCCAATACAGATCGATTATGATGATTTGTTAAACTGGACGACTTATCACCGGGCCACCAGCACCACCAAATTTTGATGTTGGCCAATTGGTGTGCTGCCAGCAATAATAGCGTTGGCATGCCACGCTGTGAGATACTTATTGCACCGTGGCTCCTCCACTCCATCCCGCCTGTCCATTACTATGCCTATTGTAAACCCGCTCAGAAATTAAACTGCTATCATCATGGTCATTTTGTGCTTGTAATGTGTTCTGGAAGGAGTTCAGCCTTGGCAGCATGGCTCCCCGCGGGCAAATTGGGCATCCAGTATTCATGAGGTGTTCGTGTAGTAAGGTGGACAGATTTGCTGCACAAGACTGGTGTGAGATATGGGGAATTGAAGCAGGCTGCGGCGGTGGCGGCGTGCTGGATTCACAGCCAGCTGTGGTAGAAATGGCAAATGAATGGGCAGGCGGGTGGATTTATTGTGGCCTGGCTGGTGAGAGCCAAGGACTTAAATGGAAAGGCTGTTTGATGATCCTGCAATACCTCTTCCATCTACTTCCCCTACGAGGAGCTAAATGACTCACGCAAAATGTGCGAAGTGTCGCCACATTTTAGACTCCTTCGCTGTGCGACAAACACACTGAATGACCAAGTCCAGCCTGGCGAAACCATTAATGCTTAGAGTGCTAAACCAAGGGCTATCAACGGTTAGCCCCATTATCAATGTAATTTATTGCATGTCCAAGTGAAAGGAAAATGATAAGCAGTCCATTCCTTACCTGATTGAATAGTTTCCAATTATATTGGGTTTTAAGCACCTACCAAGCTATAGAGGACTTTGAGTGTCCTTACTTAATTTTGATATTCACCTGAGCACTTTGAACAAGATGTTCAATGATTGAGGGCAGCCAGCTAAGAGTCAAGAATCTATGGTAGCCTGCTAGCCTAGGTCTAGCATGTATGCTTTGGGGCTAATAAAATATCTGGCATCAAGCCTTGATGGGTGGATTTAAAAAGTTTTTGAAGTTCTGCATAAAATATTAACAGTAAACAAAACTAATAAAGATTGGTATGTATATATAACCTAATGATTATATATAATCTGATTAAGTGTATGTGAATAGTTATAACTAGTGCCAAATGATCTTGATTAGTTATCTGATCCATGTCTGGAGCTGCAAACATATCCCCTGCTTTCATATACATTTATATGACATTATTTATGTACACATATACAAATTCTTCTACTCCCGATTGGCTTGACCACAATGTGATTGTTTGGTTTGCCCGGTGTGCTTGCAGGTGACCTTTTACCGGCTGATGGTGTGATAATCCAGAGCAATGACTTGAAGGTGGACGAGAGCTCCCTCACGGGAGAGTCAGACCATGTAAAGAAAGGAGAAGTTCAGGATCCAATGCTTCTCTCAGGTACGCAAACTTTTTTCTATCTATTTTATTTATTCTTTAGGTATTGTCACTGTTTGTGCCATTTCGTGTATAACAAAGTTTTATTTTTTTTAAATGTAAATGTAGGAGACATCAAAGCTTCTGAGACATAAAAGAAAGAAGTTATGGATCTCATACTACATTTATTGCAATTATTTCATCTATTTCATCTTTTAGTTTGTTTTGTCTTGGAATTAATGGAATAAATTGTGAATCTGTCTTGATGTTTTGTTCTAAATATAACTAAATCTGATCTATGCTTAAGGTTGTGCACTTGAATTATGTTGTTCTGATAGGCTTATATAAATCCACGAGGAAAAAATTAAGAACAGGAATAAATATCAACTTCTGGCTTGCCAGGTCACACTTCCTTGGGTTGGAATAAAATGAAATGTTCTTCTACCATATCTATATTTTAGGCTGTGTGCATAAATTATGTTGATGAGAGAGAAGCCTGTGATTCAGTGATGGAACACTGAAGGAATTGTATTGAACTAGTGGCTTGGTGGAACACCAAACATTTTATTGAGAAATGCTTCCTAAATGCAGCTTCCATCTAAAACTAATCCATATTTGGGTCTGTGTGCATAAATTATGTTGATTAGAGTGAGTCATTCCACTCAGAGATGGAACATTAACAAGGCAAAAGGAATCGTTATCGAACTTCTAGCTTGGTAGAACACCAATCTATCTATTGAGTAATGGTTCTTAACCCGTTCATGCTAGTAGTGCCCTAGAAGGCCTATCAATTCTGACTGTATCACACTAAGAAAGCATTTTTTGGAATATATTCGATGAGTAACTTGAATAAGAAATCAGCTTGTAACTCTTTTACAAAATTATGTGCTTTATTCCTAAGTTATTTTGAAAAGTGCCACAGCTACAGTTGACAATGATCATGGGGCATTCTTAGCGGAAGGGGGTTATACTTGGCCTCTATCTATTACTTAATTTATATTTGGGTCCATGCACATACATTATATTGATAAGAGTGACTCATATAATTCAATGAGGGAACATTAAGCGGGGAGCAAGAATCATTTTCAAACTGTATTGGAGAGCTGGTTAATGGAGTATATCAAGTAATTGAATTGCGTGTATTGATTATTTCTGAGTTTTAATACTGTGCGATAGAGGGATAAGATGACTCTAAGGGAACGCCGCCCAGGCAGCCTACTCAGTCATCATGCTTTTGAGATTGGGTGTAAAAGGGGCTTAGAGTATCCATTTCTTTGCCATTAGTCTTTAATCAAAAAGTGGAGATTTATCTTGGGCTTGGTCCGAGGTCGGGTTTGATAATTCCCCTCCCCAGCGGCGAGGCACCAGGTCCCAGTTCCATTAGCTATACTTAAACCCATTCATGCCTGGAGGTCTACATGAAAAGTGTCTCCTAGACCTACAAAACTTTCTAAAATAACTTAATAATTAACACATTTATGCTTAAGAGAAGTTTTGGATATTGTTGTCTATTCCCATGATGCTTTTAGCAATAACTTGGGAATAATTGATTTTACAAAATATTTGAAGCAGACTAATAATTCTCTTTTGAATATTTTAAAAGAATGCCTTTAGCTAAATGATTTCACCAAAATTGTAAGGCTGTTTTTGCAGCTGTGAGTAATTTTGTGGTAAGCATAAATTAGAGGGTATTGGAAGGAAGATTGTTGTTTGGGGACAAACCAGCTTTTCCCCTCATAAAGAATTCCCCAAAATGCTCCAATCAAAATGATCTCACCAATAAGGTCAGGGTGTTTCTAGGTGTTTCTTGATATTTCTGTCACAAGTCTAAGATGCTGTATGAGCTTGTTTTTTTGGAAAAGTATATGTGGGTCTTTGGGGTACGGAATACCAGACTTAGCTGACAATATTGTGATCCTGATTGATATAGCAAGCAGCAAGGGAGGACATCTATCATACCAGCTCATTGTTATGCATATCAAGGGGCAAAAGGGTAATGAAAATAGTTCAGTCAGGACCCTCAGAGCCGCTCATGGGAACCCTAGGATCTATTGAGAGATCAATTGGGTGATTGATTGGTAAATGATATGACATTGGTAGATATTTAATTCATTTTTTAGAGAGTAAATGAATAATTATGTAATATTTTGGTGATGAGATGTCCTTTGGCCAGTGTCCTTGAGTTGTTGCTGGATTAGGACTTGTCCACAGTAAAGAGAGCGAAAAAGGCACTTTCCCAATAGAAGTTTGAAAGGGTCATACTGGGAAAAAGGCAGGATTACCTAAAAATGTCAGGGGGTGTCTGGAAAATCACTACATTTGATGATTGTAGTGAAAAAGAATGACAATGATACAGGATTTCTAGGAAAATATCTTTGAAAATGTTCTGAAATCACCTCTACATTTGATAGAGAAAAGAGGAAAAAAGTGACGCAGTCACATTTAAACTACTTAGGACTTCCAAAGAAAAAGCCTAGTAAATATCACAACTACATTAGATGACTGTAGCGACAGAAAAGTGTGAACTTTCCATCGATCCAAATATTCACATTGTGCATACCTATGGATTTCAATAATCATTCCAAATGTTTATTGTTTAACCCATTTCATGCCTTTAGCACCTAAATAGGTCTGCACAAATTTGGTAATATCTTTGAGATGTGTATTTTTCAATAGGTATTTGAAGGAAAAGTTTGGATCACTATTAACAACTAACAACTATCCTTCAAATACTTTGTGATGCTTTGTTTTTAAGTTATTTTCAAAATGTCATAGATCCCGATGACACTTCTCAAGGTGACCTCAAATCATGGATGGGTTGATTAGCTTTAGAATTGAACATTTGTGGCTTTGTGTGTTTTAGGTACTCATGTAATGGAGGGTAGTGGCAAGATGGTGGTGTCAGCGGTGGGTGTCAATTCACAGACTGGTATCATCTACGCTCTGCTGGGGGCCTCGCAAGAGGAGAAGGATAAGAAGAAGGAAAAGGAGGACTTAGAAGGTGAGTTGCTCTTCAAGCATATTGTTTTTTCCTTAAAAATCTAATTTTGATAAAAAAAAATATTCTGGCTCCAAGTGCCCAGTTGATCTTATTCATGAAGTAAAATTCCTGCCAGATAAAAATATGATTTTGGATAAATAGTTTGTTGGATTGTTTGATGTTTCCCTGGGATCATGAGATTCTTTGATGGAGGAGGCATTTAAACTTATTGATATAGTCTTGGAGGAGAAAATATAATGTTATTCATCTGTTCTTGAATCAGTTTGTTTCTCAAGACAACTAATTGTCTTTGATATTTGAGGCTAGATCAACTGGGTACCTGGAGCCTGAATACAGCAACCACTAGTGTAGAATCCCCAGTTTGCAGTCCTTAAATTATATTTCATTTCAGTACTGATTATTAATTCAATTAATTGCTTTGGACCTGATTGCGAGCCTAGAGTAGGTGCTGTTCATTACATCATTGGTTATTAATCCGGTTTATTGCGATGGACCTGATGGTGTGTGGCTATTTGGGTAATCCACGATTAAAGCTTATTTAGTACCAATATTCATGGCATCATTGTGTTTTTGCATCGATACAATGTGCACATGCTGTGTTTACATTGTTTCTTCTATTTACTTTGATATCCTGATCATACATCAGTCAATTGAACCCCTGCTAGGAGGAGGTTGAGAAAGAACAGGGAGTAGTGCAAGACTTTTTTCACACATGTAGTTGTCCCAGGAAGCATTCAAAAAGGAGTGCTAGATATGACAACATAGGAACAAGCTTACATGCAGTTGACTCAGTAATCATGAGGAGTCTTATGCACATTGGTGTCATATATGGATATTGATCAGGAGACAAATGTTATCACATCATCAAGAAGTGTTCGAGGGTAGGTCTCACCACTGATGGACTTACTGATGTTAAGAGGCTCATGGGAAGATATGTTAATCCCCTATTTGTGTAGTTAATGCAGCATAGTCGATATTTGAATAGTAATAGAAGTGATATTATTGACAAATAGACATTATCTTGTATAGGCATCATATTACAAGTTGGAAATGTACTACAGACGTGCAAAGCTTAATGTCTGCTCTCATATACAGAGTGAGGTAATGGATTCTACGAGGGGCATGGTTATAAATGAGTTTATAATAGCTTGTATAGTTAAGAAGTTGAAACTCTGATATCATAAGTATTAAGGCAGATGGTGGTGCCACTGACTGCTCCCTCTTGCATCACTGCATCAGTTCCAAACAGACTTAGGGCATGTGAGAAAGTTGCAAGTTACTTGGGGTTAGGTCAAGTTTTTCACTGAGTACTCAGTTTTCCTCCACCACTACTCACAACTGGCTAGTCATAACTTAGTCTGAATATTTTAGAGAAGTTACAATAAATGAAATTTCAAATTCCAAGTCAAGTGAAAATTCTCCTGTCATGTAAAAATTGGGGAAAATGCTGTTGTTTGTCTATTGAGGTAAGAGGAATGTATACCTGGCCTCATGGTTACCAATGCCTATCTAGCATTGTCGTGAGTGTCAAGTGAAAATTCCTCTCCTTGCCAAGAAGACTAGAATGCTGTTGTTTGTCTATGGAGACAGGAGGCTTGTAAGACTGGTTACATGGTAGGGGGGTTGTGTCTTTGAGAGGAGAGTGGTATTGATCTGCGACAGTGAGTAACGGGTGGACAGCCATCGTAGAGAAGGATGTGCATCTGGGAGCTGGTAGACGGATCGACCAGGCCGCAGGAAATGGGGGCCTGGTCATCAGTGGTCTTCTCACGGAGCTCTCATCCCTCCGCTTGATTGTGGCAATCGTTATCGCGCAAATCCCGGCCCGCGGAGGAACCATATCCGTAATTGAACAGCACATCCATCTCGCCGGCCACTGTGAGAGGAATCTGGCAGTGCTAACCGTTATCAATACCAGAGGAGCTATGGATCAAAGACACGGTAACCCTCTCACACCCATCAAAGACACTGTAACCCTCTCACACCCATCAGAGACACTGTAACCCTCTCACGCCAAGAGTGTCCATCAGAGGCACTGTAACCCTCTCACGCCCAGAGTGTCCATCAGAGACACTGTAACCCTCTCACGCCCAGAGTGTCCACCAGAGACACTGTAACCCTCTCACGCCAAGAGTGTCCATCAGAGACACTGTAACCCTCTCACGCCAAGAGTGTCCATCAGAGACACTGTAACCCTCTCACACCCACCAGAGACACTGTAACCCTCTCACGCCAAGAGTGTCCATCAGAGACACTGTAACCCTCTCACGCCAAGAGTGTCCATCAGAGACACTGTAACCCTCTCACACCCACCAGAGACACTGTAACCCTCTCACGCCAAGAGTGTCCATCAGAGACACTGTAACCCTCTCACGCCAAGAGTGTCCATCAGAGACACTGTAACCCTCTCACACCCACCAGAGACACTGTAACCCTCTCACGCCAAGAGTGTCCATCAGAGACACTGTAACCCTCTCACGCCAAGAGTGTCCATCAGAGGCACTGTAACCCTCTCACACCCAGAGTGTCCATCAGTACCAGGGGAGCCATTAGAGACTGTAACCCTCTCACGCCCAGAGTGTCCACCAGAGACACTGTAACCCTCTCACGCCAAGAGTGTCCATCAGAGACACTGTAACCCTCTCACGCCAAGAGTGTCCATCAGTACCAGGGGAGCCATTAGAGACTGTAACCCTCTCACGCCCAGAGTGTCCACCAGAGACACTGTAACCCTCTCACGCCAAGAGTGTCCATCAGAGACACTGTAACCCTCTCACGCCAAGAGTGTCCATCAGTACCAGGGGAGCCATTAGAGACTGTAACCCTCTCACGCCCAGAGTGTCCATCAGAGACACTGTAACCCTCTCACGCCCAGAGTGTCCATCAGAGACACTGTAACCCTCTCACGCTCAGAGTGTCCATCAGAGACACTGTAACCCTCTCACACCCAGAGTGTCCATCAGAGACACTGTAACCCTCTCACGCTCAGAGTGTCCATCAGTACCAGGGGAGCCATTGGTTAGAGACACTGTAACCCTCTCACACCCAGAGTGTCCATCAGTACCAGGGGAGCCATTGATTAGAGAAACTGTAACCCTCTCACGCCCAGAGTGTCCATCAGTACCAGGGGAGCCATTAGAGACTGTAACCCTCTCACACCCAGAGTGTCCATCAGTACCAGGGGAGCCATTGATTAGAGAAACTGTAACCCTCTCACGCCCAGAGTGTCCATCAGTACCAGGGGAGCCATTGATTAGAGAAACTGTAACCCTCTCACGCCCAGAGTGTCCATCAGTACCAGGGGAGCCATCAGAGACTAACCCTCTCACACCCAGAGTGTCCATCAGTACCAGGGGAGCCATTGATTAGAGAAACTGTAACCCTCTCACGCCCAGAGTGTCCATCAGTACCAGGGGAGCCATTAGAGACTGTAACCCTCTCACGCCCAGAGTGTCCATCAGTACCAGGGGAGCCATTACAGACTGTAACCCTCTCACACCCAGAGTGTCCATCAGTACCAGGGGAGCCATTGATTAGAGACACTGTAACCCTCTCACACCCAGAGTGTCCATTGATTAGAGACACTGTAACCCTCTCCCACCCAGAGTGTCCATCAGTACTAGGGGAGCCATTCGAGACTGTAACCCTCTCCCACCCAGAGTGTCCATCAGTACCAAGGGAGCCATTGATTAGAGACAATGTAACCCTCTCACACCCAGAGTGTCCATCAGTACCAGGGGAGCCATTAGTGACACTGTAACACTCTCACGCCCAGAGTGTCCATTGATTAGAGACACTGTAACCCTCTCACGCCCAGAGTGTCCATTGATTAGAGACACTGTAACCCTCTCACGCCCAGAGTGTCCCATTGATTAGAGACACTGTAACCCTCTCACGCCCAGAGTGTCCATCAGTACCAGGGGAGCCATTGATTAGAGACACTGTAACCCTCTCATGCCCAGAGTGTCCATCAGTACCAGGGGAGCCATTGATTAGAGACACTGTAACCCTCTCACGCCCAGAGTGTCCATTAGAGACACTGTAACCTTCTCACGCCCAGAGTGTCCATTGATTAGAGACACTGTAACCCTCTCACGCCCAGAGTGTCCCATTGATTAGAGACACTGTAACCCTCTCACGCCCAGAGTGTCCATCAGTACCAGGGGAGCCATTGATTAGAGACACTGTAACCCTCTCACACCCAGAGTGTCCATCAGTACCAGGGGAGCCATTGATTAGAGACACTGTAACCCTCTCACGCCCAGAGTGTCCATCAGTACCAGGGGAGCCATTGATTAGAGACACTGTAACCCTCTCACACCCAGAGTGTCCATCAGTACCAGGGGAGCCATTGATTAGAGACACTGTAACCCTCTCACGCCCAGAGTGTCCATCAGTACCAGGGGAGCCATCAGAGACTGTAACCCTCTCACACCCAGAGTGTCCATCAGTACCAGGGGAGCCATTAGAGACTGTAACCCTCTCACGCCCAGAGTGTCCATCAGTACCAGGGGAGCCATTGGTTAGAAACACTGTAACCCTCTCACACCCAGAGTGTCCATCAGTACCAGGGGAGCCATTGATCAGAGACACTGTAACCCTCTCACGCCCAGAGTGTCCATCAGTACCAGGGGAGCCATTGGTTAGAGACACCGTAACCCTCTCACGCCCAGAGTGTCCATCAGTACCAGGGGAGCCATTGGTTAGAGACACTGTAACCCTCTCACACCCAGAGTGTCCATCAGAGACACTGTAACCCTCTCACGCCCAGAGTGTCCATTAGAGACACTGTCCATCAGTACCAGGGGAGCCATTAGACACTGTAACCCTCTCACGCCCAGAGTGTCCATCAGTACCAGGGGAGCCATTGGTTAGAGACACTGTAACCCTCTCACACCCAGAGTGTCCATCAGAGACACTGTAACCCTCTCCCATCCAGAGTGTCCATCAGTACCAGGGGCGCCATTGATTAGAGACACTGTCCATCAGTACCAGGGGAGCCATTGATTAGAGACACTGTAACCTTCTCACGCCCAGAGTGTCCATCAGTACCAGGGGAGCCATTGATTAGAGACACTGTAACCTTCTCACGCCCAGAGTGTCCATCAGTACCAGGGGAGCCATCAGAGACTGTAACCTTCTCACGCCCAGAGTGTCCATCAGTACCAGGGGAGCCATTTATCTGAGACACTGTAACTCTCTCACGCCCAGAGTGTCCATCAGAGACACTGTAACCCTCCCACACCCACCAGAGACACTGTAACCCTCCCACACTCAGAGTGTCCATTAGAGACACTGTCCATCAGTACCAGGGGAGCCATTAGAGACTGTAACCCTCTCACGCCCAGAGTGTCCATCAGTACCAGGGGAGCCATTTGATGAAATGAATATTTATCTATGCCATAGATCAAAGACAAATGGACTAGGTCATGCCAAGACCATGCACCACTACTGGCGACTCAGGGAATGGAAATCATGTGACCATTATAATAATAATAGTAATAATAATACTGCTCTTGTTTTTGGCACTTAAGACATCAATGGGTTAACTTAGATGAGCATTTCCATTGGCAGACGTTAACTTTATCCCACAATTCTTATTACCATTCAGTGCAAATCCTTGCTTCCTCACTGTGGGTGATTTTCTCACCCGGAAACTGCCTTGGATATATACTGAACACAGCTTGCGGCCCATTCAGACAACTGTTTCTAGCTAGAAATGCATACATCCTATGGCTTTGGTATTATTCATTGCAGCAAACATATCACTGCAAATTGAATTTGTTTTCCCACATCTGCTCACTGCCTAGATGGTTCGGAAAATTATGAATCTGAGTAATGTTGTATCAACTCTCTTTTGAAACAATGTTATTCGAACAATTTTGAAATGCGGAAAACTGAATTGTGGGAGATATGGTGAGAGGTTGCCAATTTTTAACTATTCCATGATTTTCTAATGATATTTTGTTTCATGATTTCTACTTTGCAAGAAATATTAGCCTGCATCACAGGCCCTCAAGATCAGAGGCTTATCTAGGAAATGAGGTTAATGTAAAGCCTTGACATTTTATTGTCAGTGTGCCTGTTCTCAAATGGTATGAAAATTATCAGCATCTAGAAAAAATAATAAGTAGACATTATTTTATAATTTGGAATTGCTGTTTATTTCCTGGTGTCCTTTGCGCATGCCTGAAGTTGATTTGAACCTGGGCTAAAGTGAGCGACCTTGTGCTGTCGATGGTAAAATCTTCGGCCAATCGGTCATGGGGGCAGGCCCCTATATTATTGTATCATACCCCTGACATAGCGGCTGCCCTTTGTTTGTTTGCAATAGGGAGCATCACTGTCAGCCGGACTTCACCTGCGTGGCATCAGGGAAATCAATGACTCCCTCACTGGGTGGAGAGATTTGCTGCTTTGATTGACAAGATGTGTTTTGACATTCCATTAAGGCTGCGAAAATGGACATGTCAGCTCCGATTCTTGTTTGGAGTAAGAGTGAGAGAGAGAGATAGAGAGGAAGAGAGAGAGAGACAGAGAGAGAGAGATAGAGAGAGATTTGGAGAAAAAAATGGACACAGTTCATGAACTACCTTTCATGTCACCCCAGTCTTTAATGATTGGATCAGTTGTAGTTGTTTTATTTTATCTAAGTAGAAGGGAGAGAGTCCGGGAGGGAATCAGAGCTCTTGTTTTGGTTACCGCACTCCTGTCACTGACCAGGCAAAAGAGTGCTGGGTATTATTGTTGCCATGGCAACATGCTCTCGATGGAAATCAACATCGATCCTGAATGGTTACCATGGCATTTGGGGAAAATTTTGTGATTATGTCCTGTAAAAACAAGGCCATTCTGGTGTATCAGCAAGCAGCACTTGCCTATAAAGTAGCATGCTGAGATGACTCCCAGGGTCATGCATGAGGAACTTCTTCAAGAAATCACTCCCACTCTCCTATCAGTCGCATGCAAGGCTCTTGAGCATCTTGTCAATGATGCATTAGTTTCACTTATTTCAGGGCGTTCATTTGGAATATCCTGGTCTCAGAGCATTCAGTTTCATAGAACTTGGTTTATTCATATCCGTTAGTACTACTATCCATCTATGTATTCCAAATCCAAATATCGCCCTAAACATATTTAGTTGTTTCTGCAGGCATGGTACCATCTTGGCATAACTCTAGGCCAAAATAACCCCTTCCAAAATAGAGAATGCCTTGGAAGTGGTAGGATAATGCTAGAAAGTGCCTGTACATCCTGAAAAGTTTCATCCACATCTAGTTGGGGTGAATAGTTTGAGTTGTAGTTATTTTTCCTGGTATCAGAACAGCTAGGTTGAAGGGCATGAATAGGTTAAACTGAAGAAGTGATTTTTTCTGGCAATGCTGAAAGGTCATGAGATAACACGTAGCGGCTCCAACCTTGCCACTCCTGGGTAACGAAAGTCACACCTTACATGACAAGCAACACACCACCTTTGGAACTTCAGCTTCAAAGGGCAGAGGGCTGCCTGTCTTGCTGAGTTGTCTAGAGCATTGACACTGACTGCTCAATGTCTCTCACCACAGTACTGTTTTTGGAATTTGGTGTATAGTGGAACTAAGGATTCATTACTTATTGAGCACTAGCTAACATGATTTGGACTAGAAGTAAAAGTGATGATCAACAAATTTCAATTCAATAGCAATCAACTCAAAGGTACACAAGAATATAGTTATATTATGTGTAACTAGTAAAAGCCCATTAAGTTGTTCTTCAGTTGTACTACTTGGAGAATTTATTTCAGTTGTGTGAAACTCAATTTACTGCCAAATTTTTTAATATGTTGATTTAATCAAAGGTAACTGATAACAATTAAAAAACTTGGGAAGTAATTATTTTGGCAAATACGATTGACATGAAATTTAGGAAAGAAACTTATTTTGTGGGTAAGCTTGCTCAGTGTAAACTAGAAGTTTTGAGAGAGTCAACTTCAGCTCTTATCAGTATTTCCCTTTCAAACACTTTCCAAAAGATACATTGATCAGGAGGTATCACAAAATTAGTTTTAGGGCTTTGTTAAGGCATGTAAGAGTTAATCAGAGTTGGGTTAAAATTGAAGTATTACATCAATGCAATTATTTTCACTGATATTCACCTGCTTAAGGGTGAATTAAAATGTTAATGAGGAATAGAATAGAAGAAATATGAGAATCTTTAAAGTTTAAATAGAAACATGAGTTAATTGGCAGGCTTTGATATACGAGTTAAATCATTATTAGAAAAGAGAGAAAAAAGAAATTAATTAGAAATAGGAAATGCTTATATATTACCACATGTATCTCTATACTGGCCAGTACATAAGATCAATTGATTTTCTGAATTAAATCATAGCTGTATGTTATTATTTTACCATCAATACTGCTGTGTAGCAATCACCAGATTGTACAACCTGGACACATATTACATAAGCATTGATTTCTCGGAATCCCCTTGGTTGGATACTGCTGTGTGCTATGTGTTGTCTTCCATTGATTCTCTGAGCTGAGGCTGAAGGGAAACCCTTCACCCTTCTGGTTGCCTAGTAACCGCTGCTGGACCAAAAGGCTTGAGCAGCGAGACAGCCCTGTTTTGTTAAACTGGCAGTTGTGAAAGTAAATGACCATTCTCTGAGGAGGATTTTAATTTTTTGGGGTCCCCCATTGAAAGTTATATAGCCACACATCTTCAAGTCCATCTAGAGCCTGTTTGCTACTAATCATTCATATCATTATATATATATATATATATATACATATATATATATATATATATATATATATATATATATATATATATATATATATATATATATATATATATATATATATATATATACGTTTTGCTGCTGATTGCTGCTTGTCATTTTTGCCGCTTGCTAATGATTGTTTATTTCACCTTTGGCTTTGCTAGCAGGACAACAGAATGTGCCGCGTAAGTTATTCCCCAGATTTTTTACTAACATCCTCTCTAGTTTAGTGATTCTTCTCTGACTTATGTGTGTTCCCCTTTTGTATTGCAGAGAATTGGTAGTCTTTAAGAGATTGAGATGCATCTGCAGATGCTACTGTTGGTGAACTTACACCCTTATTTCAAAGGCATATTGATCATTATTTTTTGATACAGTTCATGGGCACCATGACCGAAAACAACACAGCACATATTTAATTTCATATTGTTTCAACTGTTTGAGCAAGGTAAAAGGGTAAAAACGAAGGGTTGGGGAAAGTTATGAAGCTTGTAAATCTATTTCTATTTTTGTAAATTAGAAAGTAGCTGTGGTAGATGATCTAAAGAGTTTGAGATTTATCTTAAGAGATGATCTAAAGGATTTCCAAATTTAAATTTTATTTCTGCAAGTAAGCACCAAAGTAGCTATTATGGTAATTTTGCCTAAGCAGGACTTTGGGATACTAGTCAAGTGGTATGATTGTTCAATATTCTGTCTGCTAAGAATATTGTTTTGTTTCTGTTTTTGTATGGATTTTGATTTTTCTTTTCCTGTTAGTCCTAACCAGTGGCGATGCAAAAATCGGTGGGTGAAGTCAACAGCTTTGTTGACGAATGTGTTCTGTCACCATGGAAACCCTTCCTGTCAGCCTTTTAACCTTTTACGCCTTTTTGTTGTATCCTCAAAAATTCTGAATTTGCATGCGGTACCACTGTTAGCCACTCTGTTAAGCCAGTCTACAGTACACGGACAAATACCTTCTGTTGCAACCTCCATCCCTCCAAATCTTCCTGTCTCCTGTGTTGTACAAGTACCAAAATCAAATTAAAGTTTCTAGATGCACAACTTTTTGTTACAAGAAATATGCCATTTCATAATGGGTTATGTTCATACTACTACAATGATTTAGAACTGAAAAGAATTTGATTCCCTTTTATGTGTCCTAGCTTCTTGTGAATGTATTATTGATGTACCTATGTAGGTAGTAGATTTATCAATTTGTAAAGTCGATGTTTAATGATTATGGAAATTTCACTTCAATATTAAAGGATGTGGATTGGAAAAAGGTCTAGGTTGTATGTCAGATAAGATTGAATTCCCTTTACCAGATTTTCTTATTAATATTGGAATAATCATTCAAATATTGATAAACTTTCTAATATTTTTTTTTGTAATAAGTTTCTTGATTTTAGATACGCTTTTATTTTTTTTGTACATTATGGGCATAAACAGGTTAAAGGAAAATACATCCTTCCAGAGATGTTAAAAATGTATAAGCTTGCCATAAATCGGCAATGAGTTTCATTGTCTGATATCATGTTTTCTTGGCAGCCTCAGAATTAGATATGAAAAGTGCTTAGGTCATTAACCAACCCCTCCCATCCTATTGATTTCATTAGATGTTTGTTGTGTACTGAGTTCATGTATGAGGAGATGTTCGTCCACTCTGTTGTCACTCAGTGTTCTGTGTGGGGTCATATACTCTAGCCTTTGCTGTGTTGTGAGGAATGTGGGTGGGTGGGGGGGGGGGGGGGGCAGGGACAGGGTTGGCCAGTCAACCACTATTATGGCCCTCACACAATACTTCAAGAGGAACTCAAAGCATGAAATAGCTTTATTCTGTGTAGTTGTGTAACTAAGAACACCGAGAGCATGTATTTCCTGCCTACAACCATATCTTTTACGAGACTGGTAGGTCATACATCACAAATATGGCTTACTAATTACTAACTAAGGCTATCCTAGTTATGAACAATACAAGACAAGTTATCTGGTTAAGAAATCACCTAAATATCATAGAATTAAGTTAAGATAAGAATTAAGCAGATTTGTCACATTTGCTGCTTATTCAGCCCATCACTTTTGCTTAATTTATAACCAGAACTCCCTGGGAATCGTGAAACTTCAGAAAGTTCAAAAGAATAGCAGTATTGCCTAAATATTAGAACTATTTGAGCTATTGACTCTGTCAGGAACTCTGGTCTCCTCCACTTGTGTGGCCAGTAAATCATGATATGATAATTCATATGGTCCTATCCATGCTTATGTGTTCCTCTTGATATTGTTGTCTTTTTGCATAAAAATTGTGAATTGATTTGGAAATATGACTTGTGATGGTAGAATATTTGGAGGGGGATTATTGGTTGGTGCTGAGAAACATATCTTTGTATGTTCATTACATGTTCATTCATATGTTCATAACATAAGAATACATGGCTGTTTAGACATGAGTGGGATAATTTAGAAGGTGCAGTTTTCTTGATAAATCTAGACGGGGCTAAATTAGGTCAGTGCAGATTAATCATAGTATAATATCAAATATCCATTATCACTGGATATCATAAGTTTTAATTAACTACTAGTATTTTGGCAATATCTTTCTGAAAAGAGCAATATGGAAAAAAATTGAATTAGAAGTGTTAATCCAAACTCAAACTTCAATTCTTCCTCAAATACTTTTCTAACTTAATGTCAAAAGAATCATAAAATGCTGGTGTCTTTTTTCAAGAAGTTCTATGCATGACTGGGTTAATAGCTTATGCATCACAAAGAGTATTACTTTATCATTGTTTACCTGGTTTTAATCCTATGGTATTTTCTTATTTATTGATTTTCTTTTCTTTCTTTTCTTAACTGTCTTAATATTTCTTGGTTCCTTATCTATCATTTGCTGGTGAATTATGTATTAAAAGGATATATCCTTTTGTATTGCTTCTGTCAATCTGGCTTGATATTTTACTATTATTATTATTTTTGTATGTTTTTTTATTTGAATATCTGATAGTTTTATTGGATAAAAAGTGAAGAATAATATTTTGAAACATAAGTTAGTAAATGACTTCTATTGTTGAAATACTGGAAGCTTACAGTTTGAATGGGATCATATGTGTTACCTGCTGAACACTCTTACCTTATGAGTGTAAGCCTACCTCACTCCTGACCAATAAGCAGCACATATTCTTAGAGAAAATACAAACTTTCCAAACCAAATAGACAGGTGTGAACCTAGAAATGAAACTAGAAGAAAACTGGTATGGTTACTAAGTGACTTTATTCATAGTTGAAATTTGTAAGAACCCCAAATACATAAACAATGAGACAAACTATGATTTATTGTAGGTTTATTCGAAGATAATTTTATTTTGACATGGGCAAAATGGGACAAATTACATTTCAGCAATGAAAAATATCCCCAAAGTTGTTGCCAAAATGAGACATAATTTAGTTCAGAAAAGTTTCTCAAAAAATGTATTCCAAGTTGATATTGGCAAAATGAAACATAATTTTGTTATGAAAAACTCCTCATATGACATTTCCAAGTTGACATTGGAAAACACCAGTTGATGAATTAATTATCTGTATCTTTCAAAAGTTTCTATAATGATAATTCAGAAGATCACTAGTGACACACTTCGGAAAAAACAGCCTTACAATAGAGAAGATACCAAATAAACACTTTCACTTTCTCATAAAGAGTTTCACTTTCTCATGATAAGTTTCATTCCTCATGATGAGTTTTACTTCCTCATGATGAGTTTCACTTTCCCATGAGGAGTTTCACTTTCCCATGAGGAGTTTCACTTTCTCATGAGGAGTTTCATTCCTTATGAGGAGTTTTACTTCCTCATGATGAGTTTCACTTTCCCATGAGGAGTTTCAATTTCTCATGAGGAGTTTTACTTCCTCGTGATGAGTTTTACTTACTCATGATAAGTTACACTTTCCCATGAGGAGTTTCACTTTCTCATGAGGAGTTTCACTTTTTTATGATGACTTACACTTGCTCGTGAAGAGTTTCACTTTCTCATGTTGAATTTTTGTTGTTTTCAGAGGTGGAAGTGGACGCTGCCCCAATCTACAAGCCCACAGGGAACTCTCACGTGACGACGGAGCCCAACGCCAACCCGGACGGAGTGATCATGGAGGAGAAGAAGGAGGGTGAAGCTGGCGAGGAGGTAGAAGAGGAGGAGGTGGAGGTCAAGAAGAAATCCAGCGGTGGCGGGAGAAAGGAGAAGTCTGTTCTCCAGGCCAAGCTGACCAAACTGGCAATTCAGATCGGCTATGCAGGTATGTCATATGTGCATCAATATTCTCATCTGAAACTCTCAACAAGGGATTGGATTTTTTGATAATTGGCTTTTCAGATTGGCTGTGCTGTATGCCTTAACTGCATCAAAAGAGGACACTATAAGATCTAAATTTGAGTGAACATTTAACTTTTTTAAACTGAGTAACATTTTTATGGAAGTCTACAGTATTCTCTCACTATGCTCTCTGTAAAGAAGTCTCTTTTCCAGGTCAAAATAACCTAACTGGCCATTCTGATTGATTATGCAGATATGTCATTATCCATCAAAAGAGAATAATATGAATGACTTAAACTAGAATTACATGGAAGTCCTCTATATTCTCAATTGAAACTCAATTAAGTCGAAACCTGTTCTGTAAGTTCCCCAACTGGCTAATTAGATTGGTTTTGCAGGTGTGTCGTGAGTATTTAAAGAGGACATGATGGCTAAATGTAATGATTCAGATCCTGAGATCATGAATCAAGTCTATATTCATCATGTTTTATTAATATGTGTGATTTTTTATAGGTACCACAGGTTATGCATTAAGACGTTTGCCGTTCAGGGGAAACCTTGGAGTATTGATTGTATTCATCTTGTCTAATTGCTTTATTTGTTTTTCCAGGTACCGCAATCGCTGTTCTAACTGTGGTGATTCTGATCCTGAGGTTTTGCATCAAGACGTTTGCCGTTCAGGGGAAACCGTGGAGCATGTACTATATCCAGCACTTTGTAAAGTACTTCATCATTGGTGTGACTGTGCTTGTGGTGGCTGTACCAGAAGGTCTTCCATTGGCTGTCACTCTGGCTTTGGCTTACTCTGTCAGGGTGAGTACTGTAGAACTGCTATTTTTACAGGCAGTTAATGAGTATATGGGGAATTGTACTGTTTTTTGTCACTTTTTTTCTGCAATATCAGACTAAATAATGACTTGCCAGTTTATAGTAATTAATGATATTTGATATAGCACCCTTTCAACCTATAATGTTCAAAAGCGCTTTATAAACTGGACAGATTTTATGGTCCTTATAGTCAAATAAACTCTTTATGAAATAGCAATATTTTAAAAACAAACATGTGAACTTGAAAAATTGAGGTGTACATCATCGACTGGCCAGATATATTCAATGTAGGTGACTCTCCAAAATGTTCAAGCCTAGCTTTGGTTGTGTGTGCACTAGATATGTCCCTAGTGCTAACCCAATACCCAACCATTTCAAGCACCCCACCACTAGGATTTTAATTGACTGGTGCATAACCTGTTTTTCTATTGTGAGGTAGTAAAATAGATGATCATGATCACCAAGTTCTATAAAAGATAACGTCATTCAAATGATTGATCTATGTAAAGTTAAATCCCATCTTATCATCTTTCCAGAAAATGATGCACGACAACAACTTGGTGCGCCATCTTGATGCTTGTGAGACCATGGGAAACGCCACCTCTATCTGCTCCGACAAGACCGGCACCCTCACCACCAACAGAATGACGGTCGTACAGGTCTTCATTTCAGGTACAGTCATACACGTGTCAGGGCTGCACAAATATTGTAGTCCCGAAACACAGTCAATATGTCCTGGAGCAGAGCAATTTTTGATGACTGTGACTTGATAGTAGCTACGAATACCGTCACCTGGTGGCACTACTATATTAGTCCGTATTGCAATAGTTAAGACAAATACAGTATTATTAAATGTTCACTGGTTTTTTAAATACACTGTGTATCAAAAAATAATTCAATTGAATAATCTGATATTTTCATAAGTAAAAAATTGGCATCAATTTATTTTTCAATATTTCTCTGGTACTTCATTTTCTTAAAGAAGATAAATTTTAAAGGAGATGAAAATACCAGCAGTGCCATACAGTGGTTTCACATACTTCTGCTGTTATTACTGAAAATGATAGATAATCAATGTATTATTGGATGATATAAATTGCTTTGTTAAATTACTCTGATTAGAGTTCATAGATTTTTTTTTTATAAGTGAATGATATCAATTCTCCTCTTATGTACCTGTAACTGATGTGGTGCTATCTATTTTTAGGCAAACACCATAAGACTCTGCCCCAGTCAAAGGACCTCCCAAGTAACATTGCTGATGTGGCTATCAAGTCTATCTCAATCAACAGTGGCTACACTTCCAGAGTCATTGTAAGTATCTCTCACAAGTAGCTTTTACTGCATTTCTCCTTTACACACCTGCCTTATGATAAAATAAAGTGATGTTGTAAATATCAAGAATAAAAGAATTTGGGAATGGTTCCTGCTAGATATAATCTGTATATTACTACACTCTATACCTATTGGCAAATGGTTGTTATGACAAGGCCTCTCCTCGATTGGTTAATTAAACGTTCCCTCTTCAAATATTTTTCAAATAAGCTTTGTTCTGAATTGTCAGATCGCATTGACTTCAGATGCAAATGGGCTGATAACAATGTTACAATTTTACGATGTTTTAAGTTAAGCAGTGTTACAAGTTTGCTTTGTTACATGTTTGCAACCTTACAAGTTACAATGTTACAAGTTAACAATGTCACAGGTTAACAATGTTACAAGTTTAGAACGTTACAAGTTAACAACATAATGTCACAAGTTAACTTTATTACAAGTTTACAACATTACAAGTTAACAACATTACAAGTTACCAGTGTTACAAGTTAGCATTGTTGAAATTTTACAATGTTGCACTGTTTCAGCCACCTGAGGACAGTGCCGGACTGCCGAAGCAGCTGGGTAACAAGACGGAGTGTGCCCTGCTGGGCTTCGTCACCCAGATGGGCAACAGCTACGAGGCCATCCGCGAGGAGATGCCGGAGGAGAGACTACACAAGGTCTACACCTTCAACTCGGTCAGGAAGTCCATGAGCACTGTTATACCCAGAGATGGAGGTGGTTTCAGGCTTTTTACCAAGGGCGCATCGGAAATAGTGTTGAAAAAGTAGGTGCACTTGTTTTTTTTCAGCCCACATTGCTAACAGTGTTTGATTTATTTTCACATTTAACCTAGAGGTGATTGTATATGCTGTACATTGTCTGCAGTATTGGTAATGTAGGAGTAGATTCATAGATGTGAGTATGCTATATGCATACTTTAGCAATCAAGATTATTTTGGTTGAGATAGTTATAAAATTTCGTTAGATTATATGGTGACTTTTTTCCCTAAAATTTGAATTTCTTCTTTTGAATACTTATTCTTAGCATCCTTTTTCTCTCATTTCACTTTACAACTGTCATATACATTTGAAAACTTGTTTTATGTACTTTTTTCTCGCTGTTATTATCTGCCTCTTGCTTGCATTGCAGGTGCGACTACATTCTGACTGAGGACGGTAAGGTGAAGCGTTTCACTGTCCAGGAGCAGGAAGCTATGGTGGCCTCCGTCATCGAGCCCATGGCCAGCGACGGCCTCCGTACAATCTGTGTCGCCTACAAGGACTTTGTACCAGGTAAACAAACAATAGGCTAACTCACCATTCTGGAGTAGTATGTAGCCCAATGTACCAGCAATTATTCAGAACATTCTTAGGCAGAGTCAACTGTGTAACAAACTAACTAGTGTACTCACACTTTGCTTCTTTTATCAGCAAATAAGTAGTCTCATAACCAAAGAGAACTTGAGTGTTGACTAACTTTCCCTTTATGTGCTTGTTTCAGTGAATTAGGACTTTGATTCTTTCAATAGATACTTAATTATTGATCTGTTTTTCTGCCATAAGTTTGTTTCTGTGAATAAGGATGGTATCAGTAAATACTTAATTATTGACTAGTGTCTGGAATTATTTGCTTAAGGAGTGCACACAGGCGGAGTACTGTTTGCTAGTAAGAATAAATACTTAATATTTGAATAGTTTTCCTCTAGATTTGCCAGTTTTCTTTTAAATAGTATCAATAGATACTTGATAATTAACTATTTTCCCCCTTTTCCCTGTTTTGCTGAGTATAGCAGTACAATAAAGATTTAGTAATTTGCAAGTTTTCTTTGTGCTTGTTTCTTTGAATAAGGACTAATAAAACTAATTGGTTTTTGATAATTGACAGTAACAATAAATTCTTTTGAATGGCTAGAAGATTTTAAGAGTAACATATTGAGTAGTTTACTATTTGCTTGTTTCAGTGAATAAAGTGTATAACAGAACCAGGTTATTGACTAGTTTTCTGTTTGCCTGTTTCAGTGAATAAGGAGTCTAACAGTACCATGTGATTGACTAGTTTTCTGGTTTGTGTATTTCAGTGAATAAGGAGTCTAATGTGAATGACGTTCAGATCAGTGAGGAACCGGAATGGGAGGATGAGGACGCTATTGTATGTAAGCTCACCTGTATCTGTGTAGTGGGCATTGAGGATCCCGTACGACCGGAGGTAAGCTCAACTCACTACTTCAACAAGTATTGGTTTGTGTATGGGCTTTTTTGTAACTTTTATTGTCAGAGGTCTATCTATCAATTTTTTGTGGGATTTTGTGTCTGGAAGGGATACAGGTTTCAATGCTTTTTCCGTTATGAGATTGGTTCATTTTAATAGAGGTATATCTAATTTACTGATTTCAGTCAAAACTGAAGAAAAGTAAAAATTTATAGCAAGAAAATATACATTTTGAGAAGGGTAGCTATCTAGCTCTCTCTCTCTCTCTCTCTCTCTCTCTCTCTATTATTATTATTATTTGTAGCTATTGAACATCAAGTTATAATTATTCATTGTGAATTCCAGGTACCTGATGCCATTAAAAAATGCCAGCATTCTGGCATCACTGTGCGTATGGTGACAGGAGACAACGTGAACACTGCTCGCTCGATCGCCTCGAAATGCGGCATCCTGAACCCCAACGAGGACTTCCTGGTCATGGAGGGCAAGGAATTCAGAGAACGATGTCTGGACGATGAAGGAAATGTAAATGCGCTACCTCTTACCATGCTCTTAGCTAGCAGGGTATCTGTGTTTCATTTGGATACCCAAATTCCAATTTTTGAAAGTGTCCTTCAACATTGTCACATATTTTTATTTAGCCAATTCATTTTCAGAATTCCACTTGATATTTTCATCTGGATATTACCTAACAATTGAAAATGACTTGATAAGAATTTAACATTGTTTCTCAACTTACTATTAGGATAGCCCTTGTTTGGGTTATGATTAGCCTTTTTACTTCAATTAATTTCCAAAGAATCGACCATCTTATGGCCACTGCAAGCATGGAAGGATTTATTATTAGAATGAAACTGTTCAGCTCAGTGACTTGATCTGAATACAAACTTTAACGATGATACAAATGGATCTTTTTATGAATGGTCTATTACACAATTGTTCTTATGTTTCTGCAGCCAATCCAAGCGGAGATTGACAAGATCTGGCCGCGCCTGCGAGTGTTGGCGCGATCCTCCCCCGAGGATAAGTACACCCTGGTCAAGGGCATTATCGACAGTAAGCTGAGGGATAACAGAGAGGTGGTAGCAGTAACGGGAGACGGTACCAACGATGGACCCGCTCTCAAAAAGGCAGATGTAGGATTTGCTATGGTAAGTGGACTTTGTGCAGGTAGGCTTAAGGTCACCCAGGTGTATAAAGAATAATTCACTGAAAATCTTTATTCATGAATATGAAAATGGCACCATCTCTGAAATAAAGATGTTGAGTACATCTGGTTCAGGTATATAGAGGGCGACATTGTTACTTAAAGCCCTTTTGTATGTCTAAATGTTGAAAATTTATTTTTATTTGAATTTTGCTAAACATGCTTCCATATTTGATAAGAAACCTTTTCACAAAATCCTGTATTTTTCATGTGTTCATTTAAATGTTACATTTAGGATAGATGATAACAAGGTCTGAATTTTCGTGTGTTTTTTTCCATTTGTTTAATTTATTAGTTTAGTTTGTTTGTTATTAGTTAGGCTCCAATTTCTGCATATTCAAAATCAAAATTAAGTTGACTTTGTATGTAAAGCCTCCTCTCGCTTTGTTTTTCCTTATCTGCTGTGTGAGATGTTCACTTTCGAAGATTTTAATCAGTAAATCAGATAATGATTATGAAATGCTGATAAGCCGTGTGGACTTCTTTTTATGGACCTAAAAGTACTCTTGCAAAGTATTTAGATTGTGTTTTTTGTTTTTCAGGGCATCGCTGGAACAGATGTGGCAAAAGAAGCCTCAGATATCATTCTCACAGATGATAACTTTACCAGCATTGTAAAAGCTGTTATGTGGGGGCGTAATGTCTATGACAGTATCGCCAAATTCTTACAATTTCAGTTGACTGTCAATGTAGTGGCAGTCATCGTAGCTTTCCTAGGAGCCTGCATCATCCAGGTGAGTGGGGAGAAAAATCACACCTCTATTATAAACGAGAACGTTATGACTTTTTTCGGTAATATCTTAGTAACCAGATTAATTTTTTGAGCAAAAATAATCGGAGAAAAGTTGCTTAAAAATTGTCTTGCCACTTTCTTTATAATTTATTGTGAGTTTTTGTTTTTATTTGAAATATATGTACAAACCTATGAAAGGTCCAAATAACAATTGACATGGAGGTGTCCAGGCATGAATGAATTAATACCCTATTCCTTCCTATATGTCAGGCAAAATCAATATTGCACATATCTTTAATGGATAAGTTCCATGTAAGGTGTTGTTGGTTGAATATCACTTTCATTCAAGTGCATTTCACGTAGGTTTCAATTTGCAAAATGCCCAAAATCAAGTGCACTTTATTCAAGTATTTTCATTTAAGTGCATTGTACATGAGTTTTAATTTGCAAAATGAAAATGTGTTGTAAGTTGAGCCTCACAATATATCCCAAGCACAGGTTAGCTCTTCGGAATATGAATTGAAAAAGCACTGAACAAGATGTTTCAGGAGTACCCAATTATAGCATCACAATATCATGTTGATTCCAAAAGTAAAAAAAAACTGTACAATACATCTCTAGTAGAGATGTACATGAAAATGTATTATGTTGAGTAAGGCACTGTACAATCATCTCTTGATGGGTTGAGTAATTTACTACTTCACAAAATATCTCTTGGTCAGTGCATTGATAAAGCCCTAAGTATTTATGTATGCTAATTGACATGCAAGCATTTGAATAAAAAAAAATTGTAAAAAGTATTTCTAGAAATATTTTGTGTTGGGTGCATTAATACACTGCTGAACCATATTTCTCTTGTTGAATGCAATAATGAAATGTTTCTCATCTTTCTGTTTTCAGGACAGCCCTCTAAAGGCTATTCAAATGTTGTGGGTAAACTTAATCATGGATACCTTAGCCTCCTTGGCCTTGGCAACTGAACTCCCATCAGAAGAATTACTAAAACGCAAACCATACGGCAGAACGAAACCTTTAATCAGTCGGACAATGATGAAAAACATCCTTGGCCATGGTATCTACCAACTGACAGTAGTCTTTGTGATCCTCTTTGCTGGTAAGTTCATCTTGGAGAGGTTGTTACTCTAAAACGAGGAATGTTTACATTTTTAAATACTGGAAAATTAGACTTTTCAAATCTGTTTATATGTGTGTGTGTATAACAAAAGGCTGCATATGCACTCGTTCAACAAGGATATTTCGCATGTGCTGTGATGTGAATTCTGTGTTATCGTAACACAAGAAAGCTTCACACCCCATTTTTGTGGCTATTTTGCAGCGTGCAATATAGTGCACAGTGTTTGATATTGAATTTTAGGTGTGTGATACACCCATTTACAAATCAGCCTCGAGAAGACTGGGGATGATTATATAGAACTAAGTCCCACATCTTTCATGCAGCCAAGGTCCTCATTCCCATTCCCATTGCGGGTATTCTGCCTGATTCAAACCCTTCCAATGCTGAAAAATCTGAAAAGATTTTTGAATTCATCTAAACCCTGTCATGTTGGTAGTCATTGAATAGCTCTAGCTGAGTACTCTCAGATGAGTACCCATATGCCAGGGTTTCAATCCTTTTCTGTTTTTTTTTGCATTATTTTGTATTGGCCAAATTAGGCACCAGCATCATAAGGGTTAATAATGATGATGACAACGAAGACCTTTGACATTCCCTCACATTTCAGGTCAGATACCTTTAGCTATTGATGATGGTGATGATGCATTTTTCCTGCCCGTTTCAATGAAAAAACTCTGTTTGATATTGATGATGGTGATCTGTGACTTATGTTTTTTCTCTGCTCGTTTCAGGGGAAACTCTGTTTGATATTGATGATGGCCGTGGAGCATCACTTCATGCACCACCATCACAGCACTTCACCATCATCTTCAACACCTTTGTGATGATGACTTTGTTTAATGAGATTAACGCACGCAAGATCCATGGGCAGCGCAATGTCATAGAAGGCCTCCATAGAAATCCTTTATTTATAGGAATTTGGATTACAACATTGATATCTCAGGTAAGAATCAATGATGATAATAATGATAATGATGATAATAATAGTTGTTATATTAATGATAATAATACTAATAATACTAATAATACTAATAATACTAATAATACTAATAATAATAATAATAATAATGATGATAATAATGATAATAATAATAATGATAATACTAATGATAATATTTATAAAGATGATGATTACAATAATCATTGTAATTATAATGATATAACAAAAATGATGATAATTGTAATAATTATGATAAAATTAGTAAGTATGTAAGTATGTTATCTGCTAATATCATGAAGCTTGCTGTGCCATTTGATTTTTCCTGATAATTCTAGGATTTTAAACATGCTAGATGGTCAAAAGGTGGCCTATCTGACTTCCCTCTGTTTTGAATCCTCTTGCAATTGTTAATTGGTGAACTCTGATGTATTTAGTAAATTTCCAGCTTCTTGTGTCATCATCTTTTTGTTTGAGACCATCACTTGGATATAGATAAGTATGTGTAATGTGGAGTATGCTTACCTTTGTAGGTTATAATAGTTCAGATTGGAGATCTGGCCTTCAGTACGGCTAGCCTGACATTAGAACAGTGGATGTGGTGCATATTCTTCGGTGTTGGAGTACTACTTTGGGGACAGGTAGGTGCTGCGTACCAGATACAGTCAACCTCAGTTGTAGATACTAATGGGGGTCCCTTTATAACTACCTACCAACTGCTGTCTGTTGTCACAACAATTGGCTGCCACTGCTCTAGGCTTCATTTGAAAATAAATAACAAATTGTTCATTCAACTTTTAGACCACCAAATATTTTCTTATTTAGGAGAAGCAGGTTTTCTAACATGCTCATAATCCCCACTTGGTAAGTTAAGAATTGAGAATTCTACTACAGGTCTGGACATTACAGATAATCCGATAGTCACGACTATCTAATCACAGAAAAACGGCATGTCGGGCAAGCTGAACAAGCCATGAACTTGCCCTATCTAATATTTTAGATAGGGCATTCAAGCACTCAAACTAAACCATATATTTATTTGGTATTTATTTGAAGGATGTTATTTGGGCGCTCTCATAGGGAGCACAAAAATAGCAAAAATTAAATGCCTGTAAAAAAATACCAGTTATACAGTGTGTGGCATCACACTTGAGGCGTAGCAGTCAGTTTCCACTCTGCGGTGCTGTTATTGTTGGCATGTTGTTGTTGTTTTAGCTCATCACCACCATCCCCACCCACAAGCTTCCACATGTCTTCAGCTGGGGCGCCAGCACCAAGGAGGAGATCCAGGCCATCGACGAGCAGCCTCCCATCGACGCCATGAATCCCGACATGGGCTCCGACGACATCAATCGCCGCGGCCAAATCCTCTGGATCCGAGGCCTCACGCGATTACAACATCAGGTAAGTACTCCTCTCTTGTCCTCATCGACGTTGTTGTCGTCAGCGGCGTTGTCGTCAGCGGCGTCGTCGTCGGCGACGGCGGAGGCTAAAGAAGTCAGTGTCTCTTTTGGCTTGATGTGGTCACTGTTAATTTCTGTCTTCTCTCTCGCCTGTGATATCATTTTACAAGAAACTGAACTCTTGAATTTAATTGAACTTTGTCATGCCAAGCTAATTTCATTTACTCAACTCCCTTCCTCTTGCTCTCTCCCCCTTCCCTTTTATTTAAAGGTGACCTTGACCTTTTCCTGACTTTCAACCTTCATTTGACCTTGAGCTTGCCCTACCCATTTCAATCGGCCGCATTATCCTCTCTCTCAACCCCATCAAGAATGATATGGACTTTTCATATACACTAAAACGAATTTTTTGCGAGCGGAAGTGTGAGAATCCTGCCAGACTTTCCCCTCCTGCCTGCTGGAAGCCGCAGAATGGTAGGTTAAATTCTTGTCCTCTGATGTTGTCTGAGATGATTATTATTATTATTATGGTTTGTGTCTGGTGGAAGTTGGATGCAGTTGTGGATCGGATGATGAGGATGATGATTAAGCTGCATGCCTAGATATCGTGGAATGATAAGTCCCTAAATCCAGAATTTAACAACAAAAAAAGAAAAATGAAAACAGAAACCATACAAAAAGCATTAAAAATAATCATTTAATTTCCCCTTTTTCACCATGCCCACACCCCTCATTGCCTGAGAAGTTGCCCCCACCACCATTCTCACCCACCACCACCACCCCACTGAGAGGGATGTGACACACATGCTGCACATCACCGTGTTTGGGTCAGCACCGCCCACCCCCCCTCAATAGCTGTGTGATGGCACCGGCACCGTCACTGTCAAGAAAAGGGGCCGAGTTGATCAAATTGACTTGGCATGGCCCTACCTACCCACAGTTTCCAAATAGTTCTATTAACATGTTTGAATCTTAAAGCTTAAGTAGAGTAGTAGACGAGAACCAGTTGAAATGGCCTTTTTGATTAACTGTTTTATGCAATGGAATTGTGTGTTCTGTTGTCAGCGATGTGATATAGTAGTACTTGCGCACAGCCTCATAACATGCACATAAACCTCCCCTACTACTACTACTCTTACTCTAGTTAGGCTAAACCCTACCTCTAGCAAACAGTTAGACTACTGTCTGATAATGATAACCATGATGATGATGATGATAATGTGTGTGTGTAAGATGCCTTCCCATAATGCACTGCTCCTCTCACTAGCTAACCCTCACTCAGCATGGTGCCAAAAGATGGCGCTCTCGTCAGTTCATGGCTGTATGTGGATTGGCAGCGGCAGGTTGATGTCTGGTGTCGTCATGTCCCACCGTCCGTGCATTCGTGCGTACGTCCGTCAGTGTGTGCGTACTTCCTTTCGTCTTGGGGAGTAGGCCTGCTGTTGTGCCTTGACGTTGAAGAGCACTCACTTCAAGTCTTGTTGTTTCCAAGCCGGGCATATGACTACCCTAATAGCTTCTGCTTTTTGTTTGACAGCTTCGAGTAGTGCGAGCATTTAGGAGTACGTTGGAAGACCTGGATGAAAAACGTAGTATTCACAGTTTTCACAGTTTACACAGCATTCGTAGCTCGCGTAGTCATCAGGGTACTAGGCCTCTGGCCGAGGAGTGTTCCAATCCAGACCATAATGCTAAAACTGCAGCTACGGATCAAAACAGCTCTAATCACAATTTCTCCTCCCGAGATAGAAACAAACCTCCTAAGAAGAGTCAGTCACTAGAAAATGTTCCGTTGGTCCCCACCAAAGACATTGCAGTTGTTCCTGAAATGGTGATAACGACCAATACGACAAGGACTATTAGTTCACCTACTGAGAGTGAAAACAAACTCCATGAAACGTCTATATAAGGTCGGGCAGCTGGTGCCCTGTTCAACTGGCTCCTAGTCACTCAAGGTATATTCCTCGTCATCGTCCTCCTGTCAGTACAGTTAATCTTCTAAATACACATACAGGTGGTTCCAAAAGTCGGTTAGATGCTCAAACCTAATTCTGCTGTCTGTTTTACCGCTAGCATTACTACTAACATTACTACTATTACCACTAAGGTTTTTGATTTGCTCTTACTACCTGATTCCCTAATTCTGAGTGGTAAGCATGTGGGGACGACCAGGGTCTTTCTCGTCCAGAAGTCTACAACTGCACATTTTACCTTTGCTGTGAACCCTGGTCATGTTGATTTTTGATTGGGGTCTATTTTCGGGTTCAAGCACAAACACAAACATCCTCGAAAAATCCAAATGACTTTTCTCTAATTTCATCTAAAAACAGCTTCTCTCTTTATAATCAAACCTTTCAATCTCAGATCCTTTTTTTTTCTTGATCGGCCATTCTGGTGTTCCCACATGCTTTTCACAGTGCAGTACTAATGACATCATATCTTAGTAATGATTAAAAGCAGCAAGGTTCTCTTCTCGTTTATATTTTATTTGTACATGATGATGATGTACCTTATTCTATTTATTTGTAAATCTGTTGCTCTCCTCTTGGAGCCTTTAGCCGTTTCTCAGTTCCATTGTTTGTGTTCTGTTCTTATTATCTTGATTATCTTGATGTGGATCCATCACTTGTCTCACAGTTATGTATCTTTTCACAAACTACCAATTCAGCTCTGGAGAATTCCCTCTCACTTCTCTCTCTTTACCGTCTAAATGGCCCTATCAGATCAGTAACGCAGATTTAAGCTTGATTTTTTGTTCAGTCCCATTAAAACTAAAAGATAACTGGTTTCGGGACCTGGTACATGTACACAGGTTCAAAACTAATTAAACTTGATGTAGGTTTTTCCTATAAAGATCTTTGCTTGAATTTTAAATACTGACCAAACCTCAAATAAACTTGTATTGTTAATAAACAGAATATAAAATTGAATGGTTAGCTCATTAAAAAATAGTTTTAATGTCCAGGAAAAATTGCTCTTGGCTTGGACTTAAATTAGAAGCAGTTTAAACAAATTGGGGTTAACTTTAGAAAAAAATAATTCAGATTTATGGAGAGTAGGGTTAAATTATACTGAAGGATTTAAAGAGGAAAGGGTTACTCCGATAGTTTCTCTGATCTCTTCTCAATGAGTGATTTCTCTATGTTCTCTTACGCATAAGTGTATGCATAGAATCTCTCTCCTAGCTTGGTTTATGTGTGTGGCCTTCACGCCTCACTATTTAAGAGGCCGTTTTCTCAACTCCCTTGTATACACTGGGATGAAACCTTTTTCATTCCCTGGAAAAAATGCTTTAATTGGTTGTTATTTCAATTACAATCTTGAGATGTGCTGTTATCTTGTAATAACTGAATGGAAGTGAATTGGTCTTTCTATGTATGATGCATTTCACTCAGGGCAAGGCCTGGTAAGGCCCTGCAGTATTTATATTTCATTCCTGTTTGTATTTCCTTCTTGGCTTCTTTGCAATTTCAATCAGCTATTCGAAGCGTTTTTCTTCAGCCAAGTCACGTTCACCAGCATAGGATCATGGCATTCTATTGGGTGGATGTGAACGTTTCTTGCCTCTTCTTTAATTGAAGTGTTAATTGAGTGAGATCTTGTTGTTCTGTTACTGATCCACACAAGTTTCTGGCCAGTTGACTGTCCACCGATATTGTTTGTTCAGTTCTTTATATCGTTTTCTAACCTCCACTGCTCGGATGGTTGAACCATCTCTTCTCAGTCTAGCTCCTTCTTATTGGATTTCTCATCTGACTGTGGATACGACGTCTGTTGAACGACGCCCCCTGTTACTGTGTTGCATGCTGTATTTACTAACTCCACTCTGCATGGCTCCTTTTCTGAATGACTGAGTGCATGACATGTGTAGACGTAGTGATATTATACTCCCTCTCACCACAGTTCTGCAGTAGTGCTTCAACCCAGTAGAAAAGTAGTACCATTGTCACCCCTGACCTCTGACCTAATAACCTTTAACCTTTAACCTTTAACCTCTAACCTAACAATCCTGATGCAGTTGTGCGATCTTGTCACAATAGGTGTCATTTGTTTTATTTTTCTGTTTTCAGATTCGTGTAGTTAATGCTTTCCGCATGGGCTTAGATGCGCGTTACGACAGCTTAGAAAGACGTAGTCTCTCCTCATTGGCTAGTCAACATTCGCTCCAAAACCTTAGGCTGCAGGCCTTGAAAAGATCTATGTCACATGATACTGAGCCCTCATTTAGGAGCTCCCACCCTCTTCCTCCTCCTACTACTCACAGCAGTAGTAACACTGCTGAGACACCCATCTAAACTGCTCACTCAGTGCTCTTTCTCAGAGCCTCCTTCTCCATCAGTATTTCCATTACGGCCACCAGCCGACCGCACACCGCACACCGCGGGCGGGCGGGCGGGCATGGTCCGGCCACAACCAGGGTGAGATCAGTCACTAGAATCCTATGGAAATGAGACACACGAAAAAATATGTAATAAAGGACAGTGATGATCGGAGAGAGCTGCAAAACCAGATGATCTTACATGATGGAAAAAAAGAAATATCTGAAAGAAAAAAAACTTTTACTTACAACCGGTGTGTGGGATGGATGAATCGATAGATTAAAGATGTCTCTCTATATAAATATGTGTGTATAAATCTATAGAAAAGGAGGAAGTTTTAGGTATTTGCTGCTGTGAATAGCACTGCATGTAGCTCTGTAGACAGCTAGCGATTGAAGAGAAATTTCTTCTTTTTCTTCTCACCATCAACACCGTTAACTTGAGCTCTAGATGACACCAATCGATATTGCCTCACTTGTAAAGCTGCATGATGATTCATTTTTTCATTATTTCCATTTGTTCTTTTGCTTTCTTTATTTCATTTAGCCGAGGTATTTTTATGAGTTTCTTCGGTAGCTCCCTTATGTTTTATTTGAATGAAAGAATTTTAACAAATTAGTTCTCAAAAAGAAACTCTTCAGTGTTTTCTGCTGGGGAGGTGGGAATGTACCACAGGAGCCTTTTGACTGGACGAGAAACTGTTAATATAGATGTATTGTCTCATGTCTTAATGTTACATATAGTAAAAATTATGCTATTGATATTAGTATTTAAATTTATTAAATTTATACTTCCCTCGTTTGTCTGTCAGAATGACACCTGTTGTACATACTCACCCTCCAACACAGGAGAGCGATTTGTACAGAGACCTCTGTTGTTAGCCAGTGAAATCAGTAGCGAGAAGTTTTTTTAGATGCAGCAAATATTCGATTTTTTGAGGTGGTCGCATAAGCGGGATTTTAAGTGTTTCCGGTAGAGCTTCCATGTGCTCTGCTAACATCATCCCAGCATGACTTGTACAAATCTCATAGGCACCGATGATAGCCGTTAGATAGCACGTTGAATCCTGTAGTCGGGCGTTGTTGTCGTGAGAGCCGAATTAAGAGATACGCAGCGAGGTGTGAGAGGTGATGAGGAAACAGGAAGAAAAGACTGTACATACACTTCTGAGGAAAGATTTTTTCCCTATACAAAGTATACTTATTCCTTCGGGATGTTACATGGTGGATGGACTTTACACTTATTAACTATTATCATGACTACTATTAATGTGGATTAGTATATATATAGAAGATGAGACGAGGAAGTGAAGCGGAGAAGACAAACCAAGTCAGCTCAGTCCCTCTGTACATGTAGACATTAAGAGGACTGGCCTAGGACAAATACTGTGTACAATAATACTGACAGTGTAACACTATTTTTTCCAGTTTTTCATCCCATTTCTCATGCAGTGTGGGTCGTGAATAATACTAATGATATCAGTAATAATAATAATAATAATACTATCTGGTAGTTGCAGTGACTCGTTGTGTTAGTTATTGTAGAGAATAGTGGAGTGGGGACGGTCTGTGTCCCTCTTTTATCCACATTCATTTTCAAAGGAGTATTTTGTAAATCTTACTAGTACACTGCTAATATGTTTTTTTCTGTAGGTTTTTTTCCTGTTCTTACTAGATTGACCCTGTGCAGTATTTGAGTGATGATGATTATGATGATGATGATGATGATGATAATGGTTATGATTATGAGGCAGATGGTCAGTCTGCATGCAGGCCAGATTTCTTCCAATAGAGGGCAGCACCTATGTCCTCACTTACTGTATATTGCACTTTAGACTGCTCTCGTGGGAATCCCCTTTTTTCTCCAGTACCTCTGCTGTAACCATGCTCTCAAAACATCACACTTGACCAAAACCATTCCATTAAAGTACAGGATTTCAAAGTGTGCCTCAAATATAGAGGTGGTCATTTTCATAGGAAAATCCTAATGAAAACAGTGAATAGAAGAGGGCAGTATTGATGAGTACAGAGAATATGAAATGTACAAGTTAGGTTTGGGAACCATGAAATTCGCTTTGAAGTTGGCTACCATGCATACTTAACATTATTTAGTTTTTTCCTGTGATTCACACATGAAGTTGTGCCCTAGTTAATTGAGTACATACTTGCCTTTAAAGATGGAGGGGAATCCTGAGCAAGCGAGATAGAAAAAGGGGGTTGATATAAAGTGTGCCTTTGTGTTGCTGTCTGTACGCTGTAGGTGTGCGTGTTTTGTTCTATCAGGAAGCGGGACTTGCTCTTTATTCTTTACATAGAAAGTGAGATATGTATTTGCCATTCCCACCCTAAACAGCTATATGGTGAATTATAAGGAATATTGAATGTAGCTTGTGACACTTCTGATATTTTTTGTAATTTTGCCTTTGTTATTTCGAGTTTTTCTGTGTTGTCAGACCACTATGGAAATATGATGACAACTAGGTTAAATCTTAGGTGATGGTCTTCTGGATTAAATGATAAAAGCTTTCTCCTCCTGATTTCCATCACCTTGCAATCCCTCTGAAAAAGGATAAAACAGCTAAGCCCACAGTTATACCGACAGCCATTGCATTTAGAAAAAAACACGGAAGAAAGCTGGTCCTGGTTGTCATAGAGACTAGGCCATCTGCCTCGAGCTTTAGTGGTATCACAATGTTTTAGAATTTCATTTTTATTCTTCATTACTAAGATTATGTTCAAATAACTGTTAATGCAGTTTTTAAGAAATAAACTTTTTAACATCATACATGTATTTCTTGTTTGACTTCTATCGTTTGGTAGGGCATTCATCGAAGATCCGATACAATTTGGATCTTTTTTCTTGTGCACTTAGTGTACTATATAGTCCAAATACACTCAAAGGAAAAAAGGGGATTTCAATTATTTTTTGAGGTAATGCCATCAATTTGGCAGGAGATTGATTCGCCCCTTGAACGACTATAAAATATTCAGCAACAGGAAATATAAAATCCAAACACTAAGACTGAATGTGATAAATTAAACAAATGAGAGAAGCTATCCTCCATTAAGCTAGCTTTTAAGATGAGCATGTTTCTGGCTTTCAATCATTATTGTTTATACGCCCTGAAATTTCTTTTCTGTTATGTTGCTTCTTTGCCCACAAATAAGTGAGTGTGTCCTACTTGTCAACAATGGTCCAAAATTGTTTGTCAACAATGGTTCATGCTGTTTCCCAGGATAGTCCAGTAACGATGTATGTTGTGTACTGTAACCTCCACTCTTTTGTAAGCTTGAGTCTCCTTTTCAACCTAAATGCGTCTTAAACAGATCAATAATCAAATTGCTGTTTCTCTCTGATGTGTACCTTTATATCATGGAGCCAAATTTTAGGGTTGCTGAAAAACCAAATTTCCCCCTCCTCTGAGCATGCATTCAATAGCAGCAGGTTACTCGCAGCTGAAAGACAACACCAAATATGGAGCACTGGGAGAGCACATAGACCAGCATTACTATCTAGGTTCGTATTGTGCCAGTGCCACCGTGTGCTGACCTGTGTGACCTTTGACCTCTGACCTTGAGGGTGTCTAGATGTGTTTCTCTAGGAGATGAAGACATCTGTACATTATAATCATAACACACGTCTGTACTACCACTTCTACCTCAATTCATCCACCACCACCACCTACCACAGAAACTACTACTACTACTCTCAAAACAGAAACAAGACCACCACCTGCATGCTGCCACCGCCACCACCACCATCGTCGTCTACCTACGTAGGAGGCCTAGACCCTCTACCTACTCTACTTCCAGTGTGTGTTTGTTGTGGTTGCATACTCTTGTATATCTTCTAAGGAGTAAACTGGAAATATATGCTTAATTTGATTGTACTAGTTATTTATTTGATTGTTTTTATTGATATATTTTTATTATTATTATCATTATTATTTTTTTCAATATTGTAATTATCATTATTATTTTCATTATTATTATTATTATTATTATTATTATTATTATTATTATTATTATTATCATTATTACTACTACTATTATTATTATCATTATAATTCTATGACTTGACCTGTTTTATTTGACTGGCTCTGAGGTTTTATTTGATGTTAGGTTGAACTGTGACTGGTTTCCCAGTAGTTAACAAATGCAGATTTAGGGAATGATGATGCTGTATGGTTTATATGAAGTAAAACCTTTGTCTAGCTATTCAGTGGCCTGATATGATTATCCCTTTGCTTGCATGGGATGGCATGGCGAGGCATGGATGCATAAAACATTATTGAGTTCAGGAATCTGTATGGGACAAGGTCCTGGATTTTATACCTAAGGGTACCCCTAAGGATGAAATTCTTGAAACCTTTGGCCTTTTATGAATCCGTCAGGTATTCTTAACCTCAAGATGTTTTATGGAACTAGTATCTGGTCATCTACACAGTTTGTCAGAGACTAGATGAAGCTAAGGAAATTAATCATACTGTGACTTTCCTGCAGAAATATCTCACAAATTTACTGATATTGATAATGCTATAAGGATTCATTAATGAGCCTTGGTTCTTGAATTCTATTGGGCTAAAAGAGCTTCCCCAGATATTTCCCTGAAGGTTATCCTATCTAGTAAATATTTACAAATGTATCGGAGTATATGTACACTGCAAAAGTGGATGGGGTTTACATTATTGATAATTGAAAAAGTTTATACCCATTCTTAAAGTGGTCTTTTATTTCCAATTTCAGTCTTTTTTATGCTTTGGCATGTGTTTTTCCTTTGAGAAACTAACATAACACCAAATCATTTTTAAAAGAAGTTTTACTAACACCATCATCTCTCCATTGCTGCAAACTGTCACTTAGCCATCTTGTACCTCATGCCTCGTTCATCTTAATTTTTAGTTTTTGTTTCCAGGGAGTAATTGTTTTTGTTTCAGCGAAATTTTGATTAATTTGTCTTTTTTTTTATTGATAATGAAATTTACCTATTTTTGTCTATTTCCTTATATTTTAACCTATTTACAAGGAGATTATCCTCAAAAGTTTCTTGCCTTTTTGGGGTTACTTTTGAGATGTATGGCTGCAATGTATTTATGACTGTAGCACTCCTTTTATAAAAAAAATATTATGACTGCTGGTAATACCTTTTTGGCAAGAGCATCTTTTAGCAAATAGTTGAGGGAGAAATGTTGATCATATTCAACCTATAACTCTTCTTCAAATATCCATTTTGGAAATTCATGATTATTTTCAAAGAAATTTTAAATCCTCAAAGGTCCAGATAAAAATTGACAAGGAGATCTACAAGCATGAATAGGTTAACATATTTGGTGCCGACTTTATCTAACCATAGAGTACTGAATTTACAGAGATATATTGTGAAGTTGATCTAATTGTCTGTAGTGGAGAAGTCGGTAAATGGCAAACAGATGCTTGTCATGTTAGTTTGGGCCAGCACCTCGCTTGGTAGCCCAGAAAGGTCCTGTTGGTAATGTATGAAAGATGGAAACTGAAAAACAACATTCATAATGGAGTCCATGAGAATACGCTCTTGTGCCACATGTAGCTTTTAGATGGCCTTATTGCTGCGTTGTTGTTCATTGTCAGTGCTGAGGCTGTATTGTAAAATCAGTTGCTTAGATTGAGCGTCTGCATAGTTTCTAGTGGTTTTGTAATATGATTTTTGTAATATCATTATTGCTACGGTTAATAATATTATTATTGGTTTTATGATTATTAGTTTGATTATAATTATTATTATTATTGTTATTATTATTATTATTATTATTATTATCATTTATTATTATTTCTGTTATTATTATTATTACTATTATTATTATCATTATTACTATTATCATTATTATTATTATTATTGTAATTATTATTTATATTTATTACTATTATTATTCATAACCACAATAATCTTGATTATGGACATTATAATCATTATTATTACTACAATTCTTATCCTTGCTGTTCTGTGGTTTGGGTTGTAGAGCTGCAGGATTTTGCGTAGCGTCTTACCTAGTCTCTTTCTGTTTTCAGATTCGTGTAGTTAACGCTTTCCACACAGGTGTTGACAACGCGGCCACGTCTCCACCTGCAAACCCGTGGCCCTTCCCTACCAAACCAGCACCATTGGCTAAAGCAGAAACCAGCGTGTAAATAAAACGGTGGACGTCAAGAAACCGGCTTGGGCGCAAACCAGAGCACTCCCTAGTGGAAACCACAGGAACTATTCTGTCTTGTGTACATACTCTTTTAGGGCACTTTATTTTCTTGCTCTTTGACTCTCTCTAGTTGGTCTGTTTAGTTCCATTCAGAAAGCACCAGTCTAAAGCATTTTTTGTCTCAAGAGGAAAAAATATTTATACATGGGTGATGGTGGAATTGTCTATTTAATTAGCTTGCCATCACCTACATATCTACCTCAAGAAGTATATCTTGATCTTCTGATTACTAGGGGGCACCAGGCCTCACTAGAAAAGTAGAACTTGACCAACCTCTCTTTGCTCAAAAAAGCGGTCATTTCCTGTTGAAAAATGACCAGAGCGGCAATATTCTAGAATGTTGTTGATTGTGCTATGATCGACGTCCTCTTCGGTTCTATCTCTGCACAAATCAACCGATCACAGAGCACTAGATCTCATGGGAAATTTTCGTTTGGCTAAAAATATCGATGTCTGTGAGTGCACGTGCACTAGTTGTGCCCAACTTGATGACCTATTACTACACACAGCAGTATTCTCCTTTCGCTTTCCACCTCCTCTTCCCAAAATCTTCCCCCCTACTTCCCCACTGCTCTTCCTCCCTCCTTCCTTCCTTCCTTCCATGCATGCCCGATGAAAGCATGTGATGCCAAGCATGAAAAGTGACAGTTGAGTGTAGCTAGACTTAGTCAGTGTGTGCTGGTCCTATTCATATAATAGCCTTAGAGTCTAGCTATGTAGAGAGACTACATACCTTAGCAGCAGTCCTTTTAACACTTATTCTACAGACATTTTTGCATGTTTGACTTTTTCCACATTTTTGGGGCATGCCTCATATTTTCACAGTTTCACACAAAACAAAACTGCCTCTCGTTCGTGCATGACTTGATTCCATTCTATAACGTTCCTGTGGTTAGTCGGTTGCTCTGGTTTTCGTTGTTTGTTGACGTCCTTCTGTTTGCCACAAAACTACCCCCTCCCTGACATCCCTTTTTCCCCCTCCCTCGAGTATCGTTTAGTTTTTACTACTATACTAAGAACCCACGGCTTGGCAGACTACTTCTGTTCAGGCTGGACATAGAACCCCTACTTTGTTGATTGGTCAATGCATATTTTGGCCATGCCCGCCTAGTGTTTTCCTCAGTCTTTCTGCCAGTAGCAACTACTGTCATCTCCTGCTCCTCCTCCTCTCAATAAGAATCATAAGAATTAGAGCAGTTTTTTCCTCCATATTTTGATCATCCCCTATTGGTATTTCTGCCACTCTTTTTCAAATACTTTTCATTGTTGTCCTCCTAGTATAATTAATCTAAAGAAGAAACCCGGTAGTGCTAGTAATTAGCAATACTTATGCTGTAACAACTTTAACCCATTCATGCCTGCATCTCCCAGAAAATAATATTTTGGTGATTTTTCTCTAATCAAAGCATCTTTTGAAAAATATTTGAGAGAGAAAGTGTTAATCAAGACCTAACTAATAACTCTGATTCAAACATTTTGCAAATTAATGCTTTACTCCAAAGTTATTTTCAAAAGAACCATAAAGGAAGAAATCTAAGCATGAATGGGTAACAAAGAGACATACAGGAAGCCATTACTTCAAGATAACTCCCACAATGAATTTTTCATTCAATTTTTAACCAATACCGATGAACCCATCACTTCATGTTTTCCTTCTTTTTGATTGGTTGATCCTTTGTTTACGACAGACAAATCCACCAATCACTGGGAGGTAGAAAATCACGCTCACAGATGCTAAGTTTGAATGACAACGGCACAACACAGTGTGTGAATGCATGGTTGTTTCTCACCTGTCATCATCAAACTGCTATGTTATTGTCTACAGATGCCACCACTAAGGTCACACACCTTATTTTGACGTTGATGATGCTGGTTGCGGCAAAGAAACTAATCAGTGAGAAGAGCTGGCCGTGAGAGTCGATTTACTACTTCCCTGGAAGCTTAGCCTATTCATGTCCACAGCACCCTCTCAAAGGTATCATCTGCTTCTATAAGACTTTCCATAATAACTTTACAGTAGAACATGAATTCACAAAGTAATTGAGAGTTGAAGGGTGAATTCTCCATCAAATATTTTTTCAGGATATGCATTTTTCAGAGGGATATTACTTTAACAGGATTTTTGAGGTGCTGCTGGCATGAATGGGTTAAGGCTGATTTTGTGTATAATGTCTAATCAATGCTTTAAGATATTTCTGGTCAGAACCAGACAAACATTCCCTTGACATGGTCAAGCAAACAGATTCCCTGTTTGCACATGCCCATTTCTTCATGTGTACCTAATTGATGATGCTTGATATTTTGGCTTCCTGGTGTGAGCTCTTGTATGAATAGTGCTGATCAATCCTTAGCCTGACTGGAGAGAATAGCTACATCCAGTGTCCTGCACATATAAATCTGGACTCTACACAAGCTTACATACATAGAGATACCTTGAAAACAAGGCAACATAAGAATTGTATGACTGAAAGTTGGTTTACCTTTAAAAAAAAAGGATTTCACCAGCTCTCAGGGCACCTTAGGATGTTCATGTTCTCAGCAGTCAGGAGTTTATCTAGGGATGAGCAGCAGTATTCAACTTTTATCAGTTAAGCCTTTTTTCTGGAGCTTATTTAGCAGTAACGATTTCTACCCACTTAATAATCAAACTCAGGTGAGTAAGGTAGAGGAGGGAGCCTCTCTTCTGTAGCCACTAGAAAGCTGGACTGAAGATCTCTCCACCCACCCATCACAAGAACACTACCCTTACTACTGCTACTACAACTACTGCTGATGCTACTACTACTACTACTACTACTACTACTACTACTACTACTACTACTACTACTACTACTACTACTACTACTGCAGCTGCTTCTGATACTGCTACTATTACTACTACTACTACTACTACTACTACTACTACTACTACTACTACTACTACTACTACTACTACTACTACTACTACTACTACTACTGCTACTACAGCTACTGCTGATGCTACTACTACTACTACTACTACTACTACTACTACTACTACTACTACTACTACTACTACTACTACTACTACTGCAGCTGCTTCTGATACTGCTACTATTACTACTACTACTACTACTACTACTACTACTACTACTACTACTACTACTACTACTACTACTACTACTACTACTGCTGCTGCTGCTGCTTCTGATACTGCTACTGCTACTGCTACTGCTGCTACTCTAGTTTCCACTAGCACTGCTAGGACATGCAGTGCTGCTGGCAGGCAGACCTATGACAGCATGGGGAGGAAGGCGCCAGTGACTACAAGCATGGGTGTTGCCTCATCTGTGTCCCGCTTGTGGTGTGGTGTGGCATGCTGATAGGCGGCTGACGTCGACGACGAGACAGTCACATGACCAGCAGCAGAGCATGCTGGGAAGGGGTCGGACTGTAACATAACACTTGTACATTTGTGCATGGTTAGAGTATAGGTAGCTTCAGCACCACCACCTCAGACTGCACCCTATAAATACACCTCACATTTTACATACACCCACCCACCCACATGATGGCATAATACATCTACACATATCACTATACACTCGGTGAAGATTCTATGGACAGTCAAGGGAATGCACCGGCGCTGCTGCTGCTGTTGATATCACACTACTGCAACAGCCGGTACTGCATCATCAGCACAACGGTGCTCTAGTTGTTCACTATAGGTATGCTATCTATGGTGGTGCCACCTAGTGGTCAAACATTACATTACGATCCACCGCCGCCGCTGCTGCTGCTGCTGCTGGAAGCTCAGCTTAAAAGACACATTGTACACAATGCACTAATAAAGGTCAAAGAACATGTATGAAATCTTTGGCCGACGGAACAACAATGGACTGTCCATCGCACCACCACCACCACCACTATACAGGCACACATCTATTTGTATAAAATTGCCCATTTGTACTCTGTGAAATAGTTGTATAAAGACCTTGCTATACTCTTGTCTACTGTGTGTTTGGAGTGTACTGTCTAGTAGACTAGTAGGAGGCCCTACTCGGGTCTGCATATTGTTCAGCACCTAGCCCCTCCTGGGCGACAGGAACCACACGCAGAATAACACGCACTTCCCTCCTAGTGGCTGATGAACCAAAGTCAGAAAAAAGCACACTTCAGAACAGTTTCAGAAAGCATCTATGATATTGAGTGCATGTGACACTACTACACACCGTTTCTGATGACCTGATTTTCTGCGGCCGAGTGCAAAAACGAAAAAGGAGGGGCAGCGCAGGAATTGGTTTGACAGTGCAAAAACGTATCCTGACTCTCAGTGGGAGACAGGGCTGAACTTTGTTGTACATGTTGTGCTGTGCTGTAAATTTCTCCATCTCTTTTTAAAACTACGAGCATTTGGGGGTGTTCCTTCTCTTTCATACCTACTGCTGTACAAAGAGGCCCTATTCGTTGTGGTTATTGATTGTACAGAATTCTATGTGTCTGTCCATTGTATTTTGGAGAAGAGACTGGAAAAACAGCCTTAACAATTGTAAACCTAAGCTGTGTTTTTGTGGTCCCAACATGTTTGTGTTATTATCATTTTTTCTTCTAAATTCATTACAATGCTTTGAAGCCTCATTTTTGGCACATAAAAATATACAATTAATACCATTTTTCTAATATCAGCACATTTGCAAATGTGTTTCCAAATTTGAATCTGCACATATGCGCTACCAACCAGAAACATGTTATGGCTGCGAAAACAGAGCCTCCACTGAATACTGGCAGTCTATTGGAGTAGTTCCTGAAACAGTTAACCCATGTGGTGATAGAGAGACCAAGGTCTGGTCAAGGATATAAGTCAAATTATAAGACAGTTTTTCTCACCCCCTCTGTTCCTGTAACCCATTCATGCTTGGAGTTCCTCCAGAAAGTATTGACTTTTCTAAAAAAAAAATTCTGAAAATAATGAAGCTTTAACTTGAGTTATAACTAAAGTTATATGAGAAATGCTTGTTGGTCAGTTTTTGATCAATATTTGTCCAAAGAATATTTTCCTACATTTGCTTTGGTCAGAAAGATGTTAATTGAATAGTCCGCCTATATTTGGGAAGGCACCACCAGAATAAAAAGGGTTAAAACAAGAATTGTTTGTAACCTAGAAATATTCTTTCCTCAAATGTCTTGGAAATATCACTATATCTTGATGATATCCCCTTATTTATCTGACTACTGTGGCACTCCAAACATGAATGGTTTGAAAGGTATTTTGCTGAAACAGCGAGGGATATTTTTAATGTGCTTGTTTTGAGGCTAAGTTCAGTTTGTTTACTGTTTAGTTTAGATGAGGTATCTTCAGTTGTATTTACATCATTTTCCTGCATTTCACCCTGATGGATTGTTATTATGATATTGAGTAGCTAGCAGATTCTGTCTACTCCTTATTCCTGGCCAATCAGAGACAAGGTCAGAGGAGAAGATAACCAATCAAAACACACTCTGGAGAGTAGTGGAGTATACATGGTTACGTAGATCAAAAAAGGGAACGGTTATTCAACTAAACTCTAGGTGCCTGTTGGGAAAGATGACATGTAGGGTTGATTGATGGTCTCCGTGCAGGTATAATGTATATCATTTGCTCTGTGACATCTGGTCAACTGAGAACCATATAGCACACGAGACAGGTTTATTTATTTAATGATTATGTAATGGTATTTCTGTGAACCCAATATTGAAAGCCTTAAGACATGCTGCTGGCAGGTTTAAAGACATGCAGATATGTTTTAAAGACAAAAGAGATTACCGGTAAAATGAATGTTGAAAAATCAAGAACTGGCAGAAGATTTACCTGTCTGTATTATTCTGTGATTGTCCTGGCTTGAAACTATTTGTATGTTTTGAATCATCTGGTGAGAAGGTAATATGTAGGTAGGCCTTAACCAATTCACATCTGGAGCCGCTACAAGGTCTTGCACATAGGGAGATATTTGGATAACAAAACAGTATTTCAATAAATAAAAAGATTTGATCAAAAGTTGTTGCTCCCGTAGTGTTTAACAATCCTTGAAAAGTACATTTATCAAACATTACATTATTTGACGTTTTTTTTTTCAATGTTGTCAAACCCTTTGTGTGCTCCAGATGTAAATGGGTTAACCCATTTATGCTTACAGCATCAAGAATGACTAGAATATTGTCTTAACAAAAAAATATGAGAGATTTAAATAGGTATTGTTCTTTGAAAGGTGACGAACAACTCTCATTCAAATATTTCATCAATACTCGCTTTGTTAATATCAAGATATTCAACAATGTGTCAGACAACTTATGCTGCGAGTATGAATGAGACGTTGAAGAGTAAGTTGGGAGTTTTCTCCTCCGCATATAAATTGTGTTTCTTACTCTGATGCTGCTGCCTCTGCTGCAGCAGCTGCTACTGCTGCTTCCACTGCTTCACTGCTAGGTGTTATGTGGTTAAGGTTGTACATTTTTCTGATATTTTAGTATTTATTCTGTTGTTGCTGGCCGAGTGTTTTTGCTGACAGAAGCAACCTTTTACACAGGCAGCAGACATTGTAATATTCATGCTGTGTTTTTATGAAGCAAAACCAGCTCAAAACAAGGTGTTGCTTTGTCCTATTTTATTACTTGACTTACAAGTATATTATTTGTTGAAATCATGTCACTATGAAGAATGAAACTAAAATATTAATATAAAGAATGAAATTTATTTATTAAGCATATCTTTGAAGTTGAGCTGGTTTTGCTGTGGCTGAAAGGAAATGGCCACGATTTATCCTGTGACTTACAAGTGCAATTTCATTGTTTTAGCAATGCTCAGACCTTTTTCTGTTGAAGACCTGGTTGATTTTTCAGTGGTGGTTTCTTTGACATTGCTCAACGTACCGAGTCGCTCATTTGACGAATGATAGGCTAGTACTTTGCGTTTCAACTGTTGATGAAAAAGATGGTTTGTTTTTTCAAGTTTCATGTTGACTGTTGATACTGATCCTCAGTTGTGAGTCGAAGTAACCATGTCGCTAGGCAACCAGCGCCAATGGCGACGACAGATTTGTTTTATTTATTCTAGTTACATTGTATAACCAGTATGTCTGGCTGAAGAACAATTGGACAGTTTGAATGAACATTGTGATGTCATCAAAATAAACGTACCTCGTCAGCTGATTTTGCTGCGTGTAACAATTTTTGAATCTTCTGTAGTACTTGTGAGATGTTCTGCCCTTCTGTCTTGTGGGTAACCCCCCTCCTCCCATGCATGTTGAAACTCCACATATGTACAGTTATATGCAATATAAATATATATAGAACATGTTCTCTTGTTACTGACCGGTAACACTAAGACTTTGAACTCCTTCATTACTGGAATAGGTAGCAGTAGTCTAGAAAGTTGGACCTTTACACCTCCGCTGACTTGACGCGAGAACCCGTTTACTTCTATATAATTTTATGTGTGGACTTTTCATGAGTTCTTTATTAGGTATTTATTCTTGGCGCGTATTTAAAGAATCCAGGAAACCAAGCTGCCGCCGTTTCTCTACCAGCAATTCCCAAGGGCCAATGAGATCCCTTAAAAATCTCTCAACTTACATTTGTTGTTCATCCATGCGTGACTAAATAAAATACCCGTTATGCTCGTCACTTATTCGGAGACACGCCTATCAAGTTTTCCTTAAACTAGATTGAAATTTGATTTAGAATTTCGCTGAGGCTCTCTCCGTGGGGGCTTCTCGAGGCTAGAGGATGGTGGTGGCAGGGTTTCCGTGGCCTAGAACACCAGAGTAGGCTTGATGGTGGTCACATGACGACCAACCGATCGACCGACCATGGGAGAAGATAGTGCACATACATGTAGGTGCCATTTGACTCTGTATATGTACGTTTGGGAGAATAAAAGCTAGGTTTTTATACTTTGATGCTGTGTTATGTTTCTACTGTATTTGTAGGCGCTGCTAGATAGTGGTACCTTAACTCATTCATACCTGTAGGGGCCAAAAAAAACTGCTCATTTTGTAATATCTATCAAATAATGCCACATTCTCCAAAACATTTGAAAATATAGTTATAAGAACTGTCCCAACAACTATTTCAAATACTTAATAATTGATATATGTAATTGTAAATCTTAAGATGTCATTAAAAGCATTGTGGATCAAGACTACTTCTGGGGAACTGTAGGCATGCGAGGGTTAAACTGCTCATGCTCATGACTTCTCTATAGAATTAAAGATTACCTGGACCCTCTAATATCTCAATCAATCAAGAATCAAGAGTTTGAAAAAAAATTAAAGGGAAATAGTTTGTTTTCAAGTCTACATTTTCCCATGTAGTAATTTTAAAGCATTTATTTATCTTTACTGTTCTTCAAATTAGGTGCGCCTCTTAAGGGGATGAATGAGTTAATGACTTATCTGTCCATTCATGCTAAAGCAGGAAATCGCTTTTCATAAATGAAAATCGAAGACTGAAAGAAATGAAAAAGTTAAATATTAAAAAGTTAGATATTGCCTTTTGAGAACAGGTGGTTGTTTCAAAATCTTAAAAATATTTGTTTCTTTAAATGTGAAAACTACTTCATACACCCTCGAATAATAATTATCTACGAGATGCTGGAGTCGTCAAAAAGGGTCAACATGTATTTTCAAAGTTTGGGAAATCTCAGACCAACATATATCATTGAATCAATAAATCAATACAAGTATTAGTCAGTATTTTAGTAGTACACGACCAATGAGGAACATGCAAAAATGGAAGTTTTGACATTTTTCAATGGAATAAATTATGATGACTTTTGCAAAACTTTCCTTGAACGAATTGTTTCAATTCTAACCAGTAGGAAACATATATATATATATTCAATGTTATTCCTCACAGTAACTCTGTAATCTTAGTAGTACTGCATTTTCACCATTAAAGATTAAACATTTTAAACCAGAATAAAAACACTTGAAAGTCATTAGCAAATAAATGATACTTTATTACACCCAAATGCATACATTCATATCTCCCATTATATACATGTACATGTCTCTATTTACAAAAGATAGCCATAGCACTAATATTAATACATGTCCCCATCCATGTAGAGTAATACTCATTACCACACAATTATATATAATCCCAGTGCTTCAAATTTTGTCATTACCTACCCATTTGTCTTAACCACCCACAATAACATCATACCCAGATATTCGTAGCAACTCATTCTAAGTCCTAAATAACTGGGCAATGAAGCTTTAAGAATATAAAAAAGATTGAAGGAGAGTTGCTGTTTGACATTTCTAGTTCAAATTCACTATTCTGTTAAAATTTCAGAAAATGCTTCAGATATATATCAGTCCTGTTTGGTAGGCTGCCAGATGGACTAGTGAATATTGGATTCCTACGAATTTCAGATCAAGGTCCTTCCTCTTGAATTATGCTGTAGATTTCTGTAGTCCCTGTTGAAGGATCTCTAGCATGATGGGGTAGACCGGGGCAAATTCCTTCTCTTCACGCGCCCGCACTGATTGCACATAGGACTCCAATGTACCCCTGAATAATATATCAAGCAATAAAAAAAATGATGACAAACAGTGTTTGAAGATGTATCTCTACAAAATGCTGTGGGAGTTTAAGGATATGTATACAAGTTCATGTTGGGCTAGATGTTGTTGAAGCTTGTTAATTCATTTTCACATAATCTAGAATAAAAAAAATCATACTTAACCCAGTTATGCTGAGAGTTTCATTAAAACTAACCCTCTAACTCAATGTAAATTGCTGGGTACAAAAGATTGCCAAGAGCTACTCCATATTTGGCCATTGAATCCTGCTTGGATTTTGACAAACATATTTCTCTTTTGTATATTTTTCAAAAATGAGCTTTTATCAAAAAGATATAACCAAAAGTCTTGCCTTTTTCTGGAGTATTTGGAGCTAAAGAAATGAACGTGCTAAAAATCAACATTAGCAATTACTCACTTGATTAATTGAAGTCTGTCTTTCTCCAGGGGATGATCTGCCAGCCATTGTGAGTACCTCGAAACTGACCAGCCCGCAGCCTGAAACATACACGATTACACAATAGTAAACTGTCTTGACTGGATCTGAGAGAAAGAACCCAGAGAGTGAATGTCATTAAGGCCCTGTGACTAGCATTGATTGGAGTAGATCTATCTTAAAACTGACCACCCCGCAGCCTGAAATATACGTCATATTACACAATAATAAACTATATTGGCTGGATCTGAGAGAAAGAACCCGGAGAGTGAATGCCATGAAGGCCCTTAGATCTACTCCAATCAAAGCTAGCCACTGTGACCACCTTAAACTGCCTACCCAGCATCCTAACATAGAGACATGATAATACCAAATATGAAACTCTATTGAAATATATGAGTTTCAAATTTTTAACAAAATCATTATAAATCTCCAACCTTAAATAAATAATTTCCAGACCATTTTCCAAAGCTGTGCTAAAAACAAGTGCTGAATATTAGATAATGAAAACTATAAGTATTTCAAATATATTCTTTTATAGATAAGTAACTGATGACAAGCAGATTCAAATTACTGACAAGTTACATGAACCATCCTGAAGTTGAAATTCTTTTCATAGCAATACAGTTAACTGCCTGAATGTTGAACACCATCCCATCGTCAGTAAACATATAGTCATATATAAACAGATATTTGAAAGAGCAATATTTTGAGAATTATTTGACTGAATACTGTTATTCCGGATCAACATTCCTTTTTTTTCACAAATCGCTCAAATTGCTGAGTTGAATGTTGTAAGACCCTTTGTGTATACTCTGAATGCAAAAGATTTAACCCTTCTAACGCTGAGGCTACTTTCGTATAAAGCACAGATGTTTGAAAACTATTCAAACCCTGTCATACTGGTATTCATTGGATAGCTCTCGCAGAGCACTCAGATGAGTACCCATATGCCAAGGTTTCAATCATTTTACAGTTTTTTTGCATTATTTTGTTTTGGCAAATTAGCCAGCAGCAGTATAAGGGTTAGCTGGCAGGTATGAAGAGGAGCTGTGTGTTTTACCTGGTGAGGAGACCTGAGCTCCATTGGTGCCCGGGAGAAGAGGAAATGCAGGATGGAGCTGTGAGGAATCACGTCACCAACCACTGCACTCTTACTGATATGCTCGTTCGTCTGGAACAGCAGCGGTCTGAAACACAAAACACAACATCAACACATTACCAAAGATTTCTACAAAATAGCCATTACCCCAGCTAGCTTGACCACTGCACTATTTATTAACTTCAACACATTACCAAAGATTTCTAGAAAATAACTTTGTAATTGATCATACAATCACAAAATATATGAAAGGGGGTTGTGGTTTAAGTTAGGTTAAACATTAAAATTTCAAATATTCTTTTGTGAAAAATTGGACACAAAGCTATTTTCAAAACAGTCAAGATGGTATTGGACACTACGTAATGATTTCATCAAAATCAAAAGTTAACAGATGAATGAGCTATAGTACCTGAACGCCCGAAGTACTCTGTAAGGTTTGCCAAGATCTGCAAGACGTCTACACAAGGGTGCCACAGCCATTTCCATCTGGGCGAAGTCTGCTGCGAGCCTCATTTTCCCGCCCTCCCCTAGGGGGCGTATCAAGCAAGCGTGGCGGATGAACAACTCTATGCAGTTGGCAGCCATCGGTTGAAAGCTGAAAGTAGAGATATTTATACTAATTATACATCTCCACTGGAAGGTATGTATCCATGCAACTAAAACTAGTTCTTGATATTAAATATTACCTAGATTTAGTAGTTTAAATTCAATTTTACTAAGAATATAAAGATAAGCAAAGAAAATCTAATATCATAGATAAACTATTATACACAACCAAACTGAGCAAAGTATGTCATCTTGATACAAGCACTGAACTAAATGTATTGTTATTCAGACCCGGTACCTGTCAGAATATTTTGGCACTAATATAGGTGATTATCTTACTTGACCATTACATTCCATTAACTGAGCTAGATATGTCTAGCACTTAAGTATCGGCGTTCAAACCAGGTACTGACATAATAATTCCTTTCTCTACCCCCCCCCCCCCCCCCCCCCCCCTAATTGGATGATTAAGTCTTACCTGTCCTGTATAAACTGTTCACAGCCAAACTGAGCGAGGTATGTTGTCTGGACGCGAGCAATGAACTGCTGGAGTTCTCGCATGTAGAGTGAGCACTGAGCCTCGGTCTCAGCAGGAGCAGTCCTAGGAAAGAAAAAAAAACGATTAAGTACAGGCATTTCTATAAAATCATTCACTCATTCACATCAGGAGTACAAGCACAGTCAGGCATACCTGATCATAATTCATCAAATAAACTAATATCTAAAAATATGAAGAGGGATTGTTGAACCCAAGAGGAACAACGATTTTCAGACATCTTACTAAAATTATTCCTATTTTATCAAGCTGTCTCCATATGTGTCTGACGTGAAAGGGTTTAATGAGAACTTCACACAGGCACATGCATTTACAAGTATTTATACATCATTCTGAGAGTAGGACTAAATATAAAGTATACTAAAGCTATCAGCATATGGAGATATGGAGTTAAATGGTTAAATGGGAATAAAATCTTTGGACCTTGTAACATGTAATACTTCTCTGAACACCTCTTCAAATAGTGCTTATAGTTTTTGCTTTGAGTCCAAGCTATTTTTGAAGTATAATGTATCCAGACAGCAGTTTTTCAAGGGACCCACAAATCCCAATATTGATTCTGACTTCCGCCAGCAGATGTCTCTGCTGGTGGTACTCACAGTGAGAAGTCCTCGTTGTGCAGTGTGAGTATGATGGCCTCCAGGGCGTCAGCGATGGAGCTGAACAGCGGGCTCACTATGTTACTCATCAGCAGCACCACACCCTGAAATACATATACAAACATGTATGGCATCTCATAGGCATCAAAATCGTTTGTTTGACAAGTTTTTTCCATGTCAATGCCCTACAAAAATACATACATGACATGCATCTCATAGTATACTGCCCTATAAAAATGCAAACATATATGTCATCTCATAGCCATTAAAATGTTTTGTTTGATAAGTTTTTTCCATGCCAATTCCCTCCCAAAATTCATGTGACATTCATCCCAGTCTTAAAATGCATTGCTTGACTCATCTCCTCCATGTAGATACACCAAGAAGATATTTACATGACATACTGTATATCAGGTTAATATTGCAGCACTTTGAATAATGCATATTTTGCACACCACTGGAGTCCGCATTTATTAAACTGTGCACCATTTTTAAAAAATTCGATCCCTATGCTAGTATTATACAACATGCTGACATGATAGCTGGTCATGCACCACCAGTATGCAAGCATTAAATTAAACAGCTTAATGTTAGCAAAATTAACACGGTGTACTGCACTTTGTTTTGGAGCTTCTTAACCCTAGAAAGGAACTTTGGTATGACTAAATTGGTAGCTTACCTCTAGAGCGTTCTGCACGTGTTGGCTGGCCTCGACGGGGAAGCTGTGCTGTGCAGCGAGGACCTTTGAGACGGCCTGGTGCAGCTGGTACAAAGTGTTGACCACAGCCGCGTTACGACTCTGACCAAGGGTGGGAGGACCAATCACCTGGCTCGCCTCGCCATCAGTAGACGCCTACAGGGAGGCAGAAAGAGACGGGAGAATCCATCAATAAATTGCAAATCTATACTAGGAGATGATGGCTGACATACAAATGACTGCTAAGTATTGAGATATCCAGGCCACTTTTTGTATTATTGAGTAATTAAGCACAAATTCATTTATGCCTAAGCCTCCTCCTTGATATTGCTATTTAAACGTAACTAGGATAATTCCAAAAATCACTTATAAAACATTAACTCATGAAATATACAAAGAAGAGCTGTTGGGCAAGTTCTGGTGAAGATTTCTTCTAAGAATATATTTCAAAGGATGCAGTTTGGGCTGCTACAATGTTTAAACCATCTACATCTAGAGTGCACACATGATCTGACAACTATAAACATATCTTATCAAACCGGGTAATACTGTATCTAAAAAATAATTGAAGAGGGATTGTTAAGTCCAGCCAGACTTGCAATTTTCTGTCAACTATTTCCCATAATGTTGAATCTCTTTTTAAGATATTCCATGTGTCAAGCAGTGTGTGCACTCTAAATGTGAATGCGCCATAAGGTTAAACTCACCATTTGTTCACATTTCACACAATAAAGCTGAACTGTTTTTGCAACATTCTTGGCAATTGTAACACTCAGCTGACTGTCAAAACTGGCCACATTCAATTCACTGAAAAACAGAATATGGGAACATTCCATTTATTTTTATTTCAATTGAAATATCTTCAGGAGTTATATTCTCATTGAAAGTTACATTAAGTGTATTCATTATATCAGTTTAAATTTCAACAGAAGTTATACTTGTATTACATAAAAAGGAAATCATAGTCAAGGTTTAAATTTCAATTAAAGTTACATTAATATCACACTAACAGAACATTAGTTGATTCTATTCATATCAGTTTAAGTGTCAAAAAGAATTATTGATACTATGCACTATCTAAGTGCAATTAAGTAGCCAACACTATCAGCAAATATTTGATACTAAGTATCATAAGGTAATGTCTTAGCATTAACGCTGGGATAAACATGTTCAATTATTTGCTTGGAATCATGGTAAAAGGCTGGACAAGTCTAATAAAAGTTCTGGTATGTGTGTATCAGGGAGGTCTTTCATGATGTCATGTTCCAGCATTCATATTGAATTGAAAAAGGGAAAATTTTGGGTGGTCCAAATGATAACCAGAGAGGCAGCAGGCTAAGGCTCTGACACTGAAGATTTATACCTGGCTATTGTCTTTGCGATACTCTCCACCTCATCATGGGTGGGTGGGTTGAGGCTGCCACTGGGAAACACCAGGTTGATGGGATCAAATAATCTCGACAGAGACTTGGAAAGATAGGAATTCTCAAAGGTACCGAGGGAGTTCCTCAGAGCTTCTTCACCGCTGAAATAATGAAAAATAGATATGATCATCTCGAGCAATAAATAACTTGGAGAGACAAGGAGAGAGAGGAGTTCTCAAAGGGCACTGAGGGAATTCCCCACTGAAATTTCTGCACCACTGAAATAAGATACATATATGTTCATTTCCTCTCTTACAAAGGAAATGGTTGGATTATATTTGAAGAAGAGTTGATCATAAAACTTTATCTACAATTCCCTCTCAAATAGTTTGCAATTTGTAATTAAGTATGGCAGGTCCTGACAACACTTGTCAAGTAGATCTCCAGGCATGAATGGGTTAAAGGATTAAAATGAAATGAAATTAACCTAGGATCACGAAAAGAGCAACCAAAAGAGATATTGCATAATTCTTACTCAAACTTCTTATGATCCTGATGAATGTCTTCAAACATATTGCCAAGGTCCCCAAGGTCGTCTGCCATGGTGGAGTCGGAGGACAAGGTCGCGCCGGGAGCAGCCATGTTGCCACTGAACTGCTGCAGGCGCTTCCACAGGTCATTGTAAAGTCGCAGCAGTTTTGGATACTCTCCTTCAAATGCTTGCTTGATAAAGGTGGATTCTATTGTAGAAAAGTAAAACAGCCAGTTTGACCATATACATCCGGAGAACACACACCACAGAAACAGCTGAACAAAAAGAGCAAAATAAGAAATGGAATATACTGACTTTATTATTATAAGATATTTGTAGTTAAAGTAGTAGTAGTGATAGTAGCAGTAGTAGTAGTAGTAGTAGTAGTAGTAGTAGTAGTAGTAGTAGTAGTAGTAGTAGTAGTAGTAGTAGTAGTAGTAGTAGTAGTAGTAGTAGTCAACCTAGAAGCAGTAGCAGCAGCAGTGGCAGTCGCAGTAGTAGTAGAAACAGCATTAGACAAATATGTAAATAATGAAGTTGACTTAAGGGGAAGACTGGATACTGCTAAAACTAAATGAAGGTGAAAGTGCCTCAGCATTTTTGATATTGTGAGGAGAGAAATTTGAAATTGACTTACCTGATGCTGCAGTGGCGAGGTCTTCCCTCAACATATCTGTTGTTTCCACCCAAAACTCCTGGACAAGATTCACTGGTCCATCCTAGAAAAGATATAATCATCAGCAAAATAGGAGCACATGCATGTGTTTTAAAATGATACAGATATAATATAAATCATTTAAATGCTATGATTACAGAAAATTTACAGAAAAATCACTGATGTTTATAAATATATTATCATTTCAAGACTGTTACTTATGGATCATGCTGACACCTGGAGGTTATTTTATGAACCATATTCAAAAATCTCTCTCTCTCTCTCTCTCTCTCTCTCTCTCTCTCTCTCTCTCTCTCTCTCTCTCTCTCTCTCTCTCTCTCTCTCTCTCCTCTCCTCTCCTCTCCTCTCCTCTCTCTCTCTCTCTCTCTCTCTCTCTCTCTCTCTCTCTCTCTCTCTCTCTCTCTCTCTCTCTCTCTCTCTCTTCTCTCTCTCTCTCTCTCTCTCTCTCTCTCTCTCTCTCTCTCTCTCTCTCTCTCTCTCTCTCTCTGATATATTTACTCACCGCTGCCTTAACCAGCTCATCCATGAAGCAGACATGGGTGACAGGATCTCGTTTCTTTACCAAGACTTTCTCCAGGTGTTGAACCTAGAAGAAAATTGAAAACTTCACACATCTGCAAGTACACGCATGGTCTCTCTCAACTGTAAACATAACTCATCAAAATGAGTGATGTTCAAAATATATTGAAAGAGTGATTATTAAACCAAAAGGAACAAAGACTTTTAGTTGAAATGTTTCTCAAAATATTGCATTGTTATCAGGACATCTGCCTATGTGCCAGATCATGCAAGTCAAACATTTTCCAAAAATTGCTCGTCTTTTTAGAAATAGTTGTTTGTATCTATGGTACTGAAGACAATAACTTAAAGGTTGATTTTACAAAAAAAAGCTGTTGGCTACATAATCAGAACATATGTTCTGATTAAAATTCCTGATGAATATTTCCCCATTTTTGCTTTCGCATAAGAGATTACACCAAAAGTTGTAAGGATGTTTCTGACCATGTAAGCATTAAGTGGTTAACCCCTTAACCCTTATGCTGCTGGTGGATAATTTTGCAAATACAAAATGATGCAAAAAACCTGAAAAATGACCGAAACCCTTGCACACGGGTACTCATCAGGGAGTGCTCCGCAAGAGCTATGCAATGAATACCAACATGATAGGGTTTAGATGGTTATCAAAATTCTTTGCATTCTTGTGCTTTGGACGAAAGTAGTCTCAGCATTGGAAGAGTTAATGCTTAAGAGTACCTATGATGGTCCCTACATTGTTGTCTGCATCTTAGATACCTTAAATAATCTTAAATATTCAAATGAGAGTTGTTGATTATCTTTTGATTAATATTTTTCTATTAACAATTTCCCTTACTCTCCTTTATCCTGCAAGATTTCATCAAAATTGTCAGCTGTGAGTATCAATGGGTCTAAGTAAGTTACCTGTGCACATGCAGAGTAGATGGAATCCATGAGTTTCTCCATGTTGGTCCAGAGTGTGGCTCTAAAGGGCGGCTGTGTTACCAGGGGTAGGCATTGCAGCATGTCCTGGTCCGTGGCCTAAAACAGGGCAAAAGAACTTTTAAATTTTTTCCTAGTAAATCATCTTCTGTACCATGGCTAGTGTCGTCTACTATTTTGAAATTATAAGCCAAAAAATATAGAATGTAGTTGATTGCTGTTTCAGACAGACAATTCAAAATCCTAGCTACAATACTGGACTATGGTCGACCCATTCATGTTGAATGGCTCTATGAAATTGGGAATAAATTGGTAATTAAGAATGATTTAAAGGAGAAGGAGAGTTGTTGGTAGTGTTTTGATAAACATTTCTTCTTCAAATATTTTTTACAGCAATGCTTTCACCTCAGAGATTTTACAGAGATTTCTCAGAGATTCTCTGGCTGCTTTTGGGCATCTGAGAGCCTTAATGGGTTAACCCTTGTGCTGCTGGTGGCTGATTTGGAAAAAAACAAAATAATTTGAAAAAAAGTTGAAAAACAACTACAGCCCTGACACATGGGTACTCATAGTACTCAGCGATGGCTTTCCAATGAATACAAACATGACAGAGTTTAGATAATTGTCAAATATTTTTTGCAATATTGTGCCTAGGGCAAAAAAGTAGACTCAGCATAACAAGGGTTAAGAATGGGTGGTCCTACACTACCTCTATTTTGCTGCTGCTGCTGCTGGGATATGGCCTGGACGTCGAGGCCGGACTTGACGCTGGTGTGTAGCTTCTGTCTGCAGCCGCTCACCACCTCATGCACGGTCTCCTGGAGGCGACCCAGGTTATGGAAAACCTGCAGAGACGTCGCCACCTGCGCCTGGTTCTGAAAGTGAAAGTAGTGTTTAAACCTGGTCTAAAACCTGCAGAGACGTCGCCACCTGTGCCTAGTTCTGAAAGTGAAAGTAGTGTTTAAATGTGGTCTAAAACCTGCAGAGACGTCGCCACCTGCGCCTGGTTCTGAAAGTGAAAGTAATATTTAAATGTGATATAAAACCTGCAGAGACGTTGCCACCTGCGCCTGGTTCTGAGAGTGAAAGTAGTGTTTAAATGTGGTCTAAAACCTGCAGAGTTGCGCCACCTGCGTCTGGTTCTTAAAGTGAAAGTAGTGTTTAAATGTGGTCTAAAACCTACAGATACGTCGCCACCTGAGCCTGGTTCTGAAAGTGAAAGTAGTGTTCAAATGTGATCTAAAACCTGCAGATACGTTGCCACCTGCGCCTGGTTCTGAAAGGGAAAGTAGTATTTAAATGGGGGGCATACACTGACAAAATAACATAAAAGATATCGGGTCTAAACCAAGAAAGTTTTTGAAAACTTCACATTATGATACAGATATTTTCTTAACAATACACTATTTTCAACGATTCAGCCTGCTTGCCATGTGATCTAATTTTGTTATATCTTGCACCGTCAACTTCAAATGGTTCACCTGTAAATAGGGATTGTCTTCACAAGTTCACATAGAGACATCAGGTAAGTAAATCTTATATTGATTATCTTATATTCCCTAGCAGGCCTGTTCATTCCTTACACATTTTCCAACTACTGTACTGAGATTAAAAATGAAGAGCTGTATGTTATTGTTTCCATCCGCATTATGGGTATATATTAACATGCAGATGTTTCCTGTTTTACAGCACCCTAACCTATGTGTGTTACCTGTGTTTCCATGCCCTGTTCCAGCATCTTGTGGGCCTGAGTCTCTACCTCCTTCCTGGCCTGACGGATGAAGCGGCGGTCCTGCTCTATCACCTCAATACCACTCAGGTCTACACCCTCACAATGGTAGTCTACAACACAAATACACAGCTGAATAACTTTCATATCTTGAGTATAAGAACGAAACTTGAATTTTGTTTATCGCACTTTTTTTTAAACATATTTAGGATAGGTCTAGACTAGTCAGTCGTAAACGATGAATGAAAACCAAGCCTAACCCCAATAACAAGATACTTCTCACATGCCCCTGACTGTGGTGATAGGCAATGAGCAAACAGTGGCAGCCATGTAGACCGCTCAGCTATTGTAGCCAACCCTGCGTACATGTGGACTGACACATGGGAAATATTTTCATAACAAATTAAAGCAAAATTTAGTGAGATGTTTGACTATTTTTCTAACTTTTATTTTGAATATAAAGTTCTGTTATTTTGCTTATCATAATCAGCAAAATAAATAGATCAATATCTCTATCAGTATGCGTTAGAAAAAGCATAAGAGAGGAAAAATAAACTTGAGAATGTACAGTTTCATTGGCTCTATGCCATACTTCCTGTAAATGTGTCATAAGGGAGTAATAAAAGTTATACATCACTGTTAAGATATAAATTAAGTTAAGATTAGGCAATCTATAAAGGTGACCTACCTAGTTCATTGAGACTCTGTGCGGCCTTTGTGATCTCTCTAGCGCCCCCTTGTAGCTGGCCATGAAGTCGCTTACTAAGGTACAATATGCGGATAATCCTTCGGAGCAGGTCACAAGTCTCCTACACAAAAAGACAGACAAGTGAATATGTACCAGTGGACTAAAATTATTATTATTATTATTATTATTATTATTATCATTATCATTATCATTTTAAGTATTTTCCATTTTTGCTCTTTTTACTGTACTTGTAAAAATATTGATGACATCTCTCTAAAAACAAGCATCTTTTGGCAAATATTTGCAGGAGAAATGTAAATCAGAACCAAAGCAACAACTGACCGTAAGATATTTTGTAAATTCACATTTTATGCCAAAGTTATTTTCAATACCACCAAAGACCCGGACGATGCATTTCACAGATAATGAATGAATTTATTGCACCATCTATCATGATGAGAATTTTTTTTTAAAAACTGATGAAATTCTACAAATCCCTCAATTCATTGATACTTTAAGTATGCTCACATATAATGTTTCAAGCTGAGCGCGGGTATGCTTACCTGAAGTCTATTGAGCTGTGATGTTCTGCTTGCTATCTTGTTGTATGGTTCCGTAATTTTGTTGGAGATTCTGAAATATATATTTTTATCAATAAATATGCTGATATACATAGTTCAACATCTTTCATTGCCTCTGCCTTCTAGCAATAAGAAGACTCTTAAAAGTGTTTTAATTGTCATGGTTGTCTCCTGTACTAATGCTAGGAAAGTCATAATTGAATTTTTCCTAGAAAATTTTGCCTGCCTGAAAAGGTGTTTTCTTTAGGAAACTGCCAGTCCAAAAGATAGGCTGAATGGGTCCTTGCCAAGTCCATGCCATAGATGCAAACAATCAAATAAAACACCTGACTCACCTGTCCATGGCTGCAAGCAGAGACTGGATTCTTGTCTGCATCATCTCCAACACACCTGATGAGAGAAAAGAAGCCACACAATCTAAAAAATACTTTACATTCATGAATCATTAAGTCCTTGATGACCAAGGTTCCATTGTCTTTTAGTACTACTTATAAACATAGATGCATGTGGATTAATTTAACTAATTATCTTTTATGATTCCCTTTATTTGGTAAGTAGTAAGGAGTATAATAACATAATGGAATTCTTTTATTTTAGGCTTTTGAAAGTGTTTTTTGTTTATTTTAGACTAAGATTATGTATCAATAAAAAAATACCACATAAACCTAATTTTCCCAAAAAATCAGCACGTGAATTTTAATAATTGCAAACTTTTATAGGTATAATTTTTTTTCTTATCTATCTCTGAATCATCTTCAATAATTCTAACTAATGATCTTTAATAAATTAATGCTTTACCTTCCAAAGTTTCAATGCCAGTTGCTTGCGACAGGAGGTCCTCATGATGTTCAACAACCTGCCAAGAAAAACAATCATGTATGAACCACAACATCCATGTGTCTACATTATTGGACAGTTTCCCAGATACGAGAGTAAGACTGCAGTAAAGGGCCTGTCTGTCTGACTAGAAATTGTCACACCTTGTAGCCCTACCAAACAAGTAAAAATGGAGAAAAAAGCACTAAAACCACAACCTTAAAACAACAGCGCTCAGTAAATTTACCAAATGATTCAGTATATATCAATATATATTGATATTTTTATTGTCACATACTTATTTTAATTGGTTATTTTACTAATCACCTTAGTGTAGTATAATCAAATAAACATTAGAGTAGGGCTAGTTGTTTCTTAAGGCTATCAAATAGCCCTACGGGCCACTATACCTCTTTGGTACAAATGTAAGGTATAGACAAATTATGTGTTTTTCACACATCAAACTTTCGTTTCTTTAAAAGCTATCAACTTCCTGGCTTGACAGCAATAAACCAATTAATTACCAATCAATGTAGAGTTTTGCTAGGTGAATTATCAAAATTCACATAAGCCCTATAAACCTTTGAATTGTGGCGTTGCACAAACAAGAGTTACATTGATATGATTACCTCCCCCCACCCCCTTTCCTGGCTTGTTCAAAATGTAAAAACATATACAATCTTTCTCTTCAGACTTCAAGAGCCCATAGCACTTAAACACTCAACAATTACTGGCTGCTGAAGATCAAGCATTAAATAAGTCCATCAAGCAAGCTGAAATGGTTGCAGGAGAGCTAAGATATTTGCTGTATCTGGACTAGCTCTATGATAATACTTCAGATATAAGTAGGCTTTGATAAAGGAAATCTGGCAAACCTGTGAATGTATTTCTTTGTCTAGCAGGTGTATGCCCTCTGCTAGTTTTGCCAGCTGCTGTGAGATGGCAAGCCCCTGGATGAGCTTACTGGCATGTGCTTTGGCATCCAGCTCCTCAGAAAGGAACTTATTGAACGTATCTGAAAGAAAAATTCACATTCTGTACAGACTATAAAAGATGGGTCTCAGATGGGTAGGAGATATCATCTCTAAAAGCATACATGTGCTTAAGGCATCAAGACCCTCCGAAAGGAACTTGCCGGAAGTGTCTGGAAACAAAATACCTTTTTAAATTAAAAACACTAAATGACAAGTTAAAGCATGGGTTTCATATGAGAAAGGGGGTACTTTCTCTAAGCAGGAGCAATTAATTTTAAGTCATTCTAGTCATTTTTATTTATGAACTCTTTAATTAAAGTGCAATGTAAAACTATAGATTGTGGAACCCTTCCAGCTGATTCGGATACAAACATAGCCTTTCATGAACTTAATTGTCATAAATGTTAACTCTCTGAAATGAAAACTATCACAGAATCTTTTAAATAATATTTAACTGCATTTAACAATATGGAACCAAGTATTATGGTAAGTACTAGGAACTAGGAGTGTCATCGATAGTCGCCAAGTCGATGCACCGAAAAGTCAGGCCATGTCGTATCAAGCAAACGTATCGATGCGTCAGAATCGACAAAATTTACCCGCAAATGCCGCTACATTTGGGGGTTAAGTTTTACCGTGTACTACGGCTGTCAGCCGTAAGTACACGCAAAAACTCATGAGCGATCGCTCGGTCCAACAAACCACCGCCGTTTTACGTTGTACTACGGCTCTTAGCCGTAAGTACACTCAATATCATGAGCGGTAGACCGATTCGCTCACCAAAACAAACAGCCGCCATTTTATCTTACTGCACACATAGAATTCGCAGTACGTTCAGATCAACAATGTCTGAAACGTTCGCTAAACGTACTGGTCATCATGTGCACAGTATTCGAGATACGAACGTTTTGAACGTTCGTGTCTCAAATGAGCGAATGTAACGAATGTTCATATAGACATACAATGTGGCTATGGATGAAATTAATACATGTACAAATAACAGCCACAAAATGAATTGTAACAGGTATAAAAGATTGAATCAAATATAAAGTAAATTGATAAACAAATTAAATTAAGTAATGTGTGTATTCAAATGAAATAAAAATAAATTAATATAAATCATGATTGATTATAATAATTGATGAATGAATAAATACAGAATTGATTCATTGATTTGCTGTTTGATGAATGAATTAAAAAAGCAAGAATGTTTTTTTTATTTTGAGCAATATACTAGGTAATTAATTATGCCCAACGAGCACGTTACGGTGTATCGAATCGAATCGAATCGAATCGAAAAATATAGCGATTAATCGCATGGTTAAAATTTCATATCAATGACACTCCTACTAGGAACGTGGTTTACAATGAATGATTTGCTGTCCAAGCTGTGAGGTCTCAAATATAACTTTATGGAAAGGACTGTGGATGTTTAATTAAAAAATGAGGCTATCAATATTACTTGATAGATTATATCAAAGGGGGGTCATTTAGCCTGCCTCCAGCTAAAGCTTTACTTTAGGTTGATTATGCAGGCATCTGCCTTTTTTTTTATTGATTTCAGACTTAAAACTTGCCTATCTCCTTGTTTATAGCGAGCGAAGCTCGAAAGGCCGTAGGCCTTTTGCGCAGCCTCGCAGTCAGTCAATTGAGCGTGAGTGTATATGAGTGTATATGACGTCACTATAAGAAATACATACAGGGACCCAGAAAGTTGTCACCGTCCAACAATATCACTCAACAATATGGGACAACGTGCGGACGACTTCCGTTCTGGAGGATTTCTTTAGTAGGATAAGTAACGACCGATTTCATTGGTCGACAATGACGTAATGTACAGTACAATAACAAACACGCCCTCCCATTGGATGAAATGTACGAATGCACGTGCGTGAATGAAAGTGGCCGCTACTACATGTATATCTACGTTAAAACTTAATTTCTCGCCCGTCCGTGGCTCAATTCTAATGCAGTTTAGAACCGCCAGAATTCATTCTACTGACCATTGATTTCACTTTAAAATCGGCTCGCTTCCTGGCCATACCACGCCGTGGCCGCTACTTTATTCAAGTTAAAACTGAATTTCTCGCCTGTCCGTGGGTCAATTTTAATGCGGTTTAGATCGATAGAACCTCCAGAATTCATTCTACTGGCCATTGAATTCTCGTCAAAATCAGTTGCGAAATATGAATGAAAGTGGCCGCTACTACATGTATATCCACGTTAAAACTGAATTTCTCGCCCGTCCGTGGCTCAATTCTCGGCTCGCTTCCTGGCCATACCACGCCGTGGCCACTACCATATCCAAGTTAAAACTGAATTTCTCGCCTGTCCGTGGGTCAATTTTAATGGGGTTTAGATCGATAGAACCGCCAGAATTCATTCTACTGGCCATTGAATTCTCGTCAAAATCAGTTGCGAAATATAAATTTTAAGACAGTTTAAAATCGTAATGTTTTGTATGCCATTAATTTACGGTCAATCAGTGCTGTATTTTGGTCAGAAGCAGGGACTTAGCCAGGAACCGTCCTACCTGTCTTTTGGACAGGTAGTTTCCTAAAAACCTCCTGTTTGGACAGGCAAAATTTTCTATGATGATTTTTCAATTTTGACTTTCTGGGTGTAATAACTAAATATTTTCCTAACAAACCATCTTCTAGGACATAGCTGAAGTGTAAAGTGCCCTTTTTGACACACTAAGCTATTAATAGTAGCTGGTGTAAGGATTTGAAGTAAATAAGTAGCTAAATCTGGACGGGCAGAATTTTTGAAATTGCTGTTTTGGACAGGCATTTTTGAAATCCTGGCTAAGACCCTGGTCAGAAGTTTAAAAAAAATGAAATAATCCAAAGCTTTGCTCGCTTCCTGGCCATGCCAGCGTCATATTACATCTTAGAAGATTAAAACATTGCCCAACCCCCTTCCTGTAAGGCCTTAAAGAAAGAAAGTGTTTGTTTCCTGTAACGGTCTGAAAAAAAATAGGGTAGGTAGGTCGGTAAAAAAAATGTTGTCATTATTTTTTTGGTCGAAAATGTGTTTTATGCATGTTTTACTTAGATTGGGAGTTGGGAGGGCGGAAAAATCTTTAAGGTAGGGATCTTTTTGAATAAAAACTTGTTAGGGTAGGGTTACAGGAAACAAACAACTTTTTTTAAGCCTAACTTTATGGAAAGGTAAAAGGTACACCTCTACATATTCCTAGACAGCAGGGCATCTGGGCTTCATTTGGACACCCAAACCCTCAATAATCACCCTTGGGACACCAAATATTTTCTGATTAATTTCTTAAAATGTCAATTTCTGGCAAATAATTGATTCTTTCCACCTCAATACAATTCCCATGACATGGTATAATTGGGATGAGGATATTTAAGTATGCCTTATTTCAACAAGTAAGTGTATGTTTGTGATTAGAGTATATTGTGTCCTCCCTTGAAAAACAGGAAAACCAGAGTGCACTAATTGGCATTGTCCCTAATCAGCCAATACCTCTCCCGACCAAAAGCAGTGACCGGACATGTGAGCGATAATTAAGGAAAACAAGCCGTGCCACGTCAAACGAGTGGAAAAGAGTCATCATAAATCCTATTCAAAACAATAGTCCGTGTCTTTTCTCATCTTAAAAAATCCCAACATTACTTTTACATAATTGGTAAGGACAATTTCATTACATGAGGCTAGCGTAAAAACATATAAACCACAAACCATCGTCTCCAAGTTGTTGGAGTAGCTCCGCCTCCATTTTGCTAAATGACCTTGACCTTCATAAACTGGTCCTAATCAGTTGATACATTGTAAGCTTATAGTTGATACAGAGATATGTATGTTTCTCTACATATCTCTGGTTAGGTCCCAATAATCAAAGACATAACATGAGAGGAATGCAAGCCTGATATTCATTATATTTTTTCTTGTGCAAATGGGATGTTTTTCTTATTTTTGTAATTATTTTTCCATGTTTATCTTTTTGTCTTTTTCTCCCTTCCAATTCATACAAGTTAATAATTTAACTAATTGTCCCAACTTTATGCCTCATCCACTATACTCAATCCAGAGATATGAACACATATCAGTACATTGTACCAGGAACAATATATTTAATTATATACTTCCTGATTGTGCAAACCATTAAGGTCTCATACACACATTATCCTCTCGATCCTCATTTTCGCCTATTCATATAATAATATTTATATATTATTGACAATCAACCGTAACCAGAGACCTAAATACACAGAAAGGTGAAAAACAAGACCTAAAGTATTACAAGCCTACATACTCACTGGCTTATGATCTCCTGAGATTTTTATCTTACATCAGAGACATACATTTGAAGTCTCCGGCTGCTTACAAATTCCTTATTTTCCACCTATCTGTACCTGACTTCAATTATAAAGTACTTGATTGATTGCCCATTACCCAATTCAATCAATTTCCTTTGGGTACGAAATCGTGGTTACAAAAGCTGTTGGGTACGAACCAGTTTGGTTACGAACCAGTTTGGTTACGAAGTCTCCTGATTTCGTCATGGAGCACAGCAATTTTTGGTGGACACTGTGCGACAATCTGTTTAAATAGTGTCAACAGATTAGACTACCATATCAACATTGGTAGCAATAATAAAGACCTAGTCCAATCAATAGGCTGTATCAATAAATGGAGTTTATACATGTTGCCAGGTTCTAAATACAATCTGTATGTTAAAATGAAAGGAAAACATAGTCTTATTTAGTTGTGCTTCCTTACTGCTTCCAAATTCAATGTATAGTGCTTTCTGGACGCATTAGCCCAGCATGGTTTTACAATCTCAAATACTTGAAAGTTCGAAAGGAAGTGGTGTGTGTCGCTAATGGGGAACATAACGCAGGAAACAGGCTTGAGTATCACTGAGCTTTTATTCTTTCTTTCGCAATGAAAAGTCGCAGGTACAAACTCATGGTTCGCAGTAAATTCAACTCGTGAAAACTGCAAAGAAATAACACAAGTACCATTTAGTACATAGTCAAACATACTGATAAAGATACACATTAAGTAGAAAATACACTAAACCTCAAATACACTAAGCCTCAACAGGCAAATACACTGAAGATATAAAGAAGAACCACTAGAAACATACCTCTGTACAGCCTTTGTTCCATAATAGAGAGCCAAATCACCCAGCAGTGCACATGGGCACACCCAGAAGAGAAATAGAAAGAACCAGTCTCTACACACATATTTATAGACTCACACCCAAAGAGAGGCTATGACATCTCACCTAAAACCTGACACCTGAAAAACTAGAAATCACAATAAGCAAAAGAGGGCAGCACCAAAGCAAGGAATGCTTGCTGTAACATGGCTCCCTTAAATTAATCGGAACTTTAATTTACAATTTAGTATCTTAGAAATGTCGCATTCATTACATATACATCTCAGATGATAAATCGCAAATAATACAACGCAGAAAATACATCGCAGGAATGAAGCAAAGTCAAATACGCAATAAGATAGAGAATAAACGCAGGTACACAGATAATTGTCGCAGATATAGATACATAAACTCTATCTATTACTTATTCACTAAGAAAATTAACTACGATATTCAAAGAAAATATTTCAAACGCAGAGAAACCAGAAATCCATTGAAACCTCTAAAGGCTCCCTGACGGGGAATTGAACTTGAAAACGCACTTGTCAATCAGATCAGTTATAGCCTGACACTCATGTTGCAGCACATGCAGATCATTTGATTCAAGAAGAGGTTTTTCAACTTTTATTGCATACCACTTCCAAATTCTAATGGCAGTATCAAAAGCTTTCAGCTTCTGATGAATCTGATATTCCAAACCTTTATTGGTTGGATTTGGGACTCTAGAACTCCTGCGAATTACATTGTCAGTCACACTGTCCATTGAAAGGGCGGGGGAAATGTCAGCTGTTTGAGCAGCAGACGTCATTTTGACCTGACTTTGCGATAAACCAGAAGTAAATCCTGAAGAACTAAATGGTAAAAGTAAGGAAAAAAGTGCTAGTATCGGCAAATACATGTGTAATGAGTGCATTGATGCCAATAAATCACCTTGTAAAATTCAAAATATCTCCACGTATTGTCAAAATGTATAAGCAATCAACTCACACACAAGTACACCACCTAGTGTCAGCTTCAGACACCAATAATCACACCATAACCATCAAAAAGTCACCTGGTGTCAATAGCAAACACTAATAGTTACACTAGCCACCTAGTGACAGTTTCACGCACCAATAGTAACACCAGCTACCTAGTGTCAGTTGCATACACCAATATTTACACCAGTAGTAACACCAGCCACCTAGTGTCAAAAAGTCACACCAATATTAACACCAACAGTAGCACCAGCCACCTAGTGTCAAAAAGTCACACCAATATTACCACCAACAGTAGCACCAGCCACCTAGTGTCAAAAAGTCACACCAATATTAACACCAACAGTAGCACCAGCCACTTAGTGTCAAAAAGTCACACCACCTCAATACCAATCTTCATGTAACACCAATTGACTGTTAAAGAGTCTCAGCGCCATCTAGTGTCTATACGTAGCACCACAATCACCACACCAAACGTTGTGTCCTAAGTCAATACACGCACCAATGATGCCACCTAGTGGCTAAACCACACTCTCATATGCAACACCAAGTCCATATAGTTGATATCACCTCTGACGCAATAGAAGCAACAAGTTTTTGCAAAACAGCAGAATAAAGTCAAACGCAATAAGCACTCACATTCATCGCAGGATAGTTGAAGATTCTCAAAGCAGAAGCAGGCGAAGCAGAAGCAGGCAATGCAATAGTTGCTTAGAATCAGCAGGCAGAAGAATTGGTGAGCAGGAAGAGCAGTGATAAGCAGCATGAAGAATGGCTCTAAAGTTCACGCAGAGAAGAGCAGTGTTGAGCAGCATGAAAAATGGATGAATGGCAGCAACAGCAGAACAGGAACGCAGTAGCAAAGCCCCATAGCTGAGAAGTTTACGCAGAGTAGAGTTTTCACTGTCGCTAATGGGGAACATAACGCAGGAAACAGGCTTGAGTATCACTGAGCTTTTATTCTTTCTTTCGCAATGAAAAGTCGCAGGTACAAACTCATGGTTCGCAGTAAATTCAACTCGTGAAAACTGCAAAGAAATAACACAAGTACCATTTAGTACATAGTCAAACATACTGATAAAGATACACATTAAGTAGAAAATACACTAAACCTCAAATACACTAAGCCTCAACAGGCAAATACACTGAAGATATAAAGAAGAACCACTAGAAACATACCTCTGTACAGCCTTTGTTCCATAATAGAGAGCCAAATCACCCAGCAGTGCACATGGGCACACCCAGAAGAGAAATAGAAAGAACCAGTCTCTACACACATATTTATAGACTCACACCCAAAGAGAGGCTATGACGTCCAAAGAGAGGCTATGACATCTCACCTAAAACCTGACACCTGAAAAACTAGAAATCACAATAAGCAAAAGAGGGCAGCACCAAAGCAAGGAATGCTTGCTGTAACAGTGTGTATGCACGTTTGGTCAGCCAGCCATTATGAGCCATATATGTGAGAAGGTTGCCAGTGACATGGGGATAGACAGTGGTTTTCTGCAGCACTCCAACACATACAACTAGTCACATTTTAGCCTCAAAAGAAAAAGCCAGAAAAAAGTGATGATAAACGGAATGCCAAAAAATCTATCTCTATTGTCCTATTGATAGATACTATTTGAGATATCATTTCATCAATCAGATAGGACCTGTTTAGTTCAAGGACTATATTGCGCATTCGTTTCATATTAGGTGCATCTTTGGTATTTGTCATGTATCATATATTTTCGCTTAGTCATTTTCTTAAATATTCTCAACAATATCTACATTCGTGGTTTTATTCTTAATGTATAGTCTGTCTAAATTCGTTATAAATATATGAATGGTGAGCTTAGCGGTTTACTCCAGTTGAATGAAATGAACGCCTCCTAGACATTTGTCAACATGCGTTTCAGTGGAAGCATGTGAAGTGGTGTGTTGCTGAAATGACGAAATTCAATACTGATAGTATTGTCCAGAAATACGATTCCTGCATGGACACGACAGAATCAACATGGCAAAAGCCAATGGAACTCTTCAACCAGAAAGATGTTGTAAAAATATGTGCTCCTATGGTTAGATACTCAAAGTAAGTTTGCATCTCTCTTTCAAACTCAAAGTTCATCAATGATCTTCAACTAAACATGAAGTTCAAGTGTTGGCCAAGCACTGGTGTTGGATGTCCAGTACTATATTTGACCTAGTTAAAACATCTGGTTTGTCTGTATGTTGTGGCGCCAATAACTAAAAAGGACTTGCAGCAGACGCTTATTTACATTATCCTCATATAACCAGATAACTAGTAACAGCACCTGCTACATTTCTTTACAGGGGCGGATCCAGGATTTGAGAAGGGGGGGTTCAATGTAGTTCCGAAAAGTGACACTGCTGGCGCCACTCACAATTATTTATGAAAACACCACCAGGAGTCAACTGCAGAGAGCTAAAAATAATAATTTCATAAGAGATATAAAAAAAATAATAATCTCATTAGAGATATAACAAAATACGTTATAGAGTTAAAGTGAATTTTTAATTGAAACGCAATATTTCATATAAATTATGATATGCAAAGTCGGATTTGGTGATGGCCACATTGTCCTATTTTTTGGTCGCAAGATTGAACGGACCTCTTGCACTTTCAAACATTTAAGAAATATATTTTACCTTTTGGAGAGATTTAACAATGTGAACACCCTGGGGATGAGGGGAAGAACTGTTGCATACTATACTTGATTGATGTTAGCGTAATTGCGATACATGCATCTGGGGGGGGGGGGGGGGGGGGTTCAATTGGAGACAGACTCTTTCATTTGTGATATGACTTAACACCAGTCATGAGAGGCATTCAGTTAATTTCCCCTTCTGCGCTCATCGAATTCTCAGAAATCAACACTTTCATTTTTTTTCTAATTTGGCTGAACCATTTCTATTTAACCTTTTTACAAATAATACTCTACTTGACGAGGTACGCCCAACGTTGTTTGACCATTTTTGCACTTCAGATGCAAATGGGTTAAGCCACCTCAAAATATGATAAGATGTGGTCATTTATGTATTTGTTGGCTATTAGTTAGGTACTTTTCATAGGGCTTGGAGGAATCAAGTGATCTAGAAGTTTGAGATTCAACGAACCCCCCCTCACCTAACAACCATCAGGTTTTCCAAGCTAGTTCTTAGTCTGCAAAAGAGTGGACTGGACTGTCTGTATTCGCTGGACCAGTGACCTGTAATCTATATATCTCTGGCTTGACTAAGGAATCAAGTGATCTAGAAGTTTGAGTATCAACGAACCCCCCTCCCCTTACAAACTTTAGGTTTTCCAAGCTATTCTTAGTCTAGTCTGCGAACGACTGGACTGTAATTCTGTATCCGCTAGACTAAGGAATGAATCTAGTGATCTAGAAGTTTGAGAATCAACGAACCCCCCCCCCCCCCCCGCGACTGTAATTCCGTATCCGCCAGTTCACGGCAGATAATCCCTTCGAGCAGGATGTTCATCCACTCGGACCTATACCTGGCTAACACCAATCAGCCTGTTGCCTACCCAGGGCCTGGTGAAACAATAGACGTGGACAGAATTGCAAATTGCAACTGGTGGCCGAGGCAGGAAAAACAATTCGTTTTGATGTTTGTCCACAGGTGGCGTGGTGGTGCAAAATGACTCACCAGCCAGGGGGGGTTCGGACGAACCCCTCGAACCCCCCCTGGATCCGCCCCTGCTTTACTTGTTGCTGATGCCTCACTGCCTGGGTATATCCATGGTCAAAATCGCTGATTCCGAAATCTCCCTTCACAAAATTGCCCTTCGCAAAAAGGCCGATGCTTAAAAGGGCCCTATTTAGTGGAAATCAAATAGGCTTAGTGGCAGCGTATACACGAGTGTGGAAAGTGATAAAAAAGTTTTGGATTGGTTTTAAGTGATGTCATTTATCATTAGACAGATTTTGGACTTAAAAATGTGCTATAAACATTCAATTATAAAATATGAAATAGTAAATGTTGATCATCATATTTGATTATTGCCGAGATCATAAAAATGATTATCCGCATGGATAGGAAGCCACCACATCTTGCTGCATGACCGGTGCAGGTCACAGCAGGGGAACAACTGATATACCCCACTTGCAGCCAATAAGCATGCTCTATGCTCTTCAGCCATATCCATGATCACCTGAGTGCAGCACTATAATTACACTTCAAGCGCTGAACTAGCACAGGAGACTCTTGCGGGTCTAATATGATGGTATGGCTACTACCCACATATCTAGCTTTCTGATTATTGTTATATACACTGTAAATAAGCTTAATTTGGGGGGGGGGGGTCACAAACACTTTTTTATGTTCAATTATTACTGATATCTCGTCATATTAAAGTTGGGACAAGATGAGAGAGAAGAATGTTTATTTCAACTAAACTCCAGAACTATGGTAGTCAGTGACTTTGCAAATCCTAAGTCTTTATATTTTGAATGAATGGTGATGTACCTAGAAAGTTGTTTATAAGCTTGCATGTATTTCATATGCTTGATCTCGTAAATCCTTTTAGTTTTACCTAAATAGTTTAAAATCAAAAGTTTAATTAATTAACTTAAATATATTGATTTCTTGAATTAACCTGTTTTGCAAGAAAAGGGAGTAAAGCACTTCAATATATAGAATGTTCAAACAGTGGTTGACCATGGATTTTCAGGGAGTCTTTTTTAGACATGTATCCTGTATGTTAAAGGTTATGCACTGAAGACAGTGAAGTACACTGATTATTAGATATAACTAGTGTCACAATGAACCCAGGACACTTGACACATCCTGTATACTGTCTTATCTTAGTGCATAGCAATTAAGTAGGCCAGCCCCTTTGTTATAAATATGTACTAGGTGACCTCTCTATTTGGTGTAAATACTGTATCACTGATATAATAGGTCAGTCTATCTCTTGCACTTGCTCAAATAAAGAGTGCTCAGCCCACACTAGTATGAAAGCCTAGTGTTGTTCAAGTTATCATTGAATATAAGCCCACAAACACTTTTACCTTGCCTGACTATCACACTCCACAAACATATAATTTTATAACTATGTACATTGTACCAAAGTTTGGCCTAATTTGAAACATTGTTGCAAGCGAAATGATACTATGTTTACAACTTACTCCATTTACCATATTGCTTTTTCGCCTGGAATAATGTCAGTTCTATTGAAAGTTACATGTTGTGTTGATTAATTGGCTGATCACTACCTATTGTATTGCTATCAACTGCAATAGTCAATTTCAAGGCTTAATAAAATATGACATGTATCTTCATAGAAGTAAGATTATGACCTAGTATAAGTACATTATATATATATATATATATATATATATATATATATATATATATATATATATATATATATATATATATATATATTATATATATATATATATATATATATATATATATATATATATATATATATATATATATATATATATATATATATATATATATATATTAGTGATGGGACGATGATCGACTGTAGTCGAAAGTCGTCAGAAAGTTAACAGTAACCAATTAATCGGCTGGAGACTTTACACCTAATTGTTAGTCGGTATAATAGCCCATTAAGCCAGCCCACATCCTCTAAGGTCAAAGGGTTTCTTGCCAGATATCCAACAGAGAAAGTTGCTTGTCTCACGTACTGACCTACTGGCCTGTTTATACCTTCTAAGAGCCAGCACTGTAATAGGTCTAGTATGGGTCATGCAAGTAGTAAGTAATAGCATACCAAGAAGTATACCTACTGACTCTGATAAAAACTGGGGTACTGAGCAAACTAGATATTTCAGATTCCTTCTAAATGTAGAAATATGAGTTGGATGAAATGTGTTCTATGATGTATCTTTCATTATTTTTCTAAAGACATCTTTAAATGCCTTCATACATATTGTAAAAAGTATTTTGATTTATTAGAATACTGGTAATTTGTCTCTAAGTTACTGAATAAAAATAAGAAAGAAAACATACAAGTATATCTAACCTGCACTGTTTACATGTATAATCCTTCATAGCATAAATCAAAAACACTTGAGAAAGTTTGATGCCAAGATAGAATAGATAATTTGAAATAGTACAATATCTATATATAAATAGCGACTTTCAAAACCGTTTGTAACACTAACTGAATTCCCTGTGCATTGCCATCCAAAACTGCCGCCTTGGATCAAATGCCTGAGGTTCCATGGGAGCTGTTTGATAGTTATTTTTATTGTATGAAGCTTTTATGTCTGCATTTTTGAAGAAAGAAACGTTTCACGGCCCGGTCGCCACAATTGTTTTTACACAATGTATATCATGCAATAAGATACAATGTATCTATAACTCCCTGTATCTTTTCCTACTTTCTCCCCCCTCACTTGCTTCCTATTTTTTGAAAGTCCCCATATGTTGATGGGGGGGGGGGGGGGGGTGATCATATTTAATTAGCAGAGCATTCTTTATCATTTATTTGAATTTTTTGAGTTGATTCCGTAATCCCTTAAAATCCTGTCGCAACATTAAGAATTCCTTTCAACTGTTTCAAGCCTATATTAAAACTTCAGCTCTGTATATTTCTCTCTCCTTTACTTTTCTTTTTTTCTTTGGATTTTTGGTATTGCTTTGCATGATCGTTTACATTCTATGATATCCCTTTTTTGTATTGTATATATCTCTGTATCCTATGAATTTATTTTTTCTCACTTTGTTTGTGCACCCAATTTTCCTTTTTTAAGATTATATTTCCCTCCATTTCCTTATTGTATATATTTACTTTTTTATTGTAATTCTGGCAAAATCCACTGCCTAAGCAGAAGTCACCGGCAACTTTCTCACATTCCTAAGATAGGATTTGAATCATGGCAGTGGTGAGATACAGCGAGCAGACAGTGACAATCACATACGGCCCAGTGTACACACATTGTGTTGCCAAGTGTGCCTTACCTGTCTGCTGTGTAATCAGTGCTGCACTTGGGCAATTAATGGCTATGCTATTCAAAAATAGTGTATACAATGGCTTCAAGCAGGGTATATCAGTGGATCCCCTAATGTGGCCTATACCACAGGTCATGTGGCGAGAGCTAAGACTTCTCTGACTTTTTAGTGTTATGGATGGGGGGGGGGGGGGGGGGGAAGGGAGGGTGTGGAAAAAGAAATCCTGTGAATTGAATAGAAGCTGATTATTGCTCTCTTTTATTCCAATTATTCCTCTCTCTAAATCATCAATTATCCTCTCACCTTCCAATTGATGTTCATTTTGAAATTCCCTTTCTTAAAAATACTGTGTAATTTCTAAATCTCCAAGAATCCAAACCCGTGCTGTGCACGGGGGCCTGCTAGTTATAATAAGTGTTAACATGCTTTTAAAACTTAAGCTTTGACAAGCAAACATTCTCATGAAAGTGCGATGAACCGATTAATCGGTGATAGTCGGTTGGCCTAGCTGACTGATGATCGGTTGGGAAAATTCAACTGACTCCCACCACTAATATATATATATATATATATATATATATATATATATATATATATATATATATATATATATATATATATATATATATATATATATATATATATATATATATATATATATATATATATATATATATATGTATGTGTGTGTTTGTTCATATATTTACCCTTTATTATTTCAGGTTAGCTTTCCGCAACCTAGTGAGGAGGTATGATTGTGATTTGGCTTTCACTCCCATGATAATTGCCAACTCCTTTGTCCACTCAGCCAAAGCCAGAGACAGTGAGCTGACCACCAATAAAGGTAGGGGGCGTGGAGCTGGATTCAGTAATATATGAACTGAGAGGTTGTGACACTGAGATTAAAGACTTCATGATCATGGCTTCCTTTTGGAGCACATCTTGGCTGACTGCTTACTATTGGCTAATGAATGCACTGATCCTCTCCAGGGCACCAGTTGCCTGTGGGCTCTTTGAATAGAGCCAATGCTGTTTGTGATACTAAGTTAAGATAAAAAAAAATAATTTAAAAGTCTCACCCATATTCATACGCGTTTCTACATTCCCTTGGTGATTTGTGTTATGTGTACATAATGTATCTAATAATAGCTTGTGAGGTACTATTCTTACCTTCATTCCTATCTTGTTGCAGCTATTGAAGATACATGTATTATCCATTTTCACCATCCATATTCCCACTACAATATGATTCTGCATGCAAAGTAAATTTAGTTAGAATTCATAAAAAGTAAAGTTAAACGTTGTAATTGTAAAGTTACAGTCTTAATCATTTGACTCTACAAGATGGCAGACTTATCTCATTCATCCCTAGAGTCAGTGTTCTCATCGAAAATTGTTTTTGTTTTTAAAGATTCCATGTTCATGGTTATGAAAATGATATTTGATAAAAGTTAGTTGTTGAGGTATGCTCAACATTTCTACAAAATTGAAGTGTTATCAAAAAGATACAGTAGAACCTGCCAAATCAAACATGTACATACTTTGAACACCTGTGTACTTTGAACACCTGCCAATATTGAACAATTTTTCATGTCCCAGCACATTGAAAATCAATGGGAGGCTACCTGGATATATTAACTACCTGTCTATCTTGAACATATAACACCAATTTTTTTCCCATAGGCCACATTTAAACTGTCCACATTGAAAACCCTGCACTGATTTGAAACTTTTCATTGATGATCAAAATGCATTAAAAACTTGCTGAATGATAGAAACATGCTCAAAATAGATGACAGAAACCTCTGAATTAATCCCATATGAACATATGCATGATCAATGGTTACATACAGTTGTTATGAGTATTTTTCTTACAAAAGGAACAAATACATGGATGTTATTTAGCAAGTCAGTCAGTGTTTTTAAGCCCTAACACCTGGTTTATTTCAACTGCTTGTTTTCATAAGCCAAGCCTAAACAAAACCCACATGTTATGTCTTCATGGCAATTAGTTGTTGACTATCTGGCATCCTTTTGTTATCAAACAGCAATTGGGAAAGGGGGATGGTTAGCATAGAACAAAACCTACCTATTAGGTCTTTATGGCAATTAGTCATTGAATCCCTGACGTCCTTTTGACATCAGATAACAATTGGGAAAGGGGGATGATCAGCATAGATCAATTATTCCCCAGGAAACCCTGCATTATAACTGCAATTGACAGTTTTCCAGTACTGCAAACTGAAAATGAGTTCAAATAGGCAGCAAATTTGGTCCCCCAATCAGTCCAAAATTTGGAAGCAACCAGTCAACATGATCAAGAGAGTGTATAAGGAATTGCCTATTGTGAAGAAAGTTGAACTTTGAAAAGAAGCAGGTAACTTTGACTTAGTATATATTTTACCGACTTCCAGACTTCCAAATACTCAGAAACTGGATACATTGAACACTTTTTCATTTCCTGTGCTCAAGTGATCAATGTAAACAGGTTCCACTGTACCTGTATCTGGTCATAAAGACATTGATCACCTTACTAGCAGCCATGTCTCCTTGGGCCAATGCAGGGATGAATGATTATGTAGATTTGTCTATAGATATGATACTGTATTTATAATAAGCCATTTTCTGAGATATCCAGGGAGTAGGGAATGGTGCCGGTATTCTATACAATACAAATATCGATACCTAATGGGAAAAAGTATTGTATCATTTAAAATCTGTTTTACCGATACTGCTTCACGATATTGAATTGAAATAGCTGCTACCTGGACATCTACATAGAAAGGCAGTTTGCTATTTATTAGTGGAATTTCACTTGCGTTCTCTGGCCCCTAAACAAATAGCCCTTCTTATATGTACCTTTTTAAAGTTAATCATTCCTTTTTTTCAGAGGACAGGCCTTTAATAGTACAATTTGCTGCAAATAATGGGAAAGATTTAGCTGATGCTTCAGAAATTGTATCTCCGTAAGTATCTTGTTTTTTATTTGAATCTCAAGATGATAATTCACTTGAATACATCTGATCTGATGAAAGAAGAGGATATTTGCTACTGGTATGTATGTAGCAGGTTGATAAAAGTAATAATTGTTTATGTTCATAAAAAATTCAAACAATACTTTACTGGCAATGTTTTTCCCCTAAACTGTGTCCCAGCCTGGGCATGTGAGAATGTTGCCAGTGACGGGCTGGGTGGTGGTTTTCGCCGGGTACTCAGGTTTCCTCCACTACTTACAACACAACTGGCTAGTCACAAATTAGCCACAATTAGCATAAATGTGACGAAAAACAAAATTCCAAATCCAAACCCCCTAAATTGTGGCATTTAACAGTGATTTATGCATTTGGCCTGTCACTTGTCCTAAAGTCCATTTTTTCGCACACTGGTGAGACACTCAGACAGTTATGGGGTACAGTTACCACAATATCCCATCTGTTTTTCAGGTTTGCCGATGGAGTAGACCTGAACTGTGGCTGCCCTCAAAGGTGAGTACTGTTCTTCAGAGATCCTAGAATACAGTATGTAGCTAGCATGGTTAGTAATTTAGCAGTTAGTAGTTAGCAATTTCATAGCAATTACCTTGTTTAACTTTGACATAGAGACAATAAATGTTTTCTTAATTTTCTAAACTTTAGGTTTGGGGTTATTTCTGTATATTTTCCTCAACCATTTTATTTCTGCCTCTACCCTTTATGACTTTTCAAGGTTGCTGAACCTAAATTGTTATTCAAAAGATCCTGTTATGAACTCGATCAATGTACCTCTCAATTGCCATTAAATGGTAGATAGTCCAGTTGAGGGCTTGTTCAGCTTGTTGGAAATGCCTCTTTTCCATGATTAGATAGTCATGACTATGGGGCTCTCTGTAATGTTGAGCCCTGATATCTGTTATTATTGGTGAGTTGAGTGTCTTAGCAAGGATTTAGAAACTGGGTGCCTAAAATTTTTGGGTGTCCAAATTTTTAAGGGGGATCACAAAATACTCATATTTCAACCATAAACATGTAAACATTCATCAAAATAAGGCATGATATCATTAAACAATGTCATGGGAATTATAAGGAGATGAGAACATTCAATTATAAGCTTGAAATTCCACACTATAAAATTAGGGTGTCCTGAGGGTTCTTTTTAAGGGTTTGGGTGTCCAAAAAGGCACCCAGATGCCCTGCTGGCTAAGACCCTGGCAGGAAGGATGCAGTGCTTATCTCAAAAATAAACCAGATTCCACTGCACTTATGAGTTTTATCAGGAATATAATCAGTAATTATCAGGAATCACCTACCAGTGGTTGATTATTCATCACAGGTGGGCTATCCAGGAAGGATACAGTTCTTGCCTATCAAACTAAATCTAAAATCAAATCCATGTGATAAATCTTATTACAGATGGGCTATGCAGGAAGGATACAGAACTTGTCTCTTAAATAAGCTATTACTCTCAAATAATTTGAGGTATGTCAGGAACAAAATCTGAAATCAGTTGTGATTGATGTTATTACAGGTGGGCTATGCAGGAAGGAAATTTTCACTTGTCTCTATAAATAATCTATATCTCTCGAATCAATTGTAATTGATATACTTACATGTGAGCTGTGCAGGAAGGATACGGTACTTGTCTCTTGAATAAGCTATAACTCTTGAGTTATTCTGGAACAAAATCTTAAATCAATTGTAATTGGTATCATTGCAGGTGGGCAATGCAGGAAGAACATAGTAGTTGTCTCTTAAACCAATAAGGTTATTCTGGAACAATATCTTAATTGAATTTTCATTGATATCATTACAGGTGGGCTATGCAGGAAGGATACGGTGCTTGCCTCATAAACAAACCAGAACTCCTCACAGACCTTGTCAAGCATGTAAGGAACAGAATCTCTGATCAGGATTTCACAGTGTCCATCAAGATAAGAATTCACAATGATCTCAGGTACAAGGTTTAATTTATATGTCTTTTCTTCAAAGAATTTCACTTTTATCTGTAGACTTCCAGACAAAATAACACCAATATTAACCCTGTGTGTCAAAAAACATTTGTGAAATCATAAATCTAAGAGTTTCAAACACTCTGGGTGAATCCGCCTAAAGTCTCTTATTTTAAAAAGGAAACAATGGCCACTCATCACATGGGAATATTGTAGCTTCTGATTTGAGTATTTGTAGATTTTTATCAAATATCATTGTTTTCTTAACCTTCTGGCATCTGGAATGCATAAAGGGTTAGAATATTTGAAGAGGCATTACCATTTCAGTCAAATATTTCTCCAAATATTGGTTTCATAACAATCTTTTCTCGTTAGACCTCAATGTCAGACCATACATACATATATACAGACAAACTTGCTTAATCCGGACGTGTTTAATCCAGATTTCGTCTAATCCAGACAGAAATGTAGGGTCTGGATTAAGCAAGTTTGCCTCTGTGTGTGTGTGTGTGTGTGTATATATATATATATATATATATATATATATATATATATGTGTGTGTGTGTGTGTTTGTATGTGTGTATTTATAACATGATATAAACAATGCTCTTTCTTGACTGTTTACAATAGGAAAACCATATCTTTATGTCAACAAGTTGAGAAAACGGGTGTCTCATGGATCAGCGTTCATGGCCGGACCAAGCAGCAGAAGTGTGAACCTGTCAATTATGAAGCCATAAAGTTAGTGAGGGAGAATGTTGCCATACCTGTCATAGCAAATGGAGATATTCGCAGTATGAGAGATGTTCAACGTGTACATGAGGAGACTGGGGTTAAAGGTGAGAGGTCACAACGGTTATTTGTTAGGTCATTTTTGTACCCAAAGGTTAAGGAGCGGTTTTGATAAATATCAAATTGCTTTTCATTTATGTTAGCTTCGTTTGTTTTACCGGTGCAGCTGAATTGATAATGTATTTTATTTTGATTGTAAGACAGTTGTTGCTTTTAGATATATTGGTGGTTTATAGAATATGGCAGTGTTTTAATATGTAGGTACCATTTGTAAAGTAATTATGAAGTAATTTGAAAAGAATGATTTTTAATGAAAATTTCTATTTTTGTTTTTGAAAACTGTGCTTCAACTTTGTATCCACTTAACAGCAATAAGGGTTTTCATTTCATTACCCTGTTCTCTCTGCCAGAAACCCTTTAAGAAGGGGTCACTCAATGGTAATAAAAAAAGTTCTTTCTGAAATGTATATTAAAAGGAGAATGCTAATCAGAACAATGTGCAAACCCTTCTGAATATGTAAAAAGATGAAATATAATGTTAATTAGAGCTGTCATTAAAACTCTGCTTGAAATATTTTGCTAATTTATGCAATGTCCAAGTTATCCTTAAAAGTTGCATAGCTTCCAAAGAGTAACTCTCAAGTATGAATTGGTTAAATCTACATTCTTCAAACGTTTCTTGGAATTGGTTTACTTTCCTATGTGTCAAGCTATTTGTCAATTAGTGTCTTACAGAATTTGCAAGAGAACTGACCATATTGACTCCTGCATAGCTGATCGACATCCCATAATTGTTTGTTTTTCTTTTTTCAGGTGTGATGTCAGCACGGGGTATTCTCCAGAACCCTGCTATGTATGCTGGGTATGATGCCACACCCTTGCAGTGTGTCAGAGACTGGGTAGACATTTCCCTCAGCGTGGGCACTCCGTTTAATATATTCCACCACCATCTGCTGGACATGCTGGACGCCTCCTTCACAAAGGCAGAGAAAAGGGTGTTTAACACATACACAAGTGTTTCCGCTGTTTTAGACTATTTAGATGACAACTATGGTGTGTAGCGCAAATGCAATAAGAAGATCAAGATAGATTTTCCTCACTATTAGGATATCATCAGTTGCATCAGTCATTCATTTGTAGCAGGACTGCTTCACTGCAATGTTGAGGACATAACCAAGATTGATATTCATATAAGATTGTATTTAGGTAGAAATTGTTAAATGTGTATATGAACATGCCTTTAAATGATTTTGGACAAAACTGATAGGATAGATATAGTCTGGTAGTTGTAATGGTCACCTGTTAACCCAGATTTGTGTAATGGTAAAACGCTGGCTACCTTCTATTTGTCTAGAAATACTCCCATATTGATACTCAGGTATATCATGTTGGTAAAAGGCTCAGTTATAATACACATTCCTATTTCATCGAGACCTTTTGCCTTCTTCTCACTTAAATTTTGTTTACTATGAACACCCCATGAAATATGGTAGTATAAGTGTTAGGGTAACTACCCTGCCTGACTTTTTTCAATGATATTTGTGACATGACTTTTGAAAGCATTCACCAGGGAACTGAGTTTTTTTATCTTCGCCTTTTGCAGTGATTTCCACAGAATTTTTTCTGTTCCTTTTAAGGGAATTATCATGATTGTGTATACTGAATGATGACTTTTGATCATTTCATCCAGTAATTAGCAAGGGCCTCATCACCATGTTTCTTATAATAGTCCCGTATCTATATACTTTCCTTATACTGTATTCACTCCACCTTATATATTTTCTTAATCTTTTCCTGAAACGAATCCACCAGTCTGACTTTGCATTAAGCGTTTGTCTATATACTTTACATGCCTATTACCTACTTTCAATTCTATCCACTTTGAGTGGCCTTGGCTTCACCACTTGGGTAGGGTTCGCTGCAAGTGGTTAGACCTTGACTTGTAACCACACAGCTATTCCCAAGGGTCTAATACAGAACAACAAAAGTGCTTGAAGATTTCTTCCTTTATTTACGGAGGTCTCTTGGCATTTTCACTTTATGTTCTTAGTGTCTGTGAAAACTATAAGTAGAAAAACAAATTCATAAGTTTCTCTACAATAGTTTGAGATATGGTACATTCAATAGTAAATGTGACAGTATACTTAGTTTCATTAAACCTTAGCATGAAGGAAATGCATTATTTCTGGCATGCACATTTGTGATAAAGTACGATGTCCCGGATGGGGGTTGGGGAGCATGCAGTTAATATGATAAGAGATACATTGTAATCAAATGGGGGATCAATCATTATTTATAGTTAAGACACTACATCCCTCCTCTTTTTAGATGAAAGTTACAAATATCAAATTCTTATGAATAGTTCAGTTGGTGTAATAGTAAGAGTCTTGTCTTTTCATTAATGTACTGATTATAGAAAATAAGATCTTCGTCCATTGTTCATTGTTTCGTGTCCATCTGACAGTAGATTGTTCGTTTACGATTTGAAATCAAAGTCACTATAATCTGGTTTCTAAATAAGCATTATTGGCTTGTATTCAGTTAATATTCCCTCGTTGGAAACAGGTTCCTAGCACATGCTTCATTAATCTACTGATGATAGAAAATAAGATCTTCGTCCATTGTTCATTGTTTCGTGTCCATCTGACAGTAGATTGTTCGTTTACGATTTGAATCAAAGTCACTATAATCTGGTTTCTAAATAAGCATAATTGGCTTGTATTCGGTTAATATTCCCTCGTTGGAAACAGAGGTTCCTAGCACATGCTTCTTTTAGGTTATTGTCAATGTGACTATACCCAGAGAATTGTTTTCTCTGTTTTGGAGTATAGGTTGTTGTCATGTAGTTACTCCGATTCTGGCTTCTGGTGATTATCAGCTGCCAGTACTTAAACAGCATTATTATGGCTGTTTTGATTATGTTTTAGTTTCAAAATCACTCATCCAAACTGGCTTGGTGTTTCTGGTTGATCTAATTGGGTATTGTGACAAATTTGCTTTGAAAGGAGATTTCACTGGACTGGGTGTTGGCGTGTGATCAGTTGCTCCTTCCCTTCTGTCATCCTTCCTTTCTTCCTCCTCTATTTCAAATTGATCTTCTACTGGTTCGTAGATTTGGGGTTTGAATTTGAGACTGACAGGTTTAAATTTTGACACTTTGCGTGTGATTCCATGTTCTGCATTATTGGCAGTTATCATGTTTCCTTTTCTTGCGACAACCTCATAGGGTTTAGGTTTGAACGGAGTGGTGTATTTGTTCATTTTTTCTTGTTTTACCAGGACCATATCACCTGGTTTGGTGAGCGTGGTCTGGCACGGCTCTCTGCTGGGCTGTTATTGGTCCCTCATTGGGTATCAATTCCACAGAATTCCTTGAGTTAGGTGGCTCTTTGGCACCTAAGGAAAGAAACAGCCTTTTCCTTGGCCTTTCTTCCTTATCTCCTCAAAGAAGATTCTGGTTCCTCGTCGCCAATATGATGTTTAAGTGTGATTTAAGTTAGACAGACAACTCCAGTGCTACTGACTAGTTTATCGGTATAGCAGGAGAGAGGGTGATAAAGTACAATGTCCCGGATGGGGGTTGGGGAGCATGCAGTTAATATGATAAGAGATACATTGTAATCAAATGGGGGATCAATCATTATTTATAGTAAAGACACTACATCTGGGGCTTCTATAAATGCATGTGCTTGAAAAAGGGGTCTGTCCGTTCACACTGCCTCGTGCGTCGATACTTAGCTTGACCTTAAGAGAAGCGTAATTGTTTCTTCAAGTGCATCATCACTAAGGTTTGAATAACCTTGTCTCCTTTCCAGGTTATACTCCCTGGAACAAAAACGAGGAGGGTGTAAGGTCTATGGTTGCAAAAGGTGCGCAAAGTCTCCCGAGTGGGGGCAAATCCCTAGAAAAATGTCCCACTTTTTGGCAAGCATTACAACGTTTATCAAATGCTATACATCTAGATTGTGAAACACTCACCTCCACAGCCCTTGCAAGGGGCTGAATTTCCATCATCATGTTCATCAAACTTTAAGACGCTTTACTATTCATACAATCGTGCATAGTCCAATACTAGGCAGGTATAGTCAAGATACTCAGTGACAGCCTTCATGTTATGAAGGTCCCCCAACCTCATAAGTTTATAGAATCCTTGTATTTGCTGCTGCCCTCTGAGCTGTTGAGACTAATTCTAAGCGTGCCTTGTTTTTCTCCTTTTCTGACCTATCCTTGCTATTGCCTCTTAACTCACCACCTCATATCCCTTACATGATACTGCATTGTCAGGAATAATGAAGGCTTTAGACTCAAGACCCCTTTTAAGTAGATGCTTATGATTAAGAAACCTTTTCATGGATAGGTGGCCCCAACTCACCCTCAGTTTACTGTTTTTCATTATGTTTGATAGTATCTGTCCTTTGAGATTGGGAAGAAAGAGGCACTAACTGGGGAAAAGCCCTTAAACAATCATCCAAAGTAATACCTGGGGTCTCACAGGCAGCAGCCTAATCTCCTCCAGATGGTGCTCTTGCAGAGTGGGTGCTGTCTCCACTTCCTGGTGCCTGCTGGAATCCACATATGTTTTGAGGATCCCTCCTTTGATGGCTTACTCAAGTCTGATCATTAGCTTGGAGGATGGCTGAGTCCCTGGTTTTAGTTAGGCAATAGCATGGGCCAAGAGTTTCTCAAGAGTTCTCATGCTCCTCCAGAAGGATGAGGTCCTCCAAGCAATTATATTAATTTTGTGTCAGGGCATCCAGTGATATTCCATTCATCCTGTTCTTCTTTGCCCATTCTGGCAACTCTTATATATATATATATATATATATATATATATATATATATATATATATATATATATATATATATATTTATATATATATATATATATATATATATATATATATATATATATATATATGTATATATATAGTTTATTGACTGTAGTTGGCTGCAAAGTGTACAATATATAATATGAATTATAAGATATAACAAAAATAAATGCAATAGTAATATCAGGAGGGCCTAAGGCCCATCCCTCAAACTCCATCTCCCTGAGTTATCAGATACTCTATCATGAATGCTCAGCCTAGCTGCACAAAGGTTTCTGTTGCGGCACTTTTGCTGAATGAAGTTCCTCAATTTGAATGTCCATTTTAAACCCACTGGTCTTGCCATGTGAATTACATTTATTCGCTTTACCATCCTCTTTGCCTCCATAAATTAGGTGAAAGTATAGTCAAACAATCGGATAAATGAAAAAGCATATGATGCATGTAACACATGTGTGTAAGAGTGCTACACAATACAGTCACTTTAGGTTCAACTCATTTGCATATGTCATTGTCTGTTAATCCGGGGGAGTGGCTTCATTAATCCTCTTAATTAATCTTCTTATCTAACTAATCTCCACACCTGTGGAGGGTACTGCCATGTAGGTGTCAGGTACAGGTGTACCTGTACCTAAAATTGCAGTGGTTATGGTTGTCTGGAGTGAAATAATCTTACCTTGTATAGAAAAGCTTGTATGATACGAAGCCACATCTAATAAGCAGCGGCATCTAAGTAGTGTTGTTATTCGGTATATGTTTAAATAGATCCATCCAGCGATCCATTGAGAGATCCAGGTTGTTTGATAATGACTGTAATAATTTTGTCTTCTTAACATTAATACATAAAAGACAATGGTCCAAATAATGTTGGCGATGAGCAAAAGTGCGAGTTTTTGGTTGAGAGCCATGGCGCCGAATGAGGATGCTGGCTGAACTTTGGTGGGGAGGGAGCATTTGTGTTTAGCATTAAATGCCGAAAATGTGGCATACTGGCACATTCCTTATGGTCCAGGACGGGTTGGTTGTTTGGATTGTCAGTCGTACGGCCTTCAAAAAGACAGTTGCGGACTATTCGCGGAACTTTATTAGACCGTAATAGGTACAATGTGGAACCAGCATGTGTTGGCTATGTGTGGTTGAGGAATGGAAGTAAATTTACAAATGTCAGGTGACCTGACTATATTCTCATTTGCATAAAATCTTGATATCAAGGGATGCTGGCATTGGTTAATTGAAAGTTATCAGATGTGACGTCATAATGTAAACAATAATCTTTATATCAAGGCACAAAATTTACCTGTTGGTACCATACGTCTGATCATCGATCTACAATGAGTTCGGTTACAAGATGTTCCCTTTGAGCAAGCATGATATTTTCAGGAGGAGTAGGTGTAAACATTTTGTCTACATGATTTAAAAATTAATTACCCAATTATTCTTCCCACTCCCAGTTGCACCGCTAAGCATAATACTTGAGCAGGATAGAAAAGGTAAAAGTGTCACTTGTTCCCACCATTTACCATGGATCGGTTGTATCCTGGGGGACCATGTTAGTGCTTTCTTAGGAGTTTTTTTCCTAAACATTGGTTGAGACACATTGATTTTCTTGCTTTTCTGCAGCCAGTGTTTTCTTTCCTCTCCAATATAGCCATGTACTTGCTTTAAATGATTTGATAGTTTCACCAGTCTCTGGCTTTCACACCCTGGAACCGGGCAATCTAGTGCACGACGTGACATCCTATTTGCCCGAATCTGCAAAACAGAATGAGGAAGCTAGTGTTAACATGACTGATTTAATCAGTCCTTCCCATTGTCCCTGAATATTTAATCTAAACTTCCAGCAAATCCCTTACGTGTTATTTTATGTCCCTGCCTCTGATTGCTAATGTCCCTCTCATGTGTCTCTAGCTATTTGTCCCTGTATCTTATATGAACTCAATAGCCATAGGGTAATGTATCAAGATCATCTTGAATTACCCTTTTGGTATAGACCATTCCATACTTCTCTGCATGATTACTTCTCTAACCTTGCAAGTTTCCTTTCCAGTATTAGCACGGAAAGCATAGTTTTTTGGACTGCCTGATACATATTCCTCTATGAAATTACCACTAAGTTCATCAGTTAGTTCACCTAAGTCCATCATCATGTTGTTGAACATCTGTGACGTGTTTGGAGGATGGCTGAGTACAAAGTGTACAATATATAATATAAGATATAACAAATATAAATGCAATAGTACTTCGAACTGTGGGATATTTTGATTTTCCTGCTGTGGATGTATTTCCTGTTTCTGAATTAGTACTATCCATTATCTCTTCTCAGAGAAATCCACTGAAACCACTAAATTACCTCAAAAGCATCAGACCATATTTTGAACTTAAATCCTGTATTATTTGATTAGCCCACCCTACTTTATAGTCTTGTTCATCATACCTAGGTAGTATAACACTTATAATGACACTTTACTTGTCACCACAACAGTCAATTGCTGATCCTATCATATTTTCTGCACTATTTCTGAACCAACCTTCCACTTTCACTAAGTCATTGGTGCCGACTACCATAATAACTTGATCAAAATGAGAGGTCACACATCTCATTTTCTGTAAAGACTAGGTAGCTGCATTCATGTTTGGAGTTTTACATTTTATGATGTGGTCATTTGCTTTAAAATGCTTTATTAAGGAATCCCCTATGAGAAAGGTGCTGTGAATCTGATCATTCCTCTGCTCTGCTTCAGCATCCTGTGATGAGGGGCAATCAGGAGGTGTGGTCAGTGAATTTGAAGAATTTCTATTTTCTGAAGAAATGTCCTCTTCAGCAGAACTAGTAGATGCCGTTGCTATTTTCGCTTTGATGGTATTCAAGTGAGTTTTTTTGTCAGATCTATCATTTTTACTTGGTTTGTGATCTTAGCTGGTAACTAAGGATTCTGTCTGACTTGATATAGAATTTACCAGTGCTTCAGTTTGATAGTCTTTCTCCATATACTGCTTCTCGTCCTGGCAACCTACACTGATAGTTTGGCAGGATACAGTTTTATGAGATTTTTTCAATCTTTTTTAGAGTTGATGTGTCAATTGGGCTATCCGCAATTTTTGAATAGTCAGCATTTTCTTCATTGGGATCATCAAGTGATAACTCCTAGTAGCTTAATCTGCCCATTACTTGTAGGAAGATTGTGCACATCCATGCATGCTGTGCTTTTCCTTGCACATGTATTGTGCCACTACTTTGATAAATAGTGACAGTAACTTTGGTTCCTTTTAATAGATATGTGTAAATTTTTCCATTATTTAAATGGTCGCTTTTGATTTTGATTCTTGATTCCTGAGTAAGGGGTAATTGTGTAAGAGGATGTATTTACTTTTTCTGTCTAGGTAACTGTAAATCCCTTGATAAGATAAGCCTTCTCTGAATATCCCTTGAGTAATTCGGCTAAAGCTTTAACCTGTTTCAGGCTTGGGAGATCTGTTTTTTGAAAATTTTGGAGGGTTTCCCATGTTTGAATTGGGGGTGTTATCCATTGCGGGTAGGGCATATATGTTTAAAGTTTCATTTTTCCCTAGTGCACAAAACATATCGCTCTGTCCCAAGAATACATAGCATGTTCTCAATCCATACAGAACTTCCCATCATAAGCCTGGCATGTTATTTAGCTCCTGTTTATGTTTCTGGAGGAAAATAGGCATGTATGCAGCCCAATCCATTCTGTTTCAGTATTATATTTAGAACCTGACGTCTTGAATTTAAGACCAGGATCTCTCCCGCTCTTGTGTAAAGCAAGGAAATATTCATTTTCACCTGCCAGAGGATCTAACAAGTCTGCATAATGATCAAATTTATAAGACCAAATTTTCTTTTTGGCACTGCACTATCTATCTGTCAGGCGCCAATAATTATGTGGAAGCAATTAGTCCAATCCTCAATATTTCTAATGTCTTGAGTCTCTGTTTTTAACGCCCAAACTTTGTTGGAGTCTTTTGGGAGCACAAAGTCTAGCGCCACTTTTGACAACTTAAATTTTGGTCGCAGCAGGGCACCAAGCTCAAAAAACTTATTTGCCCATTTTTTTCTGATATTGAGAGGAACCGATTTTGCTAATGGTACACCTAGATTGGCTACGGAGTCTGGAATATCTAACCCCATAGTACCCTCACAAAGTTCATTAAATGTGCTTGGCACTTGATGTGCCACATTTTCATCTACTTCTACGTGCGGGATAGGGATGGCAGTTTGAATTGCAGAGGTCCGCCCTTTATTGCTCCCTTGTAAAGCTGCCACATTTTCTTGTAAGCCGTTAACAGTTTTCTGTAGGTTCTTTGAAGTGAGAGATCTTCATTGTCTCTATCATCGGTTTGTTAATTTGCGTTGATTGCCATTTCTTGATAGCCCTGGATTGCACTTGATAATTTCTTTATCGCCTTGAATATCCAATGATTATCATATCTATATATCTATAACGTATATCCAAAACAGTTCTCCTGGCTGAGGAGTCCTGAAGACAAAAATTAAAAAAATGTTAAGTTCACTGCTCATAACTATGCAGAAAAGCATAATAAATATCCCAAATATTGGTTGCAAGATGTGGATTTCTTTCACACACCTCTTTTGTAAACCATTTAACGACTTTAAGATGGGACTGCGTTATACGACCACCTATATATCTATAACGTTCATGCACGTGAGATCCAGCAGGTCTCAAAGAGGGCGTGCTCCCTCACCACCTGTTTGAAGGTGTTGTTATATAGATTATACTGTCCGCTGGTGGTGTAATAGAATGTTTCATCTTCTGTGAGAGGACATTTCGTGGCCTCTAGGACCTTGTCCTCCCACACGCTCCAGACGGGCCTGGGGCTAATACGATTCTTGGCCGAATCGAAATACTGGCAGACGGCTTCTACCCACGGTTCTGTAATACAGGAGTGCTCTGCCGGGCTGATATTTGGTGTCATGTGTCTTGCCAGATCAAACACATCAATGGGGTGGCATCCGAAACAGTTCTCCTGGCTGAGGAGTCCTGAAGACAAAAATAAAAAAAAATGTTAAGTTCACTGCTCATAACTATGCAGGAAAGCATGATAAATGTCCCAAATATTGTTTGCAAGATGTGGATTTCTTTCACACACCTCTTTTGTAAACCATTTAACGACTTTAAGATGGGACTGCGTTATATGACCACCTATATACCATAACGTTCATTCACGTGAGATCCAGCGGGTCTCAAAGAGGGCGTGCTCCCTCACCACCTGTTTGAAGGTGTTTTTATATAGATTATACTGTCCGCTGGTGGTGTAATAGAATGTTTCATCATCTGTGAGAGGACATTTCGTGGCCTCTAGGACCTTGTCCTCCCACACGCTCCAGACGTGCCCGGGGCTAATACGATTTTTGGCCGAGTCGAAGTACTGGCAGACGGCTTCTACCCACGGTTCTGTAATACAGGAGTGCCCTGCGGGGCTGATATTTGGTGTCATGTGTCTTGCCAGATCAAACACATCAATGGGGTGGCATCCGAAACAGTTCTCCTGGCTGAGGAGTCCTGAAGACAAAAATAAAAAAAAATGTTAAGTTCACTGCTCATAACTATTCAGGAAAGCATGATAAATGTCCCAAATATTGTTTGCAAGATGTGGATTTCTTTCACACACCTCTTTTGTAAACCATTTAACGACTTTAAGATGGGACTGCGTTATACGACCACCTATATATCTATAACGTTCATGCACGTGAGATCCAGCGGGTCTCAAAGAGGGCGTGCTCCCTCACCACCTGTTTGAAGGTGTTTTTATATAGATTATACTGTCCGCTGGTGGTGTAATAGAATGTTTCATCTTCTGTGAGAGGACATTTCGTGGCCTCTAGGACCTTGTCCTCCCACACGCTCCAGACGTGCCCGGGGCTAATACGATTTTTGGCCGAGTCGAAGTACTGGCAGACGGCTTCTACCCACGGTTCTGTAATACAGGAGTGCTCTGCGGGGCTGATATTTGGTGTCATGTGTCTTGCCAGATCAAACACATCAATGGGGTGGCATCCAAAACAGTTCTCCTGGCTGAGGAGTCCTGAAGACAAAAATTTAAAAAATTGTTAAGTTCACTTCTCATAACTATGCAGGAAAGCATGATAAATGTCCCAAATACTGTTTGCAAGATGTGGATTTCTTTCACACACCTCTTTTGTAAACCATTTAACGACTTTAAGATGGGACTGCGTTATACGACCACCATTAAAGTAATGTGTCAATATATTTCTATAGCTTTGGGTGTTATGAACAACACCCAGACAAAAGTCCCAATCTGGAGATAGCTGTATATCATTTTTAACTGTTTTATAGACATGATTATACATGGAGAATAGTGTTAGTAAAGAAATCATGCTTTCAATGAGGTGTACACTGTGATAATAATTAGTTTTTCTTATGTTGGTAGATTAGGAGAAATAGTATGAGATTATGTTCAATATTTATAACCTAACCTGAAATTTCAATAAAGAGCTATACATCAAACCTGAACTGTTTTAGTTGTACCTACACAATGTAAATATGAAAATTGTACTTATGTGTTCGCAGATGACATCCACATATGCCTTGGTCAGCAACGCCTTCACTGCTATGTTCCGAACTCTGGTGTACAGAACCTGCAAGTTCGGTGCTGGTTGCATCCAGACAGCGGCTAAATCACCCAAGTCATTGCTGTAATAAGCCGGCGGAGTAGTCCCGATGGTCGAAGGCGGACTGTATAGACAGCTGTACACAGAATTTTACCCACAAGGTGCTGCAGGTGGTTGGGGTGACGCCGATGTGGATGGTCTTGGTGATGGAGGTCTGTTGACAGGAATGGTTGCTGCTGTAGACGTAGATGGCCTAGGGGACGGTGGTGATTGGGATGCTGGACATCTCTAGTCACATGTTGATCTTGTGGCTGGAACAGCTGGGTTGATGAAATATCTTGGCGAGGGAGGTGGTGATAGGGATGCTGAACTCCTCTTGTCGCATGGTGATCTTGTGGCTGGAACAGTTGGATTGATGAAATAGCTTGGCCAAGGAGGTGGTGAAGGTGAAGCTGGTGTGTCAGCAATCACCCTGTTCCTTCTCTCTGAGGGGATAGAGAAGGGTAAAGCCCTCCTCGCCTTGCTATTTGACCTAGACTTAGGTGTAGGTCCGTTAAGTGGCTCCAGCATCTTGAAATTGTCACCCTCATCATCCGAGATGTCAATTGTCTCGGCGGATGATTGGCCATCCTCATCTATGATTATGTGAAGCTCATCAACAATAATGATGGTTTGGTTGGCTTTTGACTTCATGATGGCTGGCATAGTGATGTGCATCCAGTGGATAAGTAAAACTGGGGTTTACCTCTATATAACCCCTAAATTCTTTAGATCAGCACCCATTCCCATTGGCTACACGAACCCTTGGGTGGCTGCATGATGACACCCACATCTCACTACACTGAAGGAGATTAGTTGATAAAGCGGTTGTGGCTTCATTTTGGCAATGTGAGTTGGCAATGGGATTAAATCTGGCAGGAATTGATTAGCCTCACAGTAAATGTTAAGTAATGTTTTCTATGCTTCATAGAAAAGATGAAATGAATGAGTTTCTTTCACTACATGATTGGGAAATGAAACCAAAGTAGTTTTAAATGTTTTAAGTGTTTCCAAATGGGTATATATATATATATATATATATATATATATATATATATATATATATATATATATATATATATATATATATATATATATATATATATATATGTATATATATATAGAGAGAGAGGGAGATTTGTTTTTTTAAAAATTAACACCAAGATTGACACTCATACACCTAGGTAAAGATGGGGATTGTTAGTATAGGCTGTGGTGGAAATTTCACCTTACAGTTACTTATAAGGAGTTATTGACAAGTTTCTTCCATTTGATATAAGCTCAAGCACCAGGGTGCTGGGTCTGTAAGAAAACTGTATTTCCTGTCTGTCTATTGGACACCAGACAAGTTGAGTGGCCGTCGTGGTACAGGTATACAGTTCTTCGTATAGCATTTCGTGGGGCACTGATATTGCATCTGCACCTTGCACCCTCACGGCTCCACAATGTCAGCAGTAACGCTCCACTAAACTGACTAAGCCAAACAACAGGAATTGGGGCACTACGTCAACATCTACAGCCTGTAGACTTGGCGATGCCGTTTTGCACAGAGAGCTCAAACAGAACCTGTCAGAAATTACAAGAGAGGCATGTTTATTTATATTACTTAGTGTATATGGCAAAAACAAGTGGGAGAGCATCACCTCACTGACTGGAGAGCATCGTTCAAACGTAGAGAAGAGCATCACCCAGACAGTAAGAGTGCATCATCCCAACATGTGGGGAGAGCCATATACTTCAGCATAAATGTGGGGGGACGTGACTCGGACAGTTCCAAAGTAAATACATATAATGATGCTACCTTCCTTAAACCATACCTAAAACGTTCCCCTAGTCTCTATCTGAAAGCTAGAGTACAAGCCACAATAACATTCTCAATCTCCAATTAAAGCATAAATACAGCAATAACATCTAAGGCTGACGGTCGTCAACCCTAGATAAAATACAATGAAATGTGCAAGTCTCTGCCCGTATGAAAATATACATGTGCACTATACACAAGCACCCGCAAACGCCTGACTTAAAAAACAAAACAAAACAAAATATTTTTTTTTAAATATGATTTATGAATATGTACTTGTGCACTATACACAAGTACCCACAAACCCCTGAATTAAAAAAGAAAAAAAAAATTAAATATGAAAAATATGAAAATATACATGTGCACCATACACAAGTACCCACAAACCCCTGACCTAAAGAACAAAAACAAAAAAAAATATTTTTGCTTTTTTTGTTTTTTAAAAGAATAACACCTGCTAAAAGACTGAAAATTTTCGCAAGTGACTTTTGCTTGACTTTGAGTAACTTTGAAGAACATTTTATTCACTGATCAGATGTGTTAGAATTAAGAAAAAATAAATAATAATCGATCATTTTTAACTTGGCATTCATATCGTTACAGCAGGATGTATAAGTCCACTCTCACCTGTTGTTGATAGAAACCCCTCTAAGATTATAAGTAAAAGTTGTATTTGAAGTGGTAAGATGTCTTTTACAACTTAGGTAATGACGAAATGCATTCTTCACCTAGAAAGTTTTAGTAACCAAACGAAAAAGTTTGTTTCCTGTACATTTGGAATTTCTTTTTTGTCACATTTATGCCAATTGTGACTGATTCGTGACTAGCCAGTTGTAACCCCGAGTCACTGGCAACTTTCTCACATGGCTTAGCCGAGATTCGAACCTAGGTAGTGGTAAAAGACAGCATGTAGTCAGTGACGTCACCTTAGACCATATGATATGGCCAACAGAGCAGGCCCCTTTCCTGTACAAGTTAAGTCAATAACAAAATATCCTTGTAAATATAAAGTTGCGTCTTCATATGATTCTATAAAATATTTCCCTTAAGGGGGCACAGGACCTTCGCACCTTTAAATAGGGCGTTTTTTTGTTTTTTTATATGTGAAAGCTGAAAAGGTTTGCTACTTATTCTTTGGAATTAGAACTCTCTACTAGATCTACAAATGACAAAAAACAGGTCTTTTGTAAAAGCTGACCTCCAGAGGAGAGAACATCCTCAGGCACCCAGCTGGGATGTTTATCTAAGATCTTAATATCCTTTCCTTATCTGATCTCCTGGGAGTGTGCTTTACTGGCTGATGGGTGTGAATTGGGGGTTACAGTTCCTGGCCAGGACCACAATGTGTATTGTATCAAATGGGAGTATCCTGCTACCCAGGAAACAGGCACTGAGCAATGATTGCATTGCAATTAGGGTATTGAATAAAAGGTGTGATTCTTGTGCATCAGCTGTCTTGCTTTACAGGTGAAGGTCAGACAGTTCAGGTAAAACCAATCAAATGCTCTAGATATATTCTGGTGTGTGATTGGCAGGATGTTTGGGATATCTTACCTAGGTGAAGAGGGTTTCATGTAGGGTTAGGAGAGAACATTTAGATGCTGATCCCTGGACAGTGCAGAGTCTTAATGTATTCTTACAATGGGAAATGTATCCAAAAGGAAGAGAAAGAGGGGGTTTGAATGGCATGAAAAATCTTTTTTACTTGAAGATTTGGATACATAAGAGGAAGAGGAATCTGAGAATTCACTAACCATTCATAGTGCAAGTTATAGAAAGCTTAGACTGCTGAGCACTAGTTCAGATGACAGTGGCATAGCAATTGAAGATGCAGACTCTGAGGAAAGCAACACTGCCAGACAGCCAATATGCAATTAGCAGTCAGTAATAGTCTCTTATCTTTCCTTATCAGCTGGGGGGAGGAGTGCTCACTAGGGGGTCCAGCCTCTACCAGTAGAAACCTCCAAATAGTTGCTAAAAATCCCTTTTTATTCCAGTAATTGAGGTACCAAGTGAACTTTCAAACATTCAAACTATTCTACCAATACATGCAAATCATATTCTTATTGCAAATTATCCCTAAAAGTTGCATAAAGGGGCAGAACATCATATTAGGCTGTAGGATATGCAGGGCTGGCTTTAACAGCTGGTTTGAAGGCTTTCTGAAATCACCATACTTCTCATTTTTAAAAGGTCCCCATTCATTCAATATTGAGCTTAGCATGCTGGGATTTTAACACATGACCAAAAACATCCTTGGGCAGATTCTAATTTTTCATTTTTTTTTATATCTGCTCTAGTTGTTTCTTAATTCAACTTCAAAAATGAAGAAAGGTAAGATTCAACAAAAAAATATTGATCACAACTTTAACTTGCTGTAAATTCCTTTAGGAACAAAAATTAAAAAAAATGAAAAACTTGAATTTGCTCAAGGATGTTTTCTATATAATATATAAATATCAACTGTGTGAAACCTTTATTGAAGCCAGGAGGAACTTTGCAAAAACATATGTATTAGAAATCTGCATCACTGTGTTTAGGCCCCACCCCTAGGGAACTGTGATGGTATCATAAAACATGTTTAGGATATTTGACCTCTCCAGATTCTCAGCTTTCATAAAATATATAGTTTATTGGGGTTTTCTTGTACAATCATCAAGATATTGGTCAATCTTTACATGGAAGTCTCAATTAAAGAACGAAGGTCCCGAGCCCCCTTAATGAGGAAATAATTGTCTATTAAAATTTGAGAAGTACTCTCATATTTTAAAAAATAACAAGGTAGCTACTATTTAACGCTTAAGTGCGATCAATTTTTCCTTGACTGAAAATATCTGGAGTTGCGAAAATACAACTAAACCCTCTGTGGTGACAACATCTTTTAAAATATCTGCAACATCCTCTCTGGACTTAACTTTGATAAATGAATCATCTAAAATAAGCAAGGCCTTTTTTCCTTCAGAGGCAAGTTCATTCAATATTGCAATATTTCATAGTCCTTCATGAAAACTAATTTTTTAAATTTTTCAAATGTAGTATTTTAGACATAGTAAAAGCTAAGAGGTATATATATATTAGAATATATATATATATATATATATATATATATATATATATATATATATATATATATATATATATATATATATATAGGTGAACTTGGATATGACAGACTCAATAGGACCAGGAAAATTAGTCTGTCACATGCAAAATACGTTGTATACATAGGACGAATACTTGATATGCGTTGTACTGGGATCAAGCATATCGTCCGTCATGTGCAAAAATCCGTCGTACATTGGTCCGTCATATCCAAGTTCACCTGTTTATATATATATATATACCTGTCGAATTGAACACCTGTGTACATTGAACACCTGCATATATTGAACACTTTTTCATGTCCCGGCACAATCCCATTGAAAATCAATGGGAGGCTACCTGGATACATTGAACACCTGTCTACCTTGAACATTGAACACCAAATTTGTTCCCGCAGGCCACATTTAACCTGTCTGCTTTGAATATTCTGCGCTGATTTGAAACTTTTCACTGAAGATAAGGACAAATGAGATACATAACATTCACTGTTTTATTAAGTGATATTTTTCAGATGCTGAACATGTGAAGTTTTTAACTATATGAAGAAAGTGAGGTGAAGACATAGTAGATTTTGCAATGAAACGATCATATTTCTCTAATTACCCTTGATTTGTTCCTATTTCACCCGACCTCCAATTACTCAAAACCTGGATACATTGAACACCTGCGTACATTGAACACTTTTTCATTTCCCGTGAGTGTTCAATGTAGACAGGTTCCACTGTTTATATATAAATAAATATATATATATATATATATATATATATATATATATATATATATATATATATATATATATACTAATTTTGTATACTAGTAGTACTTGTATTAGAAGCAATCACTAACTAGCAAGACTTCAATAAACAAGTGCAGCCTATCAACATTAGATAAGCAGTCTTTTCTCTTTGATTTTTTCAATGAAACTTGACCTTTTATACCATAAAAGATACGGCACGCCGGCTCATTACTCTTGGGGCCTGCTCAACCTTTAAAATTCACCTCTTAGTAGCTTAAAAACATACAGCAAAAGTATAGCCCGTGAGTAACATGATGTCCCTGAGCAAAATTCAATAAATAAAGGTGGATATTCCTGCTAGCAAACATAGGAATCACATCATCAGCTATACCCTTCTATTATCTTGCATGACTTTGAGGGTGTTATGAATCAACCAGAATCCGTTGGTTGGGAGCACATTCGCTGACAGTCCTATAAGTGTTTGACAAACTTGTACATACCAAAAGCTATCATCTGCATCCCTTTTTATATAAGTGCTGGGCCATATTACAAACTTATGAATGTGAAAGCTTTGCCAATGGTGTATCATTTAACTTATCGCCGTCTTCCGTAATGCTATAAACATTACAGATATGCTTTATGAATTATTGACTCATTACCTTTCTAGTATGTGAACAACTTGAGCTTTTACTTTAGTAGTAGCTGTGTCAGGCGTTTTATTGAGCATAATTCATGCCTATGTATCCCTTATGTATCCGCAAATAATAACGCAATCTGTATAAATGTAACTTATGTTGTCAAACTCATTACTGATGGGGCAGAATTAACGTTATAATCAATGTTGACTTCTTATTTTTTTTCCTTTGAGATCAAGAAAACGTAATTATATCTGGAAGTACGGTTATCATATCATGTATATATACATATATATATATATATATATATATATATATATATATATATATATATATATATATATATATATATATATATATATATATATACTAGTATATATATATATATATATATATATATATATATATATATATATATATATACATATATACATATATAGATATATATATATATAGATAGATAGATAGATAGATAGATATAGATATATAGATATATATGTATACATATATATATATATATATATATATATATATATATATATATATATATATATCAGTAAATAAGACATTTCATCAGCAATGTACATTTTGTATACAAAAAAAGAAAGAGCTTGTA
>OZ012687.1:7913561-8030794 GCA_963942565.1 Maea johnstoni | reverse complement strand
ACACATCTGCAAGTACACGCATGGTCTCTCAACTGTAAACATAACTCATCAAAATGAGTGATGTTCAAAAAATATTGAAAGAGGGATTATTAAAGCAAAAGGAACAAAGACTTTTAGTTGAAATGTTTCTCAAAATATTGCATTGTTATCAAGACATCCGCCTATGTGCCAGATCATGCAAGTCAAACATTTCCCAAAAATTGCTCGTCTTTTTAGAAATAGTTGTTTGGATCTATGGTACTATCAAAATTGCCAGATCATGCCAGTCAAACATTTTCCAAAAATTGCTTGTCTTTTTAAAAATAGTTGTTTGGATCTATGGTACTGAAGACAATAAGTTAAATATTGATTTCACAAAAAAGCTGTTGGCTATGTTCTGATTAAAATTTCTGATGAATATTTCCCCATTTTTGCTTTCGCATAAGAGATTACACCAAAAGTTGTAAGGATGTTTCTGACCACGTAAGCATTAAGTGGTTAACCCCTTAACCCTCATGCTACTGGTGGCTAATTTTGCCAATACAAAATGATTCGAAAAACCTGAAAAATGACCGTAACCTTTGCACATGGGTACTCATCTGGGAGTGCTCCGCAAGAGATATCCAAAGAATACCAACATGATAGGGTTTAGATGGTTATCAAAATTCTTTGAATTCTTGTGCTTCGGATGAAAGTAGTCTCAATAACTTGAATTGAGAATGATTATACAAAATATTTAAATGAGAGTTGTTGATAATCTTTTGATTAATATTAATCCATTAACAATTTCCCTTACTCTCCTTTATCCTGCAAGATTTCATCAAAATTGTCAGGCTGTCTTTGGCAGCTGTGAGTATCAATGGGTCTAAGTAAGTTACCTGTGCTCTGATTATCATTTCTTTGAATATTTCCCCATACTTGCTTTCGCATAATAGATTGCACCAATGTTGTAATGACAACTTTGACGCTGTGAGCATTAAGTGGTTGTTAAGGTAAGTTACCTGTGCACATGCAGAGTAGATGGAATCCATGAGTTTCTCCATGTTGGTCCAGAGCGTGGCTCTAAAGGCGGCAGTGTTGCCAGGGGTAGGCATTGCAGCATGTCCTGGTCCGTGGCCTAAAACAGGGCAAAAGAACTTTTAACTTTTTCCTAGTAAACCATCTTCTGTACCATGGCTGGTGTCATCTACCTTTTTGATATTATAAGCCAAAAAATATAGAATGTAGTTGATTGCTGTTTCAGACAGACAATTCAAAATCCTGGCTACAATACTGGACTATGGACCCATTCATGTTGAATGTCTCTATGAAATTGGGAATAAATTGGGAATTAAGAATGATTTAAAGGAGAAGGAGAGTTGTTGGTAGTGTTTTGATAAACATTTCTTCTTCAAATAATTTTTACAGCAATGCTTTCACCTCAGAGATTTTATAGAGATTTCACCGAGATTCTCTGGCTGCTTTTGGGCATCTGAGAGCCTTAATGGGTTAACCCTTGTGCTGCTGGAGGCTGATTTGGACAAAACAAAATAATTTGAAAAAAAGTTTAAAAACGACTACAGCCCTGGCACATGTTCTAATAGAACTCAGCGAGGGCTTTCCAATTAATACCAACATGACAGAGTTTAGATAATTGTCAAATATTTTTGCAATATTGTGCCTAGGACAAAAAGTAGCCTCGGCATCACAAGGGCTTAGACTGGGTGGTCATGTACTACCTCTGTTTTGCTGCTGCTGCTGCTGGGATATGGCCTGTACGTCGAGGCCGGACTTCACGCTGGTGTGCAGCTTCTGCCTGCAGCCGCTCACCACCTCATGCACTGTCTCCTGGAGGCGACCAAGGTTATGGAAAACCTGCAGAGACGTCGCCACCTGCGCCTGGTTCTGAAAGTGAAAGTAGTGTTTAAATGTGGTCTAAAACCTGCAGAGATGTCGTCACCTGCACCTGGTTCTGAAAGTGAAAGTGGTATTTAAATGTGGTATGAAACCTGCAGAGACTTCGCCACCTGCGCCTGGTTCTGAAAGTGAAAGTAGTGTTTAAATGTGGTCTAAAACCTGCAGAGACGTCGCAACCTGCGCCCAGGGGCTTAGCCGTAATGCGTCCAGCGTGTCATTTGGACACGCAGAACACTGTTTTTTGACAGTTTGGACACCCAAAAGTTTATGTCAGAATTTGCTAAAGATGACTTTTCTTAGAAGATAGAAGAAGTAGAAGCTGTAGTGTCACTTTTATAAGACACACAAAGCAGTATCAGGCCTAAAAAAGCAAAATCTGTAAAGGTATAGGGTCTATCTTATTAGTAGTATGTATTTTGTACCACACTTTGGACACGCAAAAGTCTATGAAACCTCTATTTGGACACCCTGTTTTCAAATATCGGCTAAGACTCTGCCTGCGCCTGGTTCTGAAAGTCAAAGTAGTGTTTAAAAGTGGGCTAAAACCTGCAGAGATGTCGCCACCTGCGCCTGGTTCTGAAAGCGAAAGTAGTGTTTAAATATGATTTAAAACCTGCAGATATGTTGCCACCTGCGCCTGGTTCTGGAAGTGAAAGTAGTATATAAATGTGGGGCATACACTAACAAAATAACATAAAAGATATCGGGTCTAAACCAAGAAAGTTTTTGAAAACTTCACATTATGATACAGACTTGATATTTTCTTAACAATACACCATTTTCAACGATTCAGCCTGCTTGCCATGTGATCTAATTTTGTTATATCTTGCACTGTCATAAGGTTCACCTGTAAATTGGGATTGTCTTCACATAGAGACATCAGGTAAGTAAATCTTAAATTGATTATCTTATATTCCCTAGCAGGCCTGTTCATTCCTTGAACATTTTCCAACTACTGAGATTAAAAATGAAGAGCTGTATGTTATTGTTTCCATCCGCATTATGGGTATATATTAACATGCAGATGTTTCCTGTTTTACAGCACCCTAAGGTATGTGTGTTACCTGTGTTTCCATGCCCTGTTCCAGCATCTTGTGGGCCTGAGTCTCCACCTCCTTCCTGGCCTGACGGATGAAGCGGCGGTCCTGCTCTATCACCTCAATACCACTCAGGTCTACACCCTCACAATGGTAGTCTACAACACAAATACACAGCTGAATTACTTTCATATCTTGAGTATAAGAACGAACCTTGGAATTTCGTTTATCTCACTTTTTTTAAACATATTTAGGATAGGTCTAGACTAGTCAGTCGTAAACGATGAATGAAAACCAAGCCTAACCCCAATAACAAGATACTTCTCACATGCCCCTGACTGTGGTGATAGGCAATGAGCAAACAGTGGCAGCCATTTAGACCGCCCAGCTATTGTAGCCAACCCTGCGTACATGTGGACTGACACATGGGAAATATTTTCATAACAAATTAAAGCAAAATTCAGTGAGATGTTTGACTATTTTTCTAACTTTTATTTGGAATATAAAGTTCCGTTATTTTGCTTATCAAAATCAGCAAAATAAAGCAGATCAATATCTCTATCAGTATGCGTTAGAAAAAGCAGGAAAGGAAAAATAAACTTCAGAATGTGCAGTCTCATTGGCTCTATGCCATACTTCCTGTAAATGAGTCATAAGGGAGTAATATAAATTATTCATCACTGTTAATAAGATTAGGCAATCTATAAAGGTGACCTACCAAGTTCGTTGAGACTCTGTGCTGCCTTTGTGATCTCTCTGGCGCCCCCTTGTAGCTGGCCATGAAGTCGCTTGCTGAGGTACAATATGCGGATAATCCTTCGGAGGAGGTCACAAGTCTCCTACACAAAAAGACAGACAAGTGAATAATATATATACCAGTGGACTAAAATCTATTATCATCATTATTATTATTATCATTATGATTATTACTATTATTATTATTATTATTATTATTATTATTATTATTATTATTATTATTATTATTGTTGTTGTTGTTGTTGTTGTTGTTGTTGTTGTTGTTGTTGTTGTTATTATTATTATTATTATTATTATTATTATTATTATTATTATTATTATTATTATTATTATTATTATTATCATCATCATCATCATCTTCATTATTATCATTTTTTGCTCTTTTTACTGTACTTGTTAAAATATTGATGACATCTCTCTAAAAACAAGCATCTTTTGGCAAATATTTGCAGGAGAAATGTAAATCAGAACCGAAGCAACAACTGACCGTAAGATATTTTGTAAATTCACATTTTATGCCAAAGTTATTTTCAATAGCACCAAAGATCTGGACGATGCATTTCACAGATAATGAATGAATTTATTGCATCATCTATCATGATGAGAAAAAATCAAAAAACTTATGAAATCCTACAAATCCATCAATTCATTGATACTTTAAGTATGCTCACATATAATGTTTCAAGCTGAGCGCGGGTATGCTTACCTGGAGTCTATTAAGCTGTGATGTTCTGCTTGCAATCTTGTTGTATGGTTCCGTAATTTTGTTGGAGATTCTAAAATAGATATTTTTATCAATAAATATGCTGATATATATAGTTCAACATCTTTCATTGCCTCTGCCTTCTAGCAATAAGAAGACTCTTAAAAGTGTTTTAATTGTCATGGTTGTCTCCTGAACTGATACTAGGAAAGTCATAATTGAATTTTTCCTAGAAAGTTTTGCCTGCCTGAAAAGGTGTTTTCTTTAGGAAACTGCCAGTCCAAAAGATAGCCTGAATGGGTCCTTGCCAAGTCCCTGCCATAGTAGTCCATGAGCCAAGCCCGGATTTTTTTGGAAAAACGTGCTGAGAGGGGGAGGATGGTTTCTTGGTATCAAATGAAAGAGCAGCATCCCTCATTCCTTTTTCTACTTGTTAGCAACCTTATCGCTTGCACGTTAAGTTTGTACAGAGGCCTGAAGTTGTGTGTATCAAAAATGGCAGATTTCCAAAATATAGGAAATTAATGGGGTAGGGGTAACAAAATCCATCATGAAATCTGAACTGAACAACTGACGGTAACCAATGACCCCTTGTTACATTTGCCAAAAATCAGGCTTTTGCATTAAACCAAGCAAGTTTCAAAATTTGACCTTAAACTCAAGTTCAAGGTCAAATCAGGGTCATTTTGAGGTCAAGGTGAAAATTGGTCAGGACAAAACCATCGAAAAAAGGTTATTTTTTCTTGTTCCAGGATAAAAATAGTAAGCGCAACCATTATTTTGGTCTTAAAACTTGCGCATAAGGAATATCAAAGGAACAAATTTACATTTAGTGTAAAAAAAGATAAAGAATGTGTGTTTTCGGGTCAGAAACAAACAAATATGGAGCTTCATAGAAGCGCTCATTTAGGTGATCGCCATTAGATGTTCTTTGCTGTGTTACATAGTACACTGTGGTAGATGTCCTTTTTAGATTGAATAGTTTGATAAATGCTAAGCATGCGATATACCAAAAATGTCAGAGGAAGAAACACTTTTTATCCATAAGTATTACATGTAGAGTTGCAGGAATACCAACTGCAGGATGTGGGTCAAAGGTCAAAGGTCATCAAGTGCAATGGGCCTCATAAGTAAGACTTTGCCGTTAATCTCAGTCTCATCCGTCCTCCTATTTCATTGCTTCATCAATGACAATGTTTGCACAAGGTGGAGTGACATTCAATTACATGATATTAAAGAATCTTATCCCCCATTTCATTTTCTACTTGTTGGCAGCCTTATCACTTGCACGTTAGGTTGTACAGAGACCTGAAGTTGTGTATATATAAAAACATTAGAAATCTGTAGTTAATACGAAATATGGGGTGGGGGTAACTAAATCTGTTCTAAAATATGACATATACAACAGACTGCAACAAATGACCCCTCGTTAGAATTGTATAGAGACATGCTTTTGTATGAATCTGTATTTTAAAAACAATTTGACCTTGAACACAAGTTGAAGGTCAAATCAGGGTCATTTTGAGGTCAAGGTGAAAATTGGGGAGGCAAAAACCAACGAAAAAAGGTTATTTTTTCTTGTTCCAGGATAAAATTAGTAAGCACAACCATTATTTTGGTCTTAAAACTTGCGGAACAAATTTACATTTGGTGTAAAAAAAAAAGAAGAATGTGTGTCTTCAGGTCAAAAATAAACAAATATGGGGGCTTCATAGAAGTGCTCATTTAGATGTTCGCCATAACATGTTCTTAACTGTGTTACATAGTCCACTGTGGTAGACGTCCTTGTTAGATTGAATAGTTTGATAAATGCTAAGCATGCTATGTACCAAAAATGTCAGAGGAAGAAACACGTTTTATCCAGAAGTATTACATGTAGAGTTGCAGGAATACCATCTCTAGGATGTGGGTTAAAAAGTCAAAGGTCATCAAGTGCAATGGGCATTATAAGTAAAGCTGCGGTCAATTTCAGTCTTATCTGTCCTCCTATTTCTTTGCTTCATCAATGACAATATTTGCGCAAGGAGGAGTGACATTCAATTCCATAATATTAAAGAACCGTATTCCCTATTTCATTTTCTACTTGTTAGCAGCCTTATTGCTTGCACATTAAGTTTGTACAGAGGCCTGAAGTTGTGTGTATATAAAACATTAGAAATCTGTAGTAAATACGAATTATGGGGTGGGGGTAACAAAATCTGTTCTAAAATATGACATATACAACAGACTGCAACAAATGAGCCCTCGTTAGAATTGTATAGAGACAGGCTTTTGTATGCATCTGTATTTCAAAAACAATTTGACCTTGAACTCAAGTTGAAGGTCAAATCAGTGTCATTTTGAGGTCAAGGTGAAAATCATTGAGGTCAAATACATCGAAAAAAATGTCATTTTTTCATGATCCAGGATACAAATTAGGGATGTCATCGATAGTCGACAAATCGATCGATCGACATTTTCACTTTGTCAATTAAATCGGATCGAATGGTCGGGTATCGAATCGAAATAATCGATATTCTGCAACCCAATTGCGGCGTATGATTATTAATAAAAAATACACCTTTCCCAGATATTTTCATATTAAACTAACGCAACGTAAAACTCTGACTAAGTATTGAACAATTTTTCTATGGCTTTTGTAAGAGAAATGGGAAGGAATGGTGTACTTTACTCAGGCATATGGCCATGACACAGGTTATCGAACTGAATCGAATGCAATCGACATATATCGGAAAGAGTATAGCAATTTATCAAATTGAAAAAAAGGGATATCAGTGACATCCCTACAAATAATTGTGCCCTACAAGCATGTTACGGTGTATCGAATCGAATCGAATCGAATCGAAATATATATCAATTAATCGAATCGATAAAATTTCATATCAATGACATCCCTAATACAAATCGTAAGTACAACAATTCTTTTGGTGATAAAATATGCGCACAAGGTTGAAAATAGGATAAGTTCTCCTTGAGTGCATAGAAAAAGGAAGAAAATGAGTTCTTGGGTCCAAAATAGACATATCTGGTGCTTGATTGAGGCGCCCATGTTGGTGTCTGCCATGATACTGTGTGGTCTAAGGCACCGCCACTGACTGCACTCTGCCTCTGCCTGGGTTCGAATTCCGGCCTGGGCATGTGGGAAAGTTTCCAGTGACTTGGGGTTAGGCGATGGTTTTTGCCGGGTACTCCGGTTTCCTCCACTACTTACAACTGGCTAGTCACGAATTAGCCATAATTGGCATAAATGTGACGAAAAACAAAATTCGAAGTCCAAAGCCATGAGAAGTCCTTTACAGCATATCCTGGTTTACAATGGTAAAAGTCCTTATTAGAATGAAGTTTGATAAATGCAATATACCAAAGGTGTCAGGGGCTCAAACACTTAATATCTGACATAAGTACAAGTAGTGTTCCAGAAATAGTCTCTCCTGTGTATGGGTCAAAGTTCAAAGGTCATCTAGTGCATTGAGGCCTATAAGTAAGATTTTGTGATTAATTAATGTCTCATCGGGTCTCCTATTCAACTGCTTTATCAATGACAATAATTGCACAAGATGCAGTGGCATTCAATAACATAATATTAAAGAATCTTATCCCCCATTTCATTTTCGCCTTGTTGGCAGCCTTATCTCTTGCACGTTAAGTTAGCATAGCATAAATAAAATACACTAATTACAACTGAGTGACAGAAATGACGCCCCATTATACGCTTTATTAGATAAATGGGTGCGGGGTAATCATACAATCTGAACTATATAAGTGAATGAAACAGATGACCCCTTATTAGAATGGTCAGGCTTTTGCATGAATGCATATAATATTTTGTAATTTGACCTTGACACTAAATTCAAGGTCAAATAATGATCATTTTGAAGTCAAGGTGAAAATCTCTGAGGCGCAAAATCATTGAAAAACGGTTATTTTGTCTTATTCCAGGATAAGAATATATCCCCAAGAATAATGACATAGGATATTTGATTTCCAATATGAGCAAATTTTGTTAACCCCACCCCGTAATTCGTACTTACTACAGATTTCTAATGTTCTTATATATACACAACTTCAGGCCTCTGTACAAACTTAACGTGCAAGCAATAAGGCTGCCAACAAGTAGAAAATGAAAAAGGGAATAAGGTTCTTTAATTTTATGTAATTGAATGTCACTCCACCTTGTGCAAATATTGTCATTGATGAAGCAAAGAAATAGGAGGACAGATGAGACTGTAATTGACCGCAGTCTTACTTATAAGGCCCATTGCACTTGATGACCTTTGACCTTTGACCCAAATCATGGAGATGGTATTCTTGCAACTCTACATGTAATACTTCTGGATAAAAAGTGTTTCTTCCTCTGACATTTTTGGTAGATAGCATGCTTAGCATTTATCAAACTTTTCAATCTAACAAGGACGTCTACCACAGTGGACTATGTAACACAGCAAAAAAACATCTAATGGCGAACACCTAAATGAGCGCTTCTATGAAGCTCCATATTTGTCTGTTTTTGACTTGAAAACACACATTCTTCATCTGTTTTTACACTAAATATAATTTTTTTTCTTTGATATTCCTTATGCGCAAGTTTTAAGAACAAAATAATGGTTGTGCTTTCTATTTTTATCCTGGAACAAGATAAAATAACCTGTTTTCAATGGTTTTGTCCTCACCAATTTTCACCTTGACCTCAAAATGACCCTGATTTGACCTTCAACTTGTGTTCAAGGTCAAATTGTTTTTGAAATACAGATGCATACAAAAGCCTGTCTCTATACAATTCTAACGAGGGGTCATTTGTTGCAGTCTGTTGTATATGTCATATTTTAGAGCAGATTTTGTTACCCCCACCCCATAATTCGTATTTACTACAGATTTCTAATGTTTTTATATATACACAACTTCAGGCCTATGTAAAAACTTAATGTGAAAGCGATAAGGCTGCCAACAAGTAGAAAATGAAATGGGGAATAAGGTTCTTTAATATTATTGAATTGAATGTCACTCCACCTTGCACAAATATTGTCATTGATGAAGCAATAACATAGGAGGACGGATGAGACTGAAATTGACCGCAAAGTCTTGCTTATAAGGCCCATTGCACTTGATGACCTTTGACCTTTTACCCACATCCTAGAGATGGTATTCCTGCAACTCTATATGTAATACTTCTGGATAAAAAGTGTTTCTTCCTCTGACATTTTTGGTATATAGCATGCTTAGCATTTATCAAACTATTCAATGTAACAAGGACGTCTACCACAGTGGACTTTGTAACACACCAAAGAACATTTTATGGCGAACACCTAAATGAGCGCTTCTATGAAGCTCCATATTTGTTTGTTTCTGACCTGAAAACCCACATTCTTTATCTTTTTTTACACTAGATGTAAATTTGTTCCTTTGATATTCCTTATGCTCAAGTTTTAAGACCAAAATAATGGTTGTGCTTACTATTTTTATCCTGGAACAAGAAAAAATAACCTTTTTTCTATGGTTTTGGCCTCACCAATTTTTACCTTGACCTCAAAATGACCCTGATTTGACCTTGAACTTGAGTTCAAGGTCAAATTTTGGAACTTGCTTGGTTTTATTCAAAAGCCTGATTTTTGGCAAATGTAACAAGGGTCATTGGTTACCGTCAGTTGTTTAGTTTAGAATTTATGGTGGATTTTGTTACCCCTACCCCATTAATTTTTCTATATTTTTTAAATCTGCCATTTTTGATACACACAACTTCAGGCCTCTGTACAAACTTAACGTGCAAGAGATAAGGCTGCTAACAAGTAGAAAATTGAATGGGGGATGCTGCTCTTTCATTTGGTACAAAGAAACCTTCCTCCAACTCTCCGCACGCAAAACTCCAAAAATAAGGCCTATTTCAGAATTGGCTCATGGACTATAGATGCAAACAATCAAATAAAACACCTGACTCACCTGTCCATGGCTGCCAACAGAGACTGGATTCTTGTCTGCATCATCTCCAACACACCTGATGAGAGAAAAGAAGCCACACAATCTAAAAAATACTTTACATTCATGAATCATTAAGTCCTTGATGAGCAAGGTTCCATTGTCTTTTAATACTACTTATAAACATAGATGCATGTGGTATAATAACATAATGAAATTCTTTTATTTTAGGCTTTTTAAAGTGCTTTTTGTTTTTTTAGACTAAGATTATGTATCAATGAAAAAAATATAACATGAACCTAACTTTCCCAAAAAATCAGCATGTGAATTTTAATAATTGCAAACTTTTATAGGAATATTTTTTTTTCTTATCTATCTCTGAATCATTTTCAATAATTCTAACTAATGATCTTTAATAAATTAATGCTTTACCTTCCAAAGTTTCAATGCCAGTTGCTTGCGACAGGAGGTCCTCATGATGTTCAACAACCTGCCAAGAAAAACAATCATGTATGAAGCACAACATCCATGTGTCTACATTATTGGACAGTTTCCCAGATACGAGAGTAAGACTGCAGTAAAGGGCCTGTCTGACTAGAAATTGTCACACCTTGTAGCCCTACCAAACAAGTAGAAATGGAGAAAAAAGCACTAAAACCACAACCTTAAGACAACAGCACTCAGTAAATTTACCAAATGATTCAGTATATTGATATTTTCATTGTCACATACTTATTTTAAGTGGTTATTTTACTAATCACCTTTGTGTAATATAATCAAATAAACATTAGAGTAGGGCTAGTTGTTTCTTAAGGCTATTAAATAGCCCTACTGGCCACTATACCTCTTTGGTACAAATGTAAGGTATAGACAAATTAGATGTGTTTTTCCCACATCAAACTTTCGTTTCTTTAAAAGCTATCAACTTCCTGTGTGAATTATCAAGAATTCACATAAGCCCTATAAACCTTTGAATCGTGGCGTTGCACTGACAAGAGTAATATTGATATGATAACCTCCCCCCCCCCCCCCCCCCCCTCCTGGCTTGTTCAAAATGTAAAAACATATACAAACCAGTCTTTCTCTTCAGACTTCAAGAGCCCATAGCACTTAAACACTCAACAATTACTGGCTGCTGAAGACCAAGCATTAAATAAGTCCATCAAGCAAGCTGAAATGGTTGCAGGAGAGCTAAGATATTTGCTGTACTCTGGACTAGCTCTATAATAATACTTCAGAAATATGTAGGCTTTGATAAAGGAAATGTGCCAAACCTGTGAATGTATCTCTTTGTCTAGCAGGTGTATACCCTCTGCTAGTTTTGCCAGCTGCTGTGAGATGGCCAGTCCCTGGATGAGCTTACTGGCATGTGCTTTGGCATCCAGCTCCTCAGAAAGGAACTTATTGAACGTTTCTGAAAGAAAAATTCACATTCTGTACAGACTATAAAAGATGCTTTTAAGGTAAGGGAGTAGGGGTCTCAGATGGGTAGGAAATATCATCTCTAAAAGCATACATGTGCTTAGGCAAGAAAGGAACTTGCGGGAAGTGTCTGGAAACAAAATACCTTTTTAAATTAAAAACACTAAATGACAAGTTAAAGCAAAGTTTCATATGAGAAAGGGGGTACTTTCTTTAAGCAGGAGCAATTAATTTTAAGTCATTCTAGTCATTTTTATTTATGAACTCTTTAATTAAAGTGCAATGTAAAACTATAGATTGTGGAACCCTTCCAGCTGATTCGGATACAAACATACCCTTTCATGAACTTAATTGTCATAAATGTTAACTCTCTGATATGAAAACTATCACAGAATCTTTTAAATAATATTTAACTGCATTTAACAATATGGAACCAAGTATTATAGTAAGTACTAGGAACGTGGTTTACAATGAATGATTTGCTGTCCAAGCTGTGAGGTCTCAAATATAACTTTATGGAAAGGACTGTGGATGTTTAATTAAAAAATGAGGCTATCAATATTACTTGATAAATCTATTAATTTTGTATACAGTATATGAATAGATGATGCAAGCAGGTTGAATGACATGATTTTCAAGTTTGTTATATCAAAGGGGGGGTCATTTAGCCTGCCTCCGGCTAAAGCTTTACTTTAGGTTGATTATGCAGGCATCTGCCTTTTTTTTTTTATTGATTTCAGACTTAAAACTCTCCTTGTTTATAGCGAGCGAAGCTCGAAAGGCCGCAGGCCTTTCGCGAGGCCTCGCAATCCATCAATTGAGCGTGTGTGTATATGAGTGTATATGGCGTCACTATCACTATAAGAAATACATACACGGACCCAGAAAGTTGTCACCGTCCCACGTGCGGGACAACAATATCGTCCAACGTGCGAGGCAACGTGCGGACCACTTCCGTTCTGGAGGAATCTTTAGTAGGTTAAGTAACGACCGATTTCATTGGTCGACAATGACGTAATGTGCAGTACAACAATACCAAACACTTACATTTCATCCCATTGGATGAAATGCATGAATGCACGTGCGTGAATGAAAGTGGCCGCTTCTACATGTATATCCACGTTAAAACTTAATTTCTCGCCCGTCCGTGGCTCAATTCTAATGCAGTTTAGAACCGCCTGAATTCATTCTACTGACCATTGCGGTTTAGATCGATAGAACCGCCAGAATTCATTGTACTGGCCATTGAATTCTCGTCAAAATCAGTTGCGAAATATGAATGCAATTCAATTCTAATGCAGTTTAGAACCGCCTGAATTCATTCTACTGACCATTGCGGTTTAGATCGATAGAACCGCCAGAATTCATTGTACTGGCCATTGAATTCTCGTCAAAATCAGTTGCGAAATATGAATGCAATTCAATTCTAATGCAGTTTAGAACCGCCTGAATTCATTATACTGACCATTGCGGTTTAGATCGATAGAACCGCCAGAATTCATTGCACTGGCCATTGAATTCCCGTCAAAATCAGTTGCAAAATATGAATGAAAGTGGCCGCTACTACATGTATATCCACGTTAAAACTGAATTTCTCGCCCGTCCGTGGCTCAATTCTCGGCTCGCTTCCTGGCCATACCACGTCGTGGCCGCTACTATATCCAAGTTATAACTGAATTTCTCGCCTGTCCGTGGGTCAATTTTAATGCGGTTTAGATCGATAGAACCGCCAGAATTCATTCTACTGGCCATTGCATTCTCGTCAAAATCAGCTGCGAAATATAAATTTTAAGACAGTTTAAAATCGTAATGTTTTGTATGCCATTAATTTACGGTCAATCAATGCTGTATTTTGGTCAGAAGTAAAAAAAAAAAATGATCATCCAAAGCTTCGCTCGCTTCCTGGCCATGCCAGCGTCATATTACATCTTAGAAGATTGAAACATTGCCTAACCCCCTTCCTGTAAGGCCTTAAAAAAAGAAATTGTTTGTTTCCTGTAACGGTCTGAAAAAAAATAGGGTAGGTAGGTCGGTAAAAAAAAATTGTCATTATTTTTTTTGGTCAAAAAAGTGTGTTTTATGCATGTTTTACGTAGATTGGGAGTTGGGAGGGCGGAAAAAACTTTAGGTTAGGGATTTTTTTTAATAAAAACTTGTTAGGGTAGGGTTACAGGAAACAAACAACTGTTTTAGGCCTAGAACTAACTTTATGGAAAGGTAAAAGGTACACCTCTACATATTCCTAGACAGCAGGGCATCTGGGCTTCATTTGCACACCCAAACCCTCAATAATCACCCTTGGGACACCAAATATAATCTGATTAATTTCTTAAAATGTCAATTTCAGGCAAATAATTGATTCTTTCCACCTCAATACAATTCCCATGACATGGTATAATTGGGATGAGGATATTTAAGTATGCCTTATTTCAACAAGTACGTGTATGTTTATGATCAGAGTATATTGTGTCCTCCCTTGAAAAACAGGAAAACCAGAGTGCACTAATTGGCATTGTCCCCAATCAGCCAATACCTCTCCCCCACCAAAAGCAGTGACCGGACATGTGAGCGATAATTAAGGAAAACAAGTCGTGCCACGTCAAACGAGTGGAAAAGAGTCGTCATAAATCCTATTCAAAACAATAGTCCGTTACTTTTCTCATCTTAAAAAATCCCAACATTACTTCTACATATTTGGTAAAGACAATTTCATTACACGAGGCTAGCGTAAAAACATATAAACCACAAACCATCGTCTCCAAGTTGTTGGAGAAGCTCCGCCTCCATTTTGCTTAGTGGCCTTGACCTTCACAAACTGGTCCTAATCAGTTGATACATTGTAAGCTTATAGTTGATACAGAGATATGTATGTTTCTCTACATATCTCTGGTTAGGTCCCAATAACCACAGGCATAACATGAGAGAAATGCAAGCCTGATATTCATTTGTTTTTGTTCAAATGGGATGTACATGTTTTTCTTATTTTTGTAATTATTTTTCCATGTTTATCTTTTTGTCTTTTTCTCCCTTCCAATTCATACAAGTTAACGATTTCACTAATTGATCCAACTTTATGCCTCATCTTCATCTAGTATACTCAATCCAGAGATATGTACATATATATCAGTACTAACCTTTAAGCCACAGGTCTCATACACACGCTATCCTCACGATCCTTATTTTCTCCTATTCATCTAATAATGTATGTATACTACATGTATTTCTTTTTTTTTAAATGGATGATTGACCGTGACACTCAACAGTATCCAGATATGTAAATACACAAAAAGCTGAAAAACAAGACCACAAGTGTTACAAGCCTACCTACTGGCTAATGATCTCCTGGGATCGTTAGCTTACATCAGAGACATAAATTTGAAGTCTCTGGACCATAGACAATTGTTTCTGGGGCACAGACAATTTTTCCTGGAGCACAGCAATTTTTGGTGGACACTGTGCGACAATCTGTTTAAATATTGTCAACAGATTAGACTACCATATCAGCCTTGGTAGCATTAATAAAGATCTAGTCCAATCAATAGGCTGTATCAATAAATGGAGTTTATACATGTTGCCAGGTTCTAAATACAATCTGTATCTTAAAATGAAAGGAAAACATAGTCTTATTTGGTCGTGCTTCCTTCCTGCTCCTAAATTCAATGTATAGTGCTTTCTGGACTCATTAGCCTGGCATGGTTTAACAAACTCAAATAAGTTCGAAAGGAAATGGTGTGCGTAGACATGTTTGGTCAGCCAGCCATACATGTGAGAAGGTTGCCAGTGACATGGGGATAGACAGTGCAGCACTCCAACACATTCAACTAGTCATTCAACTAGTCATATTTTAGCCTCAACGAATGCCAGAAAATGTGATGATAAAAAGAATGCCAAAAAATCTATCTATATTTTCCTATTGATGCACTGGCAATCTTCAAATGACAATTGAAAACACATCTGTTCAAAGATGTATATATCAATTAACTATGTGGATATCAAAATCTATCCTTTGACAATGGAATGTAATGCGCCTTTGAGAATGTTTATATGGAAAGGGCGCAATATCAAATGACAATATTATTATTATTATTATTATTATTATTATTTTTGATAGATACTATTTGAGATATCATTTCATCAATCAGATAGGACCTGTTTAGTGCAAGGACTATATTGCGCATTCGTTTCATATTAGGTGCATCTTTGGTATTTGTCATATATCATATATTTTCGCTTAGTTATTTTCTTAAATATTCTCAATAAAATATACATTCATGGTTTTATTCTAAATGTATAGTCTGTCTAAATTCGTTATAAATATATGAATGATAAGCTTAGCGGTTCACTCCCGTTAAATGAAATGAACGCGCCCAGGTCATTTGTCAACACGCGTTTCAGTGGAAGCATGTGAAGTGGTAGCCTGCTGAAATGACGAAATTCAATACTGATAGTATCGTCCAGAAATACGATTCCTGCATGGACACGACAGAATCAACATGGCAAAAGCCCATGGAACTCTTCAACCAGAAAGATGTTGTGAAAATATGTGCTCCTATGGTTAGATACTCAAAGTAAGTTTGCATCTCCCTTTCAAACTCAAAGTTCATCTTCAACTTGAAGTTCAGGTGTTGGCAAAGCAATGTGTTGGATGTCCAGTACTATATTTGACCTAGTTTAAACATCTGGTTTATCTGTATGTTGTGACGCCAATAACTAAAAAAGACTTGCAGCAGACGCCTTTTTACATTATCCTTATTTCATGTAACCAGATAACACTATTAACAGCACCTGCTACATTTCTTTACTTTGGTGCTGGTGCCTCACTGCCTGCAGCCTGGTATCCTATTTTATAAGTACTAGCAATCTCCCCGTGCGATGCACGGGTTTGGATTGTAATTCCAAATAAGTGATAATTAGTGGAAGAAGAGAGTCAACATTTACGACACTGAAAATGAATACAATACTGGAGATAAAGAAGTTATTGAAGAGACATAGTGCAAAAAAACAAAGACCCAAGAAAGACAATAAATATGTGCAGAGAATTTTAAAAAGATGATTTTAAGATGCACAAAAAATGAGAGAATGATAAACCGTAAATTAAAGAAAATGCAATAATGAATAAACACCGAAAGGATGCACAGAAATATAAGAGAGCGAATTGAAGAGTGAAAAACAAAAATAAGTAGGAAGATAAAATGAAGAAAAGTAAAAAGTAAAATGATGCAAAGACAAATATGAGAAAGGTCAAGAGAGAAAGATACAGGATACAGAAATAGCATGAGTGAAAAAAGTAAAGGCAGGATACAGCAGAAAGCATTGGAAAAAGATCTACTGAGTATAAAAAGACTTCCAATACAGGATAGAGCATTGATAAAAAAAGAAGAGAAAATGCAAAGAATAATTGAGAGAACAAAAAAGTGAAATAATGAACTTCAGATGATATGAACAGCAAATGCAGAAAAAAGGAAAGGAGGATGTGGATAAGACAATTTTTGAAAAAAAAGTTAAAACGCAAAGAACCATGCAGGAAATTGAGAAAACAAAGTTAAATGATGAAAATCCGATTATATAAACAGCAAATGCAGAAAAAAGGAAAGAAGACAAATACAAACTATCAAAACTTGAGTGCTCCAATATTGGCGCCCCTCCCCCAATTTCGAAATCTATTTTCCTAATTACCCCCCACTCCCTAGATTTCTGAATACCCACGACACCCCCCCCCCCCCCCCCCCCCATTCTGAATTGATATTATTACTGACGTACCCCCTTATGCCGATTTGCAAATTGTTTTCCGCGCCAACTTTTTGCCCCTTACCCTCCTCCCCCTAACCCCAATTCTGAACTACATTTATCTTTTTTTACCAGCCCCTATTACCCCAAGTTCTGAATACTAAGGACTTGCCACCCTCCCCCTAGATACTGAATTGTCAGTATGCCCCCCACCTCCCCAAACTATAAATTGTTTTCTGCCCCCTCCATCACATTTTTAAGTGAATCAGCTCAGGGGACATGTGCCCCTTAACCCCCAAAATCTAAATACCCCCTAACCCGAATTTGGAAATCTATTTTTCTTTTTTTAACGACCCCCACTCCCCTGAGTTCTGAATACCCTTGACCCCCACCCCTATCCCCTAACTCCCCATGAGTTTTGAATAATTTTTTGTCCCGCCCCAACACTTTTTTTAAAAGGATCAGCTTGTAGGCGATTTTGACTTCCCAATTCTGAATGCCTAGTAAGCCCCTCCCACCCCCCCCCCCCCCCCCCCCTCCTACAAATCTGAACTCTATTTTCTTTTTTTTTTCTAAGATCCCCACTCCCCTGGGTTCTAAATAAATATGCACGGGATTTCATCCACAAAGTAGAGTACGGGGTGAACGAATCCAAGTCTAAAGGGGGATGGGGGGGTTTGCGGAGAAGGGAAGAGTGGGAAAGAATTTGCCCATACCTCCCCCCCTTCCCTAAATTCCCCAACTCCCTATTAATTCTGAATTGTTTTCCACTTTCTAAAATGCCCCCCGAATTCTGAATTGGTATTATTTCACACCACCTTCTTCCGCTATGTTCTGAATTGTTTTTCGCCCTCCTCCCTCAGCTTGGAGGAAATTTTGCCCCTTACCCCCTCACTCTAACGGTCTAACCCCAATTCTGAACTGTTTTTTTTCTTATTTTAACAACCCTCATCAACCCAAATTCTGAATACTCAGGACCTGCCCCCTCCTCCTAAAATATAAATTGTTATTATTTCAACCTGTCGCAAAATCTTCATGTCTTAAAAGATTTAAAAAGCAAACTGAGAAGCATGTAGAAAAATTATTCTAACAATCTACAACGCATTAAAATTGACCCACGGAAAGGCGTAGCTTCGGTTCATTTACTTTCATACTGACTAAAAGATAGCATAGATTCAGCGAAAAAAAATTGACAAAAAATTACAATTTCAACCTGTTGCAAAATATTCCTTTCTTAACAGATTTAAAGGCAAACTGAGGAGCATGTAAAAGAACTTGTGGTGGTTCTAATAATCTAAACCGCATTAAAATTGACCCACGGAAAGGCGTAGCGTCAGATGATTTCATTTCATACTGAGCAAAAGATAGTATAAATTCAGGGAAAAAAATTGCCATAAAAATTATAATTTTAACCTGGCGCAAAATCTTCATTTCTTAAAAGATTCGAAAGCCAATTGAGAAGCCTGTAGAGGAACTTGTGGCGGTTCTAATAATCCAAACCGCATTAAAATTGACCCACGCAAAGGCGTAGCTTCCGATGATTTCAGTTCATACTGGGCAAAATACAGCATAGATTCAGCGAAAAATAATGCCATAAAAATTACAATTTCAACCTGTCGCAAAATGTTCATTTCTTCACAGATTCGAAAGTAAATTGGGAAGCATGTAGAGGAACTTGTGGCGGTTCTAACGATCCGCTTTAGAATTGATCCGCGGAAAGGCATAGCTTCGGATGCTTTCATTTCATACTGAGCAAAAGATGGTATAAGTTCAGCGAAAAAGAATGCCATAAAAATCATAATTTCAACCTGTCACAAAATCTTCATGTCTTAAAAGATTTGAAAGCAAACTGAGAAGCATGTAGAAAAATGATTCTAGCAATCTACAACGCATTAAAATTGACCCACGGAAAGGCGTAGCTTCGGTTCATTTGATTTCATACTGACCAAAAGATAGCATAGATTCAGCGAAAAAAAATTGACAAAAAATTACAATTTCAACCTGTTGCAAAATATTCCTTTCTTAACAGATTTAAAGGCAAACTGAGGAGCATGTAAAAGAACTTGTGGTGGTTCTAATAATCTAAACCGCATTAAAATTGACCCACGGAAAGGCGTAGCGTCAGATGATTTCATTTCATACTGAGCAAAAGATAGTATAAATTCAGGGAAAAAAATTGCCATAAAAATTATAATTTTAACCTGGCGCAAAATCTTCATTTCTTAAAAGATTCGAAAGCCAATTGAGAAGCATGTAGAGGAACTTGTGGCGGTTCTAACAATCCAAACCGCATTAGAATTGACCCACGGAAGGGCGCGTAGCTTCAGATGATTTCATTCCATACTGAGCAAAAGATAGTATAAATTCAGCGAAAAGAAATTGCCATAAAAATTATAATTTCAACCTGGCGCAAAATCTTCATTTCTTAAAAGATTCGAAATCCAATTAAGAAGCATGTAGAGGAACTTGTGGCGGTTCTAACGATCCAAACCGCATTAGAATTGACCCACGGAAAGGCGTAGCGTCAGATAATTTCATTTCATACTGAGCAAAAGATAGTATAAATTCAGCGAAAAAAATTGCCATAAAAATTATAATTTCAACCTGGCGCAAAATCTTCATTTCTTAAAAGATTCAAAAGCCAATTGAGAAGCATGTAGAGGAACTTGTGGCGGTTCTAACAACCCAAACCGCATTAGAATTGACCCACGGAAAGGCGTAGCGTCAGATGATTTCATTTCATACTGAGCAAAAGATGGTATAAATTCAGAAAAAAAAATTGCCATAAAAATTATAATTTCAACCTGTCGCAAAATCTTCATTTGTTAAAAAATTTCGAAAGCCAATTGAGAAGCATGTAGAGTAACTTGTGGCGGTTCTAAAAATCCAAACCGCATTAGAATTGACGCACGCAAAGGCGTAGCTTCAGATGATTTCATTTCATACTTCAAGCAAAACCTGACATATTTTAGTTACGGTCACTGTCAATAGAGGGCGCTGCAAAATTTCCCGCCGAAACGCCGAGTAGCAGACGCTGCACGCGGCGGACATCGCCGATCGAACGAAAAATCAGCAAATCATAAATTGTAAAGTTGGAAAACTATAAACTATGACTCGGAAAGTAATGATACAGGTATTTTAATATGAAAAATAAAACTCTCTGGGAGAAATATAAAAAAAATAGGGTACCCAGCTGCCTCGGCACCGGAACAAAATGGCGCGGACCATGAAGTGCACGGCGATTCATAATAAGGATTTGGCTGAGCTATAATCAGACTGTCTTCAGAATAATGCCCCAGATTGCCAGAACAGTTTATTTTATCAGAACTCTTGGTACATGTACTATATAACATGATATGCTATTGATCATACTAAATCATAGCATGATTAACTGATTATTTGATAATGTTCAACTGTCAACATAACTAAGATGATAGGCAAGTGGTATATAAGGTCTCACTGACTGCTCTCTAGATTTCTTATCACTACCCAGGTTGGAGTCAAGCTTAAAACTTGCCAGTGACTTTGTGCCAGAATATGGATATCTCCAACTTAAAATACTACTGCCACTAACTAGTCATGGTCAGAGACGTATATACCCAGGTGTTTTGGAAGTCCCTGTCATGGTTTAGCAGCAATATGGTAAATAAAATGTCATGTTAATGAGCACTAAAGAGATATATTCTCAAAATCCTACAGCCTATCATACACTGCCACTCTGGCAAAGAAATCACAATTCAAACAAACCCTTTGTAATATATGCTATGAACATTCAATTATAAAGTATGAAATAGTTGCATGTTGATCATCAGATTTGATTATTGCCGAGATCATAAAAATGAACATCTGCATGGATAGGACGCCATGGGATCAACTGATATACCCCCGCTTTCAGCCAATAAGCATGCTCTATGCTCTTCAGCCAGATCCATGACCACCCAAGTGCAGCACTAATTATACTTAAAGCGCTGAACTACCACTTGATTCTTGCGTTGCATATTGGGTCTGATATGATTGTATGGTAATTTGCGCCTGATTATTATTAAAATGTAAATCAAGCTTAATTGGAGGGTCACAAACAATATTTTATGAGCAAATATTAGTGATATCTCCTCATATTAAGGTTGGGACAAGATAAGAGCGAAGAATGTTTATTTCAACTGAACTCCAGAACTATGGTAATTAGCCACATTGCAAATCCAAAGTCTCTATATTTTGAAGAACGAATGGTGATGTACCTAGGAAGTTGTTTATAACTTTGCATGTATATCATATTCTTGATCTCACAAATCCTTTTAGTTTTACCTAAAAATTTAAAAATCAAAAGGTAGTTTATTAACTTAAATATATTCATTTTATGAATCAACCTGTTTTGCAAGAAAAGGAGTTAAGCACTCAAATAAATAGAATGCTCAAACAGCAGTTGACCAGCGATTTTCAGGGAGTCTTTTAGACATCCTTTATGTTAAAGGTTATGCACTGAAGTAAACTGATAGTTAAATATAACTAGTGTCACAACCAAACCCAGGATGTCCACTTGACACATCCTGTATGCTGTCTTACCTTTATAGTACATAACAATATTTAGTAGGCCAGCCCCTTTGTTATCAATATGTACTAGCTGACCTCTCTATTTGATGTAAATACTGTATCACTGATAATGATTGGTCAGTCTATCTCTTGCACTTGCTCAAATAAAGAGTGCTCAGCCCACACTAGTATGAAAGCCTAGTGTTGTTCAAGTTATCATTGAATACAAGCCCACAAACACGTGTTTACCTTGCCTGACTACCACACCTCACAAACATAAAAAATAACTATGTACATTGTATCAAAGTTTGGCTTAATTTGAAACATTGGTGCAAGCAAAATGATACTATGTTTACAACTCAATTTTAAGACTTAATGAAATATGACATATAATGTAGGAATACTTCTTATTTGTGGTAAAACTACTGAAACTCCAAACTGTATCTTCATAGAAGTAAGATTATGATCCAGTATAAGTATGTAATATATATATATATATATATATATATATATATATATATATATATATATATATTATATATATTTATATATATATATATATATATATATATATATATATATATATATATATATATATATATATATATATATATATATATATATATATATATGTGTGTGTGTGTGTGTGTGTGTGTGTGTGTGTGTGTGTGTATATGTGTGTGTGTATGTATGTTTATGTATGTTTATATGTGACAGTGTGTACATTTAGGTTTGAATGTACCTAAAACACCTGTTTCTGAACCATAGAATATGTCAGTAAAAGCTACCCTTTATTATTTTAGGTTAGCTTTTCGAAACCTAGTGAGGAGGTATGATTGTGATTTGGCTTTCACTCCCATGATAATTGCCAACTCCTTTGTCCACTCAGCCAAAGCCAGAGACAGTGAGCTGACCACCAATAAAGGTAGGGGGCGTGTAGCTGGATTCAGTAACATATGAATTGAGAGGTTGTGACTCTGATATTAAAAACTTCATGATCATGGCTTCCTTTTGGAGCACATCTTGGCTGACTGCTTCCTATTGGCTAATGAATGCACTGATCCTCTCCAGGGCACCAGTTGCCTGTGGGCTCTTTTAATAGATCCAATGCTGGGGTTTTTAATCATAAGCCAAGCCTAAACAAAACCCACATATTAGGTCTTCATGGCAATTAGTCATTGAATAACTGGCATCCTTTTGTTATCAAATAGCAGTTGGGAAAGGGGGATGGTTAGCATAGAACAAAACCTACCTATTAGGTCTTTATGGCAATTAGTCATTGAATCTCTGACATCCTTTTGACATCAAATAGCAGTTGGGAAAGGGGGATGGTTAGCATAGATCAATTATTCCTTAGGAAACCCTGTAAATAACTGCAATTGACAGTTTTCCAGTACTGCAAACTGAAATGTGTTCAAATAGGCAGCAAATTTGGTCCCTCAATCAGTCCAAAATTTGGAAGCAACCAGTCAACATGATCAAGAGAGTGTATAAGGAATTGCCTATTGTGAAGAAAGTTGATCTTTGAAAAGAAGCAGGTAACTTTGACTTTGATTCTATTTCACCAACCTCCAAATATTCAGAAACTGGATAATTGAACATCTAAGTACATTGAACTCTTTTTCCATGAGTTTTCAATTGTAGACCGGTTCCACTGTGCATACATGTATCTAGTCATAAAGACACTGATCACCTTACTAGCCATGGCTTCTTGGGCCACTGCTGGGATGAATGATTATATAGCTTTGTCTATATAATACTATATAAATAAGACATTTTCTGAGATATCCACTGAGTAGGGAATGGTACTGATATTCTATATAATTCAAATATTGATATGTACATGTGTAGTTAAATTAAAAACCTGCGTACATTGAACACTTTTTCTATGAGTGTTCAATTGTAGACCGGTTCCACTGTACATACATGTTTCTAGTCATAAATACACTGATCACCTTACTAGGCATGGCTTCTTGGGCCACTGCTGGGATGAATGATTATATAGCTCTGTCTATATAATACTATATAAATAAGACATTTTCTGAGATATCCACTGAGTAGGGAATGGTACCGATATTCTATATAATTCAAATATTGATATGTACATGTGTAGTTGGAAAAATAATTGTATTCTTTGAAATCTGTTTTGTTGATACTGTTTAACAATATAAAGTTGAAATAGCTACTACCTTGAGATCTACATACTAAGGCTGTTTGCTATTGATTAGTGGAATGATTGAAGTCAATTGTGCTGGTAGGCAGGAAGTATTGTTAAAATATTGTTACAATATCATAATTTTAATATGATATATCAATTATCATATTGTGAAAATCTTAAAGGTGACAATCCCTACCATTGAGGTGTGCAAAGATCATTCCAACTTCCAATCCAAATTTCACTTGTGTTCTCTGGCTTCAAAACAAATGGCCCTTCTTTTATACATTATAAAGTTGATCATTCCTTTTTTTCAGAGGACAGGCCTTTAATAGTGCAATTTGCTGCAAATAATGGGAAGGATTTAGCTGATGCTTCAGAAATTGTATCTCCGTAAGTAACTTTTTTTTATTTGAATCCCAAGATGATCATTCTTTTGCATGTATACATATGTTGTTCTAAGTAAGAATAGGAGTGATATTTTCTACTAGTTTTCACATCTGTATGTAGCAGGTTGATAAAAGTAATGTTAATGTTGTTAATGTTCATAAAAAACTCAAACAACACAATGTTTCCCCCAAAAATTGTGTCCATAGTTAAGTACATTTTGGCCTGTCACATATCCTTAAGTCCTTTTTGCACACTGGTGGAACACTCAGACAGTTGGAGACCTACGTGGTACAGTTACTACACTGTCCCATCTCTTTTTCAGGTTTGCAGATGGAGTAGACCTAAACTGCGGGTGCCCTCAAAGGTGAGTACTGTTCTTCAGAGATTCTAGAATACGGTATGTAGCTAGCCTAGCATGGTTAGTGTAGGCCTCCTTTGCTGGACTACCCATTTCTTTAGCTCACCTAGCTTTGTATGCTGCACCCCTTTTGGATGAGCATTGACACTCATACTCTTTACACCACAAGGATTAAATGTTTGTCTTATACACAGATCCTACTGAACTTCTTGGTTATGTCAGGTACAAGATCTCATATCACCTATCTGTGGTTTACTGTTTTATTACAGTTAGGCTAGACTGGGCTGATATGGTGCTCATAAACAAGCCTTATCTCTAATCTCTAGCCTGCCTCCCAGGCCATATTTAAATGTCCTCCCTTGTGGATAGATGGCACTGCGGTATACTAGGATGTCAGACAGACCAGAGCTCAAGTGTGTCCCCCTTGAGGATTGATTCAGAACTAAACTTGGAGTGAAATCAACTCAGGTCAGATCAGTGAAAGAGTCAGATGTCACAGGCTTGGAGCAAGTCTATCTAATCTCTTGAGGTATGTCAGGAACAAAATCTTAAATACCTGTGATTGATATTCTTGGCTAAACAGTATGCGGCCAACTCAGGTAGTAAGTAGACTTGCTACAAGTCTGTGATATGTGGCTCTTTCACTGATCTGACCTGAGTTGGTTTAGTTCTGAATAAATCCTCAAGGGGGACACACTTGGGCTGTAGTCTGAATCACATCAAACCTACTATATAGGTGTATAGTGGTAGGGGCATTATACCTTAGACAGCCTGAGAACCAGGCTAGAAGTAAGGCGTGGCAAGTTGGACCCAAGATGAGATAGTCCCGCCAGGCTTTCAGATTGCCCGGCCAATTTCATAGCAATTGCCTTGTTTAACCTTGACATAGAGACAATAAACGTTTTCTTAATTTTTTAAACTTCAGGTTTGGTGTTATTTCTGTATGTTTTCCTCCACCATTTTATTTCTGCCTCTACCCTTTATGACTTTTCAAGGTTGCTGAACCTAAATTGTTATTCAAAAGATCCTGTTATAAACTCGATCAATGTACCTCTCATTTGCCATTATAAAATGGTAGATAGTCCAGTTGAGGGCTTGTTCAGCTTGTTGGAAATGCTGCTTTTCCATGATTAGATAGTCATGACTATGGGGCTCTCTGTAATGTTGAGCCCTGATATCTGTTATTATTGGTGAGGTGATGCCCGGGTGATGCAGGAAGGATGCAGTGCTTATCTCAAAAATAAACCAGATTCCACTGCACTTACAAGTTTAATCAGGAATATAATCAGTTATTATCAGGAATCACCTACCAGTGGTTGATTATTCATCACAGGTGGGCTATCCTTGCCCATCAAACTAAATCTTAAATCAAATCCATGTGATAAATATTATTACAGATGGGCTATGCAGGAATGATACAGTACTTGTCTCTTAAATAAGCTATTAATCTCAAATAATTTGAGGTATGTCAGGAACAAAATCTGAAATCAGTTGTGATTGATGTTATTACAGGTGGGCTATTCAGGAAGGAAATTTTTACTTGTGACTTAAATAATCTATATCCCTCTAATCAGTTGTAATTGATATACTTACATGTGAGCTGTGCAGGAAGGATACGGTACTTGTCTCTTGAATAAGCTATAGCTCTTGAGTTATTCTGGAACAAAATCTTAAATCAATCATAATTGGTATCATTGCAGGTGGGCAATGCAGGAAGAATATAGTAGTTGTCTCTTAAATAAGCTATGTATCTCAAATCAATAAGGTTATTCTGGAACAATATCTTAAATGAATTGTTATTGATATACTTTCAGGTGGGCTATGCAGGAAGGATACGGTGCTTGTCTCATAAACAAACCAGAACTCCTCACAGACCTTGTGAAGCATGTAAGGAACAGAATCTCCGATCAGGATTTCACAGTGTCCATCAAGATCAGAATTCACAATGATCTCAGGTACAAGGTTTAATTTATATGTCTTTTCTTCAAAGAATTTCACATTTATTTAGACTTCCAGACAAAATAACACCAATATTAACCCTGCGTGTCAGAAACATTTGTGAAATCATAAATCTAAGAGTTTCAAACAGTCTGGGTGAATCTGCCTTCTCTTATTTTAAAAAGGAAACCTTCTGGCATCTGGAATAGAATATTTGAAGAGGCGTTACCATTTCAGTCGAATGTTTATCCAAATATTGGTTTCATAACATTCTTTTCTCGTTAGACCTCAATATCAGACCATACATACATATATAGGCAAACTTGCTTAATCCGGACATGTGTAATCCAGATTTCGTCTAATCCAGACAGAAATTTAGGGTTCAGATTAAGCAAGTTTGCCTCTGTGTGTATATATATATATATATATATATATATATATATATATATATATATATATATATATATATATATATATATATATATATATATATATATATACATATATATATATGTATATATATATATATATGTATATATATATATATATGTATATATATATATATATGTATATGTATATATATATATATATATGTATACATATATATATATATGTATATATATATATATATATATATATATACATATATATATCTATATATATATATATATATATATATATATATATATATATATGTGTGTTTGTATGTGTGTATTTATTACATGATATAAACATGCTCCTTCTTGACTGTTTACAATAGGAAAACCATATCTTTATGTCAACAAGTTGAGAAAACGGGTGTCTCATGGATCAGTGTTCATGGCCGGACCAAGCAGCAGAAGTGTGAACCTGTCAATTATGAAGCCATAAAATTAGTGAGGGAGAATGTTGCCATACCTGTCATAGCAAATGGAGATATTCGCAGTTTGAGAGATGTTCAACGTGTACATGAGGAGACTGGGGTCAAAGGTGAGAGGTCACAAAGGTTATTTGTTTGGTCATTTTTTGTACCCAAAGGTTAAGGAGCAGTTTTGATAAATATCAAATTGCTTTTCATTTATGTTAGCTTTGTTTGTTTTACAGGTGCAGCTGAATTGATAATGTATTTTATTTTGATCGTATTAAAGATAGATGTTGCTTTTAGATATATTGGTGGTTTATAAAATATGGCAGTGTTTTAATATGTAGGTACCATTTGTAAAGTAATTATGAAGTAATTTGAAAAGAATGATTTTTAATGAAAACAGGCACTGGCTAAGTACTTGTCCGCTAGATTGGCAAGTGAATTTTTTATTTTATAGTAAATGGCCCAAATACCCAGAAATATGCAAACAATGAAACAGAACTAAAAGGAAAATGGTTTGCAAATCAATAAATCCATGATAAACAATACATGGCTTTCTAGCATATGTTATAACTTATTTTGGGCAAGTCAAAAATCATGTTGGGCAAGTCAAAATCATTTACTACTTGCCTGGCATGGTAAGTTAGTTCTGAAATAAAGTTATGTTGGTACCTAACTATGTATCCACTTAACAGCAAAAAGGTTTTTCATTTCATTACCCTGTTCTCTCTGCCAGAAACCCAGTAAGAACTCGTCACTCAATGGTTATGATAAAAGTTCTTTCTGAAATGTATAAAGGAGAATACTAATCAGAACAATGTGCAAACCCTTCTGAATATGTAAAAAGATGAAATATAATGTTAATTAGAGCTGTCATTAAATCTCTGCTTGAAATATTTTGCTAATTTATGCAATGTCCAAGTTATCCTTAAAAGTTGCATAGCTTCCAAAGAGTAACTCTCAAGTATGAATTGGTTATATCTACATAGGTTCTTCAAACGTTTCTTGGAATTGGTTTACTTTCCTATGTGTCAAGCTATTTGTCAATTAGTGTCTTACAGAATTTGCAAGAGAACTGACCATATTGACCCCTGCACAGCTGATCGACATCCCATAATTGTTTGTTTTTCTTTTTTCAGGTGTGATGTCAGCACGGGGTATTCTCCAGAACCCTGCTATGTATGCGGGGTATGATGCCACACCCTTGCAGTGTGTAAGAGACTGGATAGACATTTCTCTCAGCGTGGGCACTCCGTTCAATATATTCCACCACCATCTGCTGGACATGCTGGATGCCTCCTTCACAAAGGCGGAGAAAAGGGTGTTTAACACATACACAAGTGTTTCCGCTGTTTTAGACTATTTAGATGACAACTATGGTGTGTAGCTCAAATGCAATTGGAAGATCAAGAAAAATCTTCACTATTAGGATATCATCAGTTGCATCAGTCATTCATTTGTATCAGGGCTGCTTCACTGCAATGTTGAGGACATAACCAAGATTGATATTCATATAAGATCGTATTTAGGTAGAAATTGTTAAATGTGTATATGAACATGCTTTTAAATGTTTTTGGACAAAACGGGTAGGATACATATAGGCTGGCAGTTGTAAATTGTCACCTGTTATCCCAGATTTATGAAATGGTAAAACGCTGGCTACCTTCTATTTGTCTGGAAATACTCCCATGTTGATACTTAGGTATATCATGTTGGTTTAAGGCTCAGTTATTACACACTTTCCTATTTCATCGAGACCTTTTACCTTCTTTTCACTTAGATTTTTTTTATTATGAACACCCCATGAATATGGTAGTATAAGTGTTAGGGTAACTACTCTCACTCTCAGCGCCCTGTCTTATTTTTTTTCAATGATATTTGTGACATGACTTTTGAAAGCACCCACCAAGGAACTGAATCATTTCTTTTTCACCTTGATTGAAATCATGCAGTAACTTCCACAGAACTTTTGAATTTTTTCTGTTCTGTTTAAGGGAATTATCATGATTTTTAAAACTGAATGATGAATTTTGATCTTTTCATGATTACCAAGGGTCTCATCACCATGTTTCTTATAATAGTCCCTTATCTGTATACTTACTCTATATTCAATCCACCATATATATTATATATTTTCTTAATCTTTTCCTCAAATGAATCAACCAGTCTGACTTGGCATGAGGTGGTCTATATACTCTACATGCCAGAAATGTCTCCTATTACCTACTTTCAATTCTATCCACTTTGAGTGGCCTTGGACTCGGGTAGGGTTCGCTGCAAGTAGTTAGACCTTGACTTGTAACCACACAGCTATTCCCAAGGGTCTAATACAGAACAGAAAAAAAGTGCTTGAAGATTTCGACCTTTATTTACAGAGGTCTCTTGGCATTTTCACTTTATGTTCTTCGTATCCGTGAAAACTATAAGTAGAAAAGCAAGATTATAAGTTTCTATACAATAGTTATACATTCAATAGTAAATGTGACTGTATACTTAGTTACATTAAACCTTAGCATGAAGGAAATGCATTATTTCTGGCATACACATTTTTTACAAAGCAAATTATATCTGATACCTTATAGTAGAGCCTGATGCTGTCAATTTCATAGTTAACCTCAAGTAAGAAATATGTTTTCTCAAATAGATTTGAGGCAATAAATGTACTGACCTCATTGGGGCCTCTATAAATGCATGTGCTTGAAAAAGGGGTCTGTCCGTTCACACTGCCTCGTGCGTCGATACTGAGCTTGACCTTATAAGAGAAGCGTAATTGTTTCTTCAAGTGCATCATCACTAAGGTTTGAATAACTTTGTCTCCTTTCCAGGTTATACTCCCTGGAACAAAAACGAGGAGGGTGTAAGGTCAATCCTTGCAAAAGGTACGCAAAGTCTCCTGAGTGGGGGCAAATCCCTAGCAAAATGTCCCACTTATTGGCAAGCATTACAACATTTATCAAATGCTCTACATCTAGATTGTGAAACACACTCACCTCCACAGCCCTTGCAAGGGGCTGAATTTCCATCATCATGTTCATCAAACCTTAAGACGCTTCTCCATTCATACAATTGTGCATAGTCCAATACTAGGCAGGTTTAGTCAAGATACTCCGTGACTGCTTTCATGTCAGGAAGGCCTCCCAATCTCATAAGTTTATATAGAATCCTTGATTTGCTGCTGCCCCCTGAGCTGTTGAGACTAATTCTAAGCGTACCTTGTTTTTCTCCTTTTCTGACCTATCCTTGTTATTGCCTCTTAACTCACCGCCTCATCTTCCTTACATGATACTGCATTGTCAGGAATAATGAAGGCTTTAGACTCAAGACCCCTTTTAAGTAGATGCTTAGGATTAAGAAATCTTTTCATGGATAGGTGGCCCCAACTCACCCTCAGTTTACTGGTTTTCATTATGTTTGGTAGTATCTGTCCTTTGAGATTGAGAAGAAAGAGGCATTAACTGGGGAAAAGGAATACCGTTAAAGGACTCCAGGAAACTGAGCCACCATTTTACGTCTTCATGGAACTCACTCAAGAGTGTGAGCTTGTGGCGCGGGCGCGAGAGAGTTGACTGGGCATCCAGGATCCGCCGGAGAAAAGTGCGGCCTCCCCTGACTGCCTGACATGCCCAGTTGAGCTTGCCCGCAAGGGCCTGAAGCTGTGTGCGAGTGGCACGTGTGCACGAAGTGAAAGACGAGAGCAAATGCTTAAGCTCCCCCAGCTTCTCTCGAGGGAGTTCCATGGTTTGTTCTACTGAATCAAGGAGGACACCTAAGAATACCATCCTTTGGACGGGATCCTCGGCCTTACACCAGTTAATTTGGAACCCGAGTGACCTGAGTAAGGATAGTAGAACCCTGAGAACTTCTCCTTAGTCTCAGATATTATAAGGAAGTCATCTAAGTACACGATAATGGATATGAAACCCCTACGAGACATCTCTCTCCGGACGGCCTGAGTTAATCTGTGAAAAATCGAGGGGGCCTTACGGGCTCCGAAAGGTAACCTAGTGTCAACCAGGAAGTTTTTAAAACTGGAGTTCTCAAATTTCCAAGCCAGGCCTGAGATATCGTGATTGGAGGGATGAATTTTAACTGACCGATAGGCATTTTTGAGGTCTACTTTGGCCATGAAAGCGCCCGGTTTGACAAGGCGGGCCGCCTCATCTAGGGTTTGGAATTTAATCTTTTCTAAAGATGTGAAGTCGTTAACTGATTTTCCGAAGGGCCTACTGCAATCGTGTATAATCCGAGGAGTTAGATTTGGGTATGGCTCCCAGGGCACTGACCACCTTTGGTTTGTGGTCAGTGAACACATAGTGCCCGTGAATGATTTCGGTGAGAATCTGCCTCTCATTTTGTGCTTTGAATTCGGTCGTGGCCAACCTGTAATTTTCACAAGAAACGTCTACAAACTTTGTGGTATCGTCTACGATTTTGAACCCATTTTTGACCCCGTCCAAAATGAATTCCTTGTCCCAATCATCTTTAAGCATTTCTTCCCACTTATGGTAATGGTCCTGGATAGAAGCTGAAGGCCGAAACTCACCGATCCCATTCTGGGCGGGGATCACTGTCTGGGTAGTGCTCAGTTTCCCTGGTTGTGCTGTCTGACTGGGTGGTTACCACCACAACCTGGGGCTAAGCAAGTATGCTTGTGTATACATTTAGAACCATATGCGCATTTACCCGTGTGCCGAACCCGACGCCGACCTGCCCTTGTTAGCCTTTGGGGCCTTGCCTTGGGGGTTTTTAACCCTCAAGTGCATAACAATGCTATGGTTGGGTTCTGTTGCCCAGGAGCATGCCGTAAGAGCTTGGGCCCTGCGAAAATGGGACGAACTGTAGGACCGACTCCCAGGCATAAACCTGGGAGTAGTCTAAAACCCTACACTAGTACTCCAGGTATGCCATCACTTCATTGAGGGAGGTTAGTTCCTTCCTCTCAATGAGTTCGGCTAGGATCCTGTTATTGGCGGATGCCCACTGCGAGGGCATTACATTGTCCAGAGAGACCTTTTTGGTGGCATTGGTTCTAAGTATAACCGTTGACTCGTTTTTCGGGTCTTTGGAGATGACCTCTTCATGTTCCCCATCCTTGAGTGAGTAAATAAAATCAGTGATTTTAAGGGCCTTGCTCTCTTTCCTTAATTTAAGGAGGTACCTAGGGTTGAGGTGAGAACTTATAGCATGAACCCCTTGACTAGAGTCATTGGTATCAACGAAGGCCATGGGGGCCTCGGGGAGCTCCCCTGGGGTGGTCATGGTTCGAGGAGGGGGAACCTGAGGGGCTCATATACTGGATAACCCTTTGGGGTTGCCGATAAGAGAAGACAGTGGAATACCTGTGGAGCAATGCCTCGATAGCCTTTAATAGTAATTTTTTCTGAACGTGTGGGGAGATTCCCATCTCGTTGACATCTGCGCGGTCTAGAAGGGCTATGTCTTCTAGACCTGAGTAACCGTTTTCTAGTAGGAGACGCATAGTGTCCGGGGAGATGCGATTACTGGACGCCCAGGCAGCTAATGTCATGTCCGCGGTCTTGGAGCCTCTGGGGATTCAAATCCCAGGTTTTGATTTAGGTCAAGGAACTCCATGACAAATATACCTTATCAAAGCAGCAAGCTGTGTCAGCGGCAAACAAAGTCTATACGAACGAGCGGCGAGGATGCCTGATGGGCAGTAAGCAGTTATAAGTCAGCAAGCAGAGTTTATGGAAACAGCAGCAAAGTTCATGAGAGCAGCGGGAAAGTTTATAAGCATCACAGTTAGTGGAGGCCAGCGCCGCAGTGGTAGCAGTCAGTCGGGGCACTTGGCATGCATGCGCAGTCGAGGGTGAGTGCCAGCATAGGATATTGCTCATTAGCGAGATAGCATAACAACCTCTTGAATTGGTGGGAAGAGATGCGCTTCATGTCATACTTTGTTAGTGCGAAAACCATAGCTACCATTTCCATGAGTGTAGGGGAGTATCTTGATGACGGACGCATGTTGGTACTGGCCCCACAGGATCAGGAGATGAGCGGTGCAGCGTGATGCAGGGGTTGCGGCTAGAGCCGAGCTGGAGCCATAGTTTGAGCTGCAGCAGCAGGAAGCAGGAGTTACAACAGCAGGTTTGCGCTTGAGGTCAGTGTAGCCGGAAGCAGGAAGGCAGGCAGGCAGCAGGGTTAGAAGCATGGGTACCTGGCCAGGTATCTACCAGGCAGCACTTCTCTTAATGGAGGCGCGTGTCAGGCTGCATGGACAACCAGTGGCTGGATGTTGCACACCACCAAGGCAAGGGTTGAGGTAACACTCAACAACTATCGTATAAGGTTACTCTGGCTTGGTGTGTGACAGCCCATACTGATGTTAGCCTTTGTGGTCACTGGAGTTGAAGCCTGGACCTACTGGACTACTGCAGGTCTGGAGGTGGTGCTTGGGTCCTGGTTCTTGGGCTGGGGGCGGTGTTGAAGAGCCTGGTAGCAGTGGGTGAGACCGGAGCTGTTGTCTAGCTGATTGCTCAGCTGCAGTGCGCTCCCCCTGCTACCTGCAGGCGTTTAAAAACTTCCGCCGCTGCCCTCTGATTGGTTGGCTGGTCACGTGACCTACTCAGCCAATCAGCCACGGCCGGAAGTGTGCAGTACGTGTGCGCAAATTTAAACACTCTCCATACTGGAGATAACCAAAAGCCCTTAAACATTCATCCAAACTAATACCTGTAGTCTCTTGGGCAGCAGCATGATCTCCTCCAGATAGTGCTCTTGCAGAGTGGGTGCTGTCTCCACTTCCTGGTGCCTGCTGATGTCCACATGTGTTTTGAGGATCCCTCCTTTGATGGCTTCCTCAAGCCCAACCATTAGCTGCATATCCTGCCATGGTGTCCTTGAAGAGGTGTGGGTGGTCCGCCGGGAAATCTCCCTAGGAGCAGTGCAGGTGGTCTATCATCATGTTATTGAACATCTGTGACTAGCTTGGAGGAAGGCTGAGTCACTGGTTTCAGCTAGGCAATAGCATGGGCCAAGAGTTTTTTCTGTGCATATTGGGTGATGCCCAGTTCATCTATCTCATGCTCCTCTAGGAGGATGAGGTCCTCCAAGCAATTATATGCATTTTTGTGTCAGGGCATCCAGTGTTATTCCATTCATTCTGTTCTTCTTTGCCCATTCTGGCAAATCTTGAGAGGTGCTGGAACATCGGTTTTCATCATTAGGGATACCAATATATATATATATATATATATATATATATATATATATATATATATATATATATATATATATATATTTATATATATATTTATATATATATATATATATATATATATATATATATATATATATATATGTATATATATATATATATATATATATATATATATATACAGGTGAACTTGGATATGACGGACTCAGTGTGACCAGGAAAATTGGTCCGTCATATGCAAAATCCGTCATATGCATATGATGGACTTAGTCCGTCATATGCAATTGTGTATCTAATTGCATTGGGGACCTCAGTTGATCTATAAATAAAAGTCAAAACAGCCAAAGAATATGCCTGGCTGGACTTTTGTTATACATTTATTTGTCTGCTGAGAAATACCAGACAATGTGAACTGAGTTCTGTCTGGCCGAACGTAACTCAGCACATGTGTTAGTCTCGGCGAGAATAAGCCGACTGCTAGACACATGTTTGTCCGTCATACACAATGCTAATTACATAGTAAAAAGCATTGTGTGTGCCGTGATATTGGTCCGTGGTAGCCGAGTTCAGTCATACGGAATCCGTCCTATGCATGGTAAAATACACGTAGTTAATATGCATGGGACTGGGACCAAGCATATCGTCCGTCATAGGCAAAAGTCAGTCGTACAGTGGTCCGTCATATCCAAGTTCACCTGTATATATATATATATATATATACCATATATATATATATATAGATATATATATATATATATATATATATATATATATATATATATATATATATACTTTATTGACTGTAATTGGCTACGAAGTGTACAATATATAATATGAAATATAAGATATAACAAAAATAAATGCAATAGTAATATCGGGAGGGCCTGAGGTCCCTCCCTCCAAGTCTATCTCCCTGAGTTATCAGGTACAGCCTAGCTGCGCAAAGGATTCTGTTGTGGCACTTATGCTGAAAAAAGTTCCTGAATTTGAAGGTACATTCTTCACCTAGTGGTCTTGCCATATGAATTACATCTATTCTCTTCAACATCCCATTGCCTCCATAGATTAGGTTAAAATATAGTCAAACAATCTGATAAATGAAAAAGCACTTAACCTGTCACCACTGCAGTCAATTGCTGATTATCATATTTTCTGTAGGGACTCTGTAGCAGCCTTCATGTTTGGAGTTTTACATTTTATGATGTGGTCATTTGGTTTAAAATGCTTTATTAAGGAATCCCCTATGAGAAGGGTGCTGTGAATCTGATCATTCCTCTGCTCTGCGTCAGCATCCTGTGATGAGGGGCAATCAGGAGGTGTGGTCAGTGAATTTGAAGAATCTCTATTTTCTGAAGAAATTTCCTCCTCAGCAGAACTTGTAGATGCTGCAGGTGGGCATGGCAGGGTGCTGGTGTTTCTGTTACTTTCATATAAATCTGTAGTAGGATCAGATTGACAGATTTCTGACATTTGCGTTTTAGCGGTTTGGTTTTGATAATTTAGAGTTTTTGATTTCTTATTGATTTAGGAATTAATTGGTTCAATGTGAATCAAATCAGTTTGGGTGTCAGCTATATTGAGATTTTCAGGTGCATATAGTGAAGGGGAGCAGGTGTATTCACTGACTGTTCATCAGTTTTATCCATATCAAGCTTGTCAAGCCTCTGGATCAGTCCTTTCACCATATTAGTTAGGATGTTCAGGTCAGTCGGACGTTCATATCCAGTGTGACATATCTCAGCACTCTCTAGTAGCACTGTTAGTGGTGTAGAGGTGGCACCAGGATATAGTGGATAGGGTGGAGGGTCATCAGTATAATTCCTGGTATATTCCATAGGAGTGCCCTTTTTTGGAGTTTTCATTTTTTGTTCTGGTGTTGTAGGAGTGGATGAGATATAGAATATTGCCTCATAGAGTCCTTCTCATCTGAGTCCATGTATACTGATAGGGGATTGGGGGAAGGTGACTTCTTATGAAATGGTGATTTGATAGCTGATGCTATTTTCTTCCAGAAAGTGAAGGGGGAGCAGGTGTATTTACTGACTGTTCATCAGCGGAACTAGTAGATGCTGTGGCTATTTTCGCTTTGATGGTATTCAAGTGAGTTTCTTGGTCAGATCTGGTTTGTGATCTTGGCTAGTAACTAAGGATTCTGTTTGACTGGATATAGAATATACCAATGCTTCAGTTTGACAGTCTTTCTCCATATACTGCTTCTCCTCCTGGCAACCTACACTGATAGTTTGGCAGGATACTGTTTTTTCAATCTTTTTTGGAGTTGATGTGTCAATTGGACTAGCCGCAATTTTTAAATAATCAGCATTTTCCTCATTGGGATCATCAAGTGATAACTCCTGGTAGCTTAATCTGCCCATTATTTGTGGGAAGATTGTGCACATCCATGCATGCTGTGCTTATCCTTGCACTTGTATTGTGCCACTACTTCGATAAGTAGTGACAATAACTTTGGTTCCTTTCAATAGATATGTGTAAATTTTTCCATTATTTAAATGGTCTCTTTTGTTTTCAGAGTCCAAATTTTGTTTCTTGTAGCTCTCTGTCAAAAAATTCACAGATTTTTGAGTCAGTGCTAATTGTGTATGAGAAAGTGTTTACTTTAACATGTCCAGGCGACTGCAGTAGACTTTGGTTCACTTGGTATAGATGTATTGTCCAATACTCGGTTGGTACCCTCCCCCACCATACTTTCTAGAAATCCACTGAAACCACTAAAACTACTTCAAAGGGATCCTGTGGTTTCCTATAAGATGCTATTAAGATACATCATGTTGATAGAATCCTCCATATCTGTGGGTGATGTAGGTGTCGTATGCCCTAATGTTTATGTTTCTGGAGGAAAATAGTCATGTATACACCCCAAGCCATGCTCCATTCAGTTTCAGTATTATATTTAGAGCCTGACGTCTTGAATTTAAGACCAGGACCTCTCCCGCCCTTGTGTAAAGCAAGGAAATATTCATTTTCACTTGCCAGAGGATCTAACAAGTCTGCAAAATCATCAAATTTAAAAGACCAAATTTTCTTTTTGGCACCGACTTCCTATCTGTCAGGTGCCAATAAATATGTGGAAACAATTAGTCCATTCCTCAATACTTCTAATGTCTTGAGTCTCTGTTTTTACCGCCCATTATTTTCCCCTGATATTGAGAGGGACCGATTTAGCTAATGGTACACCTCCTAGATTGACTACTGAGTCTGGAATATCTAACCCCATAGTACCCTCATAGAATTCATTAAATGTGCTTAACACTTGATGTACCATACTTTCATCTACTACTACTAGCAGGATAGGGATGGCGGTTTGAATTGCATAGGTCCGCATTTCATTGCTCCCTTGTACAGCTGCCACATTTTCTTGTAAGCTGTTAACCGTTTCCTGTAGATTCATTAAAGCTGCCAACACCTCATATATATATATATATATATATATATATATATATATATATATATATATATATATATATATATATATATATATATATATATATATATAAATAAAGACTGTGACAAATTTATTTTTTGCTTGAGCTGCAAAAATTAATGCACATGAATACATAGCATGTTCTCAATCCATACAGAAGTTCCCATCATAAGCCTGGCATCGAAAGAGCTTTTTATGCGTCTGGTATAACAGCATGTCATTTAGCTCCTGTTTATGTTTCTGGGGGGAAATAGGCATGTGTACACCCCAAGCCAGGGTTCATTCAGTTTCAGCATTATATGTATAGCCTCATGTCTAGAATTCAAGACAACGGTTGCTCCCACTCGTGTGTAAAGCAAGGAAATATTCATTTTTACTTGCCAGATGATCTAACAAATCTGCAATCTCAACAGATTTATGAGACCGAATTTTCTTTTTCAATTTGAATGGCACTGTACTTCCTATCTGTAAGGTACCAATTCAAATTTTGCCCTGAATGACTCTTTTACAACAGTAACCTCGCACTTACCCTCTGATTCAGTGTTACTTACTGCTTCACTATCAGAGGCAGTATCTATTAGCCTTTATTAGCATTTAATATAGCATCAAGGTCCTCGCTGGGGATATCAGTTTAAGGATCCTTCTCTCTTATAGCAAAAAGTTGCTTCATCACATCATATAAGTGGTCATTACTATTATCAACACTTTTGTCTTTTGGTGCATATCTACACCCTTATTAGATGCATCTGATTGGAGCATTTCCACCTGAGCTGATAATAATCTGTGCTTTAGGCACGAAATTTAATGGGCATGAAAACATTTCGCACTGTCTCAAGAATACATAACATGTTCTCTATCAATACGGAACTGCCTACCATAAGCCTGACGTCGAATGAGCTTATTTATGCACTCCTGGTATAACAGCATGTCATTTAGCTCCTGTTTATGTTTCTGGAGGAAAATAGCCATGTATACACCCCAAGTCATGCTCCATTCAGTTTCAGCATTATATGTATAGCCTCATGTCTAGAATTCAAGACAAGGGTTGCTCCCACTCGTGTGTAAAGCAAGGAAATATTCATTTTTACTTGCCAGATGATCTAACAAATCTGCAATCTCAACAGATTTATGTGACCAAATTTTCTTTTTCAATTTGAATGGCACTGTACTTTCTACCTGTAAGATGCCAATTCAGATTTTGCCCTGAACGACTCTTTTACAACAGTAACCTCGCACTAACCCTCTGATTCAGTGTCACTTACTGCTTCACTATCAGAGGCAGTATCTATTGCACCCTGATGATGGATGATGATGATCCAGGAGGTTCTGACTTGAATGTGGTGCTGTCTTTATTAGCATTTGATATGGCATCTTTTAGAGCCTTTTCTTGCTCGGTACCCCAGCTCCAGGGATTGTTGGCTCTTGTCAGCCTCCTCAGTGGCTCTGATACCGTTGCAAAATTTGGTATAATTCGAGAGACATAACTAGCCATTCCGAGAAGAGATCGAACTTCTTCTGGGTTTTCGGGAGTTTTGAGGTTTTTAATGGCCTCCAATTTCTTGGGGTCTGCTGAAACTCCCTTGGGTCCCCAAATGTGACCAAAGAACGACAGGTGTCTCTTGTTGAACTCACACTTTTTTCTGTTAAATGTCAAGTTACAGTCATTGTACAGCTGCTAATGAAATCTACAAAGCGGCTCCTCCATGACTATCCCCCTACGGGGCGGCACCAGCAGCACGCTCCTCCAACGCCTCGTCCAGCGCGTCCTCCGTCAACACTCTCCTGCTGAGCTCCTGCTTAGGTACTCCAATTCCTCACCGTGTTGGGCGTATTATCCTCCAATATGTCCATCGACTCTCGAACTTGCACTATGACATCGTAACATGTCATGTCGTCAATGGGCCTAGCGGCGAAGCTGAACGGATTCTGCCTCATATCCTCAATCCAATCTCGCAGGTTTGTAGACGGCTCGTTGCCCATCGATGTGTGAGCCCCGTATTCAGCCACTGCCCTCTGATAGCGCATGGTCGCACTCGTCTCCATGCCAAGTAACTTCTCGCAGACGGCCAATTTCCGGCGCAACTTCCTGCTCCCCTCCCGCTCGTCCTCCAGCATGGGAACTATACTCTGGTACAGCCCCAGTTCTTGCAAGTAAGGAATCCGCAGCAGGCAGTTGACCGCCTGCACGTGGGTGAGACCAGCACCCTGCATGGCCGATGACAGGGTGGCGGGGGCAGCGATGAGCACGTTGCTTGGTACGACGGCAGGAGCGGCAGCCATCTCCGCATCCCAATCTTCTGGTTCGGAGGCGGCTATATCAGACGCTGAAGCTGCGGCCTCGTCCTCAGCGGCACTGGCGTCGGTAGAAGCCTCGATCTCCGTTGTGATGCTCGATGTATCTGACGACTCGTCATCCCAGCTCTCCGGATCAGTGCCGCAAGCAGTGGCTCTCTCCGTTGCCCAGTCCTCCGCATCGGTGGTAGATACCTTCCATTCTGGGCCGACAGCGTTGGCATCGGTGACGATGGCCTCGGGGGAGACGTCTGATGAGCAGTCTGGAATCAGAGTGGTGGCGTAGGAGGTGCCGACCATCTCGACGTCATCTGGTCCGGCGGCGAACCCAGCAACCTCGGCTCTGTCGGCGTCGTCTATGACGTCCGCAGCTCGCAGCGGCTCTCGACGTCGGCCAGGGGTGACATCTCCATGTCTTCCACTCTCTCCCTCTCTCGGCACATACAACCTCCTGCAAAGAGAAAAACGGGGGTTATAATATTCCGAACCGCTCCAGATTAATCTCAATGCATACATAATCAAAATACGCCGTAATATACTAATTGGCTCTAGGTGCACAGGTGCCAGGCCCTGTACTACCGAGCATGAAAAACTTAAAGACATCGTCACCGAGCGGCCAACGCTCCGGGTAACGGTCGTAATTACTTAAAAGCAATACTTAAATTTAATCACTGTTCTTCATACGGCATGCAACACTTCCTGAACAAGGTCATAACCCAGTCGGGGCTGCAAGGTCTGAGTGGTGCATGCATCACCCCAGAATACAAGAACAACAACACGGTTTATAGGCAAAATATATATATAATTCGAGTATAATTTTGAATACATGTTACATATATATAGTAAATTTCTGCACTACTCTTGAATACTATAACAGAAGATTCTACCACAAGTGGCTCACCTCCGAGCAAAGGTGGGGGACACGTGTGTCCTCTCCCGACTGTTGCTCGTTTGTGTCGCCCTGTTTATACATACAAAAGAACAACATACAACATGCATCCGCCCTTCCACAGTCCAGTCGGGAAGAGGGAATTATGCATCCTCTCCCCAGCTCAACTTATGGCAGGCATCTTGGCAGGCCGGGCCTGTGCAGGTCGCAGCGTGGGACATCGCCTTGCGGAAAGTGTCCCTCGTACGCATTAGCTCCATGTCCAGGTTCCTGACCCTCTGCTTATGTATGTTCTTCTCGGCTTGCTGTAGCCCCTGCACCCTCTGATGGTAGGCCTGCCGGTTTTCCAAGGACCTCATGCTCGACCTCATCAACATCAGTTGTTTGGACCAGCTCATCCTCTCCCGTTTGTCCATGTTGTTGCCAGCTACTTTGGTGGCGGCCAGCTCCGACTTGGTCGCGGCCAGTTTCGCCCGCTCGTCCACCAGTTCTCTAGTCAACCGGCCGCAAAATCGGACATTTTCTTCACTTCACGTCTCTCGGCGGCCAGTTCTTCCAGAACTTTCTTGCAGTTGTCGCACTCCCGATTGACCATATGTGCAGGTGGCTCCGGCCGCGGTCTCGTCGCCCTTACTGGGTGGTGCCAGCGGTACTCCACCCAACTGGCATGGGAGGGGCCTGGCCAAAGAAAACTCTGTTGGGGGTTGTGTACGCCTTCTCTCCTGCGTCTGCGTCGCGGTCGTCTGGGTGGTGTGTCCGATTTTGGCACCGCAACAGTGCCTGTTGCGGTTGCCTTCTTATTTCTTATCTCATTAAATTCCCAATTAACTCATCACATAAAATAGTTATGATACAGATTTATTAGTTATGCACTATAATGTTAGGACTACCAATGCTCTAATCAGAATAACAGATAAGGAGATTATTGGATACCCCATCTACCCTAAACTCACCACCTGGTCACCCCCTTTAAAAACTGACACACCATTTATACCAGGTTAATGTTATTCATTGTGCCCACTCCCTGTCATCTGGGTCATCTAGGTCACCAGCGCTTCTAGATGTTGATGCTGCAGTACTATATATATATATATATATATATATATATATATATATATATATATATATATGTACATATATATATATATATATATATATATATATATATATATATATATATATATATATATATATATATGTACATATATATATATATATATATATATATATATATATATATATATATATATATATATATATATATATATATATATATACACAATTTGTCCCACATGGACTCATCAGAGGCTTACTGAATCTTGGAACCCATACTCTTTGAGTATAAGTAAGTATTATTGGTTCTTATGGATCTGATCTATGTCAAATCATCCCATTGGACATGCTAGAACATATATGATTGCTCCCGCCGCATGGTGTATTAAGTAGGGCTGCATACCGCTAAGGGTGAAGCGGTACGGTACCATAACCGGTACCAACGAATAGATACGGTATTTTAACGGTACTGCTATTGGTATCTTGAACTATGCTTAGTACGCACTTAGCCTAGTTCTTGACATACATAGATAACATATCAATCTCTGTTAAGTACATCGATAACATTAACATCATATGAAAAGTTGTACTTACGGCAAACTTGATTACTTCAAAGGTACGCTATAGGGAAGCGAGTACCATATCGCTGCCGCCATAGTGTTTGTTGTGATTGTTATCACCACCGCGTAGTGGCGCTGTAGTAGCAATATGCAGCACAACTACGCGGTGGCGATAACAATCACAATAAACACTATGGCGGCAGCGATATGGTACTCGCTTCGCTATGGCGTACCTTTGAAGTAATCAAGTACAACTTTTCATATGATGTTTTCGATGTACTTAACTGAGATTGATATGTTATCTATGTATGTCAAGAACTAGGCTAAGTACTTTGGTTGTCATTTGCAAAATACTGGTACGCATACCGATAAAAATTGAAACGAGTATGCACCGGTATTTTGCGAAGCGGTATTCGGTACGGTGCTGGTATCGGGTACCGGTGCTCAGCCCTAGTATTAAGGTTTGCTAAGGACAAATAACAATTCTCTCACCATATATGAAAATGATTATCAAAATATTTACTAAATTAGGAAGTGTGATTGAATTGAAATTGTTCTCCATTCTAAAGGGGAGTGTATGGCTTGAGCTTTACTTATGAAATTAGCAAAGAAAAATGCTAAAATATATATTGTTTACCAAGTATGAGAAAAAGACCAGGGTGTAGTTGCATTCTGATGTCATGCTCCTATAGTACAGTAAATGGTATAAAATAATAGAAAACTTATGTTAAGTCCACTGTGTGTTGCATGTAGATGCATGGAATTGGTGAGTTGTAAATAAAGTGTTGTATATAATAAACTTCTGAGAACTTTAAATCTTTTGTAGTTTGTGTTTGTTATATCTCTGAAAAGTATTTTGTGTATGTGTTTGTAGAGTATGTACAACAATTAATAAAAGAAAAGTTAGAAATAGAATACTGATCTTGAGAGGTGGGTTATGTGAAAATTGCACAACGAAAAATAAATATATATGTTACTTGAGAAGTGTATGTGGGAGGGTTTTGGATGGGGGCATATAACGATTGTCTTTTTGTTGTTTTTATCCTATCCTTAAAAACATTAAGTCCATCTGGTATTTGGGTTATGCCTTTTGATCCGGTTTTGTTCTAGATCTAGTCTCATTAGTAGAGAATCATCACTGTCGGGATGTCCTCTAGCGAATTTTAAAACAAAGGCTCTTATGTCATCAAGTCCACTGTGTCCCTCTTAGTTAAAATGTCTGCCCATACTATGGACAGTACTGTTATTCAGAGTTACATTTCTGTAGTGTTCACACAAACAGGATCTTATATTTTCTTCGTTTGTCCAATATATTTTCTCGCATGATTTGCAAGTAATGCAATAGATTAGATAACTGCTCTCACAATTAGCCTTTTTGAGGGTGCTGTAGGTTAAGTCAGTGAGTCGGCAGTCTAATCTGCTATCAGTATCTATTTTATTATAATATTTACTGTTGGTTTTTTGGCAAGCCCTATTTGTAGGGTCATGTAAAATAGTTGCCAGTGACTTTAGCTTAGTCTGGCTTGTCACAAATTAGCCATAATAAGGCAGAACAATGAAAAGAAATTCCAAAATAATATAAACAATTACCTGGAAAATCTTTTCTTTCTCTGCCGATACTTGTTTTTTGAGAGCAATTTAGAAATTGTTGGTTATTAGGTTAGTGCTACAAAAGAGGAGCCATAAAGTTCAGAAGAATACTAAAATTGAGATGGTCTTGCAGGAACACTGGTCCATCAACATTGAATGAAACATAAGAACAATCGTATACCGCAAGGCAGCCCTCTTTGGTGCAAAGTTACTACTAGCATACATAATTGAATGTCCTTATAATAATAGTCTAAGGGTATGCATTTATTTAGTATACCACAATAGTAAAAAGTTATGCGGTTCAGAATAATTATGTATATATTATTGTGTAATTGTACTTTGCGTGATAATAATGAGGATGATGTGTAATATTAACAAGCAGTATCTTAATGTGTTCTTTTGTATTTCATCATAAAACATTTTTATAACATGTTCTCTTTGTATTAATGAATTTTCTTTTATTTGGTTTAAAATAGTATCATAACTAATTCCTTCACACCTATAGTTTTCAAAAAACAGACTATAAACACCTCGTGTTTGAATAATAATTTTTCAATCTATAACTAGTTCTAACAAGCTCATTTTCAAATACAACTAGGTAATGTTAGGCGTTGCCACTGACTGTTAGCTATCTCTCACCGACACGGTTCGAATACCGGCCGGGGCATGTGAGAAAGTTGCCAGTGACTTGGGGTTAGACGGTGGGTACTCCAGTTTTCTCCACCAGTTACAACTGGCTAGTCATGAATAAGCCACAATATGGCAGAAAGTGAGGAAATATCGAAATTCCAAATGTATCCCTTTTCCTAAACAATCAAGAGATTAAGGGAGTACCATCAATGGGAAGATACATTGCCAACCAAAGCTCTCCTTGGTAAAAAGAGTTCTTATTATTTACAATTATGAAAGTAGGCCTGTATAGAGTAAATAATGGTAGCTAATCAGTCACGCAAACAATAAACTTGGTGTTTTCTAAACATTTTATATTTTCTAGTAAGTTTACTAAAGCCAATGACCTTAATGCTTTCATTTAATCTATCTTACAATATAATTACCTTAGCTATCTATTTCTACTCTTCCAGGAAATATAGCTTAAAGAATAACCGCACAATTTTCAGTTAAGGCTTTATTAAATCGCATTTCCAAACTTGTGTAACCTTTTTTAATAACACTTGTTTGCGTGTTAGGTGTGTCCTTATTCAAATCAAAATAATGTGCCTGCCCTAATGGCCATGTGGACTGCAAGCTATCTCTCACCACTGCCCAAGTTTGAATCCCAACCCGGAACATGTGAGAAAGTTGCCAGTGACTTTGGGTTAGGTGATGGTTTTCACTGGATACTCTGGTTTCGTCCACCAGCTACAACTGGCTAACACAAATTAGCTGCAATAAGGCAGAATAAGTTACGAAAAATGAAATTCCAAAATATTATTAACAAAAACCCTCTGGTAAATCTTTCTACGCCAATACCTGTTTTTTGAGAGCAACTTGGAATTTTTTGGTTGTTAGGTTAATGCTACAAAAGCTTAGTCATAATATTTAGAAGAATACTTTAATTAAGATGGTCTTGAAGGAACATCAACAATGAATGAAACATAAGAACAATCTTAAAATTACAATTTTAAAAGTTAAATAAATATTTGAATAAACACTGTAAGTTTGGCTGACCTCACTCCTATGCAAACAGATATAGATGAATATGCTAAAATATATATATTTCATACCATCATTTTAATTTTTGAAATCAAGCATAAATGCTAGATTGCAGTCCCAGTGATGATCAATCTCACACATGGAACTTTTTCCTTTTACCTTTTAAAAACCTTTTCTAGATTGTTTGTGCAGGGTGCAACACAGTAGATAGTCTGATAGTCATGACTATCTAATCACCAAAAATCAGCATGTCGGACTATGTCAAGTACCCCCCCACCTTGCCCGATCTGACTGTCTATTATTAGGCATGGCTTCACTCACAGGCAGCCACAGCTGTCTGGGCACAAAGAGCTCTTTGGCACAGCTCAATAATTAGGGCAAAGGTCAAGTGATACCCACTCAGAGATATGAACGAAGCAATTGTCACCTCAGTGGCACTTCCAACTTCCTGGTCTTACATCATGAGCTAATAAAGAGAAAACATTTACATGTGCCTCCCAAAATAAAAGATATGTTAATAGTAACAAATGGCTCAAAAGAAATACACTTTTGCTGCCCAAGCTCTACCTGGTAATATGCAACAGAGACACAAGATTCTTCATCATACCACTTCAGAGATATGTTATCACTTCACTATCATAGAGCAAAATATTGTAAAAATTCAGAAATAAAAAACATCACCTGAAACTACTGTTCTTGATCTTCCGGAAAATGTTTTGTTGTCGCTATTTGAAATTAATTATATAATATATAATATTTGACCTGTGAAAAACTAAGATTTGGCAGAGAACATTCAGAGTTTGATTTACTATGAATTAAAAATCCCCTATGATTTCTTGATGTGTAACTATAAGTATCTTAATCATATCCTTTCTCTATTTCTATGGGTGAACTTGTCTTTGGAAGTCATGAAGGAAAAGGGACATCAGAAAGGAACGAATTCTAAGATTATAAGGAATTCCAAAATTTCATTTACCCTATAAGAGTACCACATTAGATGAAGAAAAAAATATATGAAAGAAAAAACATTAATATCTTAAACACTTCAAACCTCCTCAATCACCCTATATGTAATTTTATTCTTTAGATTTTTATGTTTTATTCCACAAATCTTTTACTGAACAGAAAATTAAGGTGTTGAATTACAGCCTCCATATTCTGATTGTCATGTTGCCACATTGCTGATGCAAAAAGTTAATACAGAAGATTCATTTCAAAGCAAAAAACATACAATTGAAATTCAAATAAAAATGTGGAGGTACAAATACAAGAAATACAAAGCAAAACGGGCAGATATTATCAAATTGGCGGGGCAATCTGAAAGCCTGGAGGGACTATCTGAAAGCCTGGCGGGACTATCTGATCTTGGGTCCAACTTGCCCCGCCTGACTACCTGCGTTGGCAGGGTACTGTTGTACCCTGCTGTGTTAAATATATGTTTCCTGCTCCTCCAACCAATAATAATAATTCAAGTTATCTTATATTTTTTTTTTTTTTTTACCCCATCATATATTATTTTGAAACTGGAAAACTAGCAGGGTGAGAAGGATTATAATAAACTGTATAAATATCATTACCAAGGTTTCATAATTAGAAACTAATCTTTTTTTTCCTGAAAATACATTTTTTAGATTTTCTAAGATAAGCTTTTTTTCTTTTTGTTACTGTCACTTTTTCCAGGAGAGGGGGAGGAACAAATTATTTTGAATCAGTTCTGTTCTTGCCTTGATTTCCCGTTTAAAAAACACCTTTTTACCAAATGGAATAGAAATCTGTAATGCATCTGACTAAGAAGTTGTATCAGTATTGTTATCATTAATATCTGTTTCTATGGCCACATCTAAATGCCAGATACTGACGAATCTGATCTTTCCTCTGTCTTTTCCGTTATATCTTCATTTACTCTTGTGTATTTCAAAAGGAATAACAATGCATAAACTAGCATGAAGCAATTCTATAAATTTATAGAATTGCTTCATGCTAGTTTAGAATAGATTTAAAGGAATCATTATTATTATTATTATTATTATTATTTATTCTTTTTTTGTTAAAAAATAAAATTGGAATTTCATTCTTCGCCACATATTGCTGCTAAGTCGTGACTAGCCAGTTGTAACTCGAGTACCTGGCAAAAAACACCGCTTACCCAAAGTCACTGGCAACTTTCTCACATGCCCTGGATGGGATTCAAACCAGGACAGTGGTGAGAGACAGCTAGCAGTCAGTGGCAACGCTTTAGACCACACGGCCATCAGGGTATACAAGACTTTTTTAATTTGTCCTGATGTTTCCCTGACTAAATTTCAAGTAATATTCTTATTAGTTTTTTCGTTGGCTAACTTTCTTTAAAGATTTTTGTAAAGAGCTAATTTATTTACTTTTTTCGTTTTTTAAAAGAATAACACCTGCTAAAAGATGACTTTTGCTTGAATTTGAGTAACTTTGAAGAACAGATTTTAGTTGCTGATCAGAAGCGTTAGAATTAAGAAAAAATAATAAAAAAAATAATTGATCATTTTTAACTTGGCATTCATATCGTTATAGCAGGATATATCAGTCCACTCTCACCTGTTGTTGATAGAAACTCCGCTAAGATTATAAGTAAAAGTTGTAGTCGAAGTGATATGATGTCTTCAACAACTTAGGTAATTACGAAATGCATTCTTCACCTAGAAAGTGTTAGTAACCAAACGAAAACGTTAGTTTCCTGTACATTTGGAATTTCGTTTTTCGTCACATTTATGCCAACAGCGTGCAGTCAGTTGCGTCGCCTTAGACCATATGATATGGCCAACAGAGCAGGCCCCTTTCCTGTACAAGTTAAGTCAATAACAAAATATCCTTGTAAATATAAAGTTGCGTCTTCATATGATTATTAAAATATTTCCCTTAATGAGGAAATAATTGTCCTTCCAATATCAAAATTTGAGAAGTACTCTCATATTTTTAGAAATAACAAGGTAGCTACTATTTAACGCTAAAGTACTTGAAAATACAACTTAACCCTCTGTGGTGACAACATCTTTTAAAAATATCTGCAACATCCTCGCAGGACTTAACTTTGATAGATAAATCATCTAAAATAAGCAAGGCCTTTTTTTCCTTCAGAGGCAAGTTCATTCAATATTGTATAATTTTATAGTCCTTCATGAAATCTAATTTTTGATTTTTTTTCAAATGTATTTGAGACATAGTTAAAGCAAAGAGGTATATACATATATATATATATATATATATATATATATATATATATATATATATATATATATATATATATATATATATATATATATTTATATATATATATATATATATATATATATATATATATATATATATATATATATTAAATTCGTATGCTAGTAGTACTTGTATGAGCAATTACTAACTAGCAAGACTTCAATAAACAAGTGCAGCCCATCAACATTTGATAAGCAGTCTTTTCTCTTTGATTTTTTCAATGAAACTTGACCTTTTATACCATAGAAGATACGGGCCGCCGACTCATTACTCTTGGGGCCTGCCCAACCTTTAAAATACACCTCTTAGCAGCACAAAAACATACAGCAATAATAGAGCCCGTAAGTAAAATGATGTCCCTGAGCAAAAGTCAATAAAAAGAGGTGATTATTCCTGCTAGCAAACATAGGAATCACATCATCAGCTATACCCTTCTATCATCTGGCATGATTTTGTGGGTGTTATGAATCAACCAGAATCAGTTGGTTGAGAGCACATTCGCTGGCAGTCCTATAAGTGTTTGACAAACTTGTACATACCATAAGCTATCATCTGCATCCCTTTTTATTTAAGTGCTGGGTCATGTTACAAAACTATGAATGTGAAGGCTTTGCCAAGGGTGTATCATTTAACTTATTGCCGTCTTTCGTAATGCTATAAACATTACAGATATGCTTTATGAATTAATGACTTATTACCTATCTGGTATGTGATCAACTTGAGCCTATAACCTATTATAAACCCTAGAGATGTTTGCCTATCTCTAACATTTTCTTAGATTCTTTTACTTTACATTTAAGGTAGCTTATGGGGTTAATTTTTCCTATGCCTGCGTTTATTTGACAGTTCAGCCTATACAATGAGTATATTGTCTAAGTGTTCTTTTGTTGATGAACACATAAAGCATCACACATTTAGCCTCCAAGCTTTGTGTTTGTTTTTTGTTTTTTTTTTTTTGGGGGGGGGGGGGGGTACGGGGTAAAAAAAACTGAAAAGAAAGACATGCATAGTGTTGGAAATAGAGGAAACGGAGGAAATGGTATTACCTTTTTTATATTTTTGATCCCTTTTAATTTTATTTATTTCGGAATATTGGTCAGAAATGAGAAATAAGTACTTTAAATTTGTAGATTGAGTAGCTTTGGAACAAAGTACATTTTGTATACATGTACAGAAAAAGAAAAAGCATGTTATAAAGGCAATTCCTCACAACTATTCATTGTACCATAGATGCACATTCTTTTAAAACTTTAACTCAATCAATTGTATACAGTAAAAAGGGTGATATATGTTACCGTTATGAATTAGAGAAAAAGAGAGTGTATATGTTTTTACCCAAGCATAATATTATGCTTTGATCATTTTCCTGTGTTCTTATTGCATGTGACAGTGATTCCTTATTTCTGCTGTGAATTTGATATAAAAAGCGATATCCGAGTCACTGATTAGAAACTTGCGTCTCAATTACGTTTTTAAATTAAACGAGGTTGTATTTCATACAGAATAGGTCACTTTAAAATCGAAGAAATTTCCTGAGTTAATTAATCACTATGTAGGTTTATGATTGTAGTAATTAACTCCATTGCTAAAATTAGAATATCATAATAGCTCATAAAACTATTCTCTTATAGTCCATGCTAGACGCGAGTTACAAATGTTGTATAGTACCTAACCCTCAGGTTGACACAAGTAATCAACCTATTTCAAAATACTTTCATTTTGAAAATTTATAATTCACTTTATATTTTCATAATTCATTTCTTAATACTATACATAAGATCACTAACATCTCGAATTTGGGTATCTATTTCTATAGTTGCTGACGAGTCTTTATGATTTGGAATGCATCTTTTAAAATTTAAAACGTAAACAACTGCATTTGATGGCGACCCTCACTTGATTTGAGCATCATGAAATCAGTGTGTGGTTGGCTTAAAACGAATTCAACCCTTTTTGTGGGGCTTTCTTAGATGTGTATAAAATTAGCAATCTTGAATCAAAAACATGCGATGCACAGAATTTCATTTCCAGTCTAGTGGGGCTGAACGAACCCCAGTCAAGAGGGACGATGCTAGGAAGGCTGTTTGCATATATCGCCGATATCCATAGGAACGATTACTTTTCGGGCCCTCCTTAAAAACGACTTTCTCTCTTCGCATTATAGTTAACATTTTGCCATTTGATAGATGAATAGTTCAGTAACGAAACCCTAGCACCCTTTTTACTGATTTCTGATATTGTTTAGGTTACATGTCCAACACCGAACATCCACAATAAAATATCCTTCCATATTGTAAGGTTCAATATTATTGAACTAATAGATGCAATAAAAACTGCATAATTCCTTTAATGTGGTTTGTGTTTTAAGATATTTGATATTTTCTAAAATCAATTCTAAAGATTAAATAATTTAACAAATGGTGTAAATGTTTTATAACTGCAACCAATGCCGAGAAATTGTACATACATGTATATACTTTAAAATTTGTTAACATTTAATCTTATATTTAAACTTTCTATAGATCTTTAGCCAGTATGTTGATTATCAGAGCGATCTATATAACTACGTCATATACATGATTGAGGGAAGGGGCATGCCGTTTCAAAGTCGACCTACTCCGGGAGTGCGTCTGCTCTGATACTCAGTAATCAAAAGGGTATTCTATGGCAGCTCGCTGTACCTTACCAGACAGACTATAGACTCCAGGGTGTGCAAATTGCCAGTTATTCGGATTGGTAGTTTTCACTGTGACTCCATTTCCTATACCACTAACAACAGACTAGCAACATTCTATCCGCAATATGGCAGGAAAGTGAGTAAAACGATATAGGTACAACTTTAATGTTGGAATTTTTGTCATATTGAGAAGGGTAAATGACTGATACTTGATTGTATAATTGCATAAAAATATTTTAAAGTAGAGAGATGTATACAGGGCGTTTTTATATCGGAACAGGTATGTAAAGAATAGTTTGCAAAGTAAATTAATTCTCAAAATATCCCTCGTGCCATTTTTTACAAATTAAGCCACCATGAAAATATTTCATTTACCGTCTCTTCAGCATTTTTGCAGATAACTGTTAGTAAACTATACTGAACATATGAGGCTGGGATATATGCAGCTTCTTCAAGGGTCTATGGACTATTACTGTTCAGTTATCTGTACAAATGGCAGAGATATGGTAAATAATTAAAGTTTGCATAGCTTCAAATTAATATTCATAAAAAGTTATCGGGGCACCATCTGAGAACTTTTTAACATAGAAATATTTTTTTTCTACACATTTAGTTCTATATAAAACCTAACTTCAGAAGTGTGTTTCCAGGGGTGACTATTCGCGTATTTAAGCGCCCCTAGCGGCGACTGGAGGAACTAAATTATCTACCTTAACTTAGACATGTACTGCAGTCTAGACTTTTCAATGTGATATTGGAGTGTGTCAGTCATGAGGGCTACTAATGAACCCTTGGGAAAGATTCATTCGTAGTGCAAAACAATGCTAAAAACAGACAATAGCAGGCCCCTTACACCTCAGGGTGAAGTACATTTAATCATATCCAAAATGTAAATTTTATGTATTTTCTTATGGAAGTTTGTCACTCTTTCTCGGTTGTGCAGTGTTAAGGCCCAAACGTGTGGTTATGTTATAAACAAGCTTCAGCATGAGAAGGAAATGAACATTGAGAGCCCAATTCTTTCATCCTGCATGATTTTGATATTAAAACTAATAAAAAAACGTTTGAAGGGAATTTATGAAATTTGGTAACATTTGGTAGATTTTTTCTTCAATACATCTAGTGATAAAAGAATTGAAAATTTAGTTTTCACTAGTAAGCATGTTTACAAATATTCATTTAAAGTAGCTTATGGGGTTAATTTTTCCTATGCCTGCGTTTATTTGACAGTTCAGCCTATACAAAGAGTATATTGTCTGAGTGTTCTTTTGTTGATGAACACATAAAGCATCCCACATTTAGCCTCCCAACTTGCAAGAACTTTTTACTTTTTACTTTTTAATTTATTTATTTTTTATTTGGGGGGGGGGGGGGGTAAAAACTGAAAAAAAGACATGATGATGCATAGTGTTTTTAAGCGGAGTTCCTATCCATAATTTTGAAACAGGGACGACCACCAATTTGCATAAATGGAGCGAATTGTTCAATACGGAGGAAATGGTATTACCTTTTTATGTTTTTGATCCCTTTAAATTTTATTTCTTTCGGATATATTGGTCAGAAATGAGAAATAAGTACTTTAAATTTGTAGATTGAGTAACTTTAATTTGGAACAAAGTCAAACTTGAATGATACACGTATCTCCGTAGTATTCTTAGCTAATTATACGGAGATTTTAAGCAACCCCGTTAACATGTGACATCCAAAATGCTTGTTTCGTGCGACAATGTTTTCGTGAAATTCAACATGGAGATAAGAGACAAAACGTTTCCTGCTAGTGTGCAGGCCTATGAGCAAGATTGTAATCATAATGAAAGATTGAAATGCACCGTGAGTGAACCAACCCACACCTTAAAAAGGCCCTTTTCAGCGGTGTCTCTATAGGGTTCCTTCGTTTCAAATTATTCTTAGAAACGGACTAAATCAAAGGAACATATATACAACGTGAAAATCTGCATTAAATTGCATTTAACGTCACACATTTTGTCGTATTTTGAGTGAGTTGGATTGGCGACTAATGCTTTCAACTACATAAATCAATAGATCACATTGCGAATAAATAATAACAAATAGGAACCCAAATATGTTAAGATGTCCTTCTCATTGTGAGAGTAGCATTGGGTCTCTCGCTTGTCAGGGTTCTAACCTTTCACAATGCTTCACATCTGCAGGGCGACCCGAGCAAATTGAATTAAATGAATCATATTTCAAATGAGCATAAACATAAGAATGTTTATAGTAATATATGTTACAGAACATACAGTTTTCGACTCAGTCCAAGAAGTACGTTCCAATAATGCTTAACAAGTAGTTAAGGTATGAGATGAAATGAGTAAATGCCTGTCCTGAAACCCAATAAGGAAAATCCCTTTTTTGCTTTAAAGAACTTGATTTTGAAATATCTATCGCAGAATGTAAGAAACTAAACCCATGTTGTATTTTGTATGTGTTATGATTTGGTCATTCATACGATTGAGTGTAAATGGTTTTGGATGAAACACTGATTATCTGGTTATATAGAAAGTTTACTTCAGGTAGAGTTTCATCATATGAATAGAAGGGAGCATTCTATGACCTTAGACTTTAACCTGTGGGGCAGGGTCTTAGCCGATATTTGGAAACAGGGTGTCCAAATAGAGGTTTCATAGACTTTTGCGTGTCCAAAGTGTGGTACAAAAAACATACTACTAATAAGATAGACCCTATACCTTTACAGATTTTGCTTTTTTAGGCCAGATACTGCTTTGTGTGTCTTATAAAAGTGACACTACAGCTTCTACATCTGCTATCTTCTAAGAAAAGTCATCTTCAGCAAATTCTGTCATAAAATTTTGGGTGTCCAAACTGTCAAAAAACAGTGTTCTGCGTGTCTAAATGACACGCTGGACGCATTACGGCTAAGCCCCTGCTGTGGGGGGGGGGGGGGGGGGGGGGGGGGGATTGTCCTCCACAAGTAAATCTCACCGCATGACTAGTGGCATGTGTCAAGGCAGTACTGATTAAACTGCAGGCGTGTTGGTCTTGAGTTTGGGTGGTTGGTATATTTATAAGTTCTATATATATATGTGATATTTTTCCTTCCGTAATACTCTGTTTTGATAGAAAAAATGCAATATGATATCCAAAATGCATGTTCAAAATCACCATTTTTGGCGAAATTCTTAAAGAAAAAAGACGTTTCCCGTTAGTGCTCGCGTGATCTGATCTCTAATATGTTGTCTCTTACTCTGTTCAATGATAGCCTAGACAGTTACAATTTCAGTTGAGGGGAAATGATACGTAAACACCTCAAAATAATCCTACATTTACAAATAAAGCCCATACGCCACCTAAACATTTTAAATCCTCTATATATTGGCCACCGTCGGAAAAGTTATATCATCAAAGATTCCCGTCGATAATAAGTCGGATGTTTCTAAATAAGAGGAAAAACGTAATCGTATGGCTGCCTAATAAAGAAAGATTATTTTCGTTTTTATTAAGTGTCAAATATTACCGGAATGGTGCTATTTTCCGATGGTAGTATCAAAAAGTTTGTGATCAAACGCCTGATTTTATTTTTGTCCGACATAACTCATTGATGCTCACAGCAGCCAAAAGTAGTCTGACAGTTTTGACTTCAAAATCTTTCAAGCGAAAGTTTAGTTTGGAACTTAGATAAAAAAAATATATATATATTCTCATCTTGGGTTTGAAATATATTTGGAGAAATGTTAACAAGAACACTAAGATTTTTTTAATTTATATAAAGAACAACTTAAATATTTTGTGCAATTATTTCCACAAAGTTATTTGACAAAGTTTTTGTCAAAAGTATTAAAGATGCAGGCGACAAAGCATTGATGGGTTAACAGCGGCGCTGATTGTTGATTATTTAGCTTCACCCTACGCCCACCAGTAGCATCCGTCCTCCGCATCCCCCGTACCAGAGAGATGCCTACTACTCCCAGCCCGTACACAGAAGCAGTTTTCACGGATGCGTCGCTAGGAGTAGCAGCGATCAGTCGTCTGGCCAGCAGCCGCAGCGAAAAACGTCGTCTGCAACGGCGGAAACGAGGCTGTGCGTTAATGAGAGGCTCAGTAATAGTTAACATGGCGGCGGCCAGGAATGTTAGTATTTTGCTCTGCTGTTTACTTGGAGTTTTTGTACCATATACGTCGACCCTGTCCAATTTCAAACAGTGAGTATATTCATCTTGTATATGTAAGGATGCATACATAATTTCAGATGTATTAAACCACCCGATTAGCCGTGAGAGTTAGTTGAAGTTGGTATGTGTCGTTTCTCGACGTACATCGTAGCTGCCTAGCGCTGTTGACCATCACCATCGCACTTCATCACATTATTCGGCTCTATTTCTAACTGGGAGTCCCGATGTCCTTCGATTCGACCTTTACGCTAGCCCAGGGACCAGACGGCGAAATCCTTTACAGATTTCTTCTTGAATTTCCAGCTTTTAGGGCATATCTAGAGTTTTACCAGTCTCTCAGAAGCTGGCAAACTAAAAATAAACTTCTCAGTCCTCAGTTGGAGCGTCGCATGCCAAAAATAAACATGTCCATGTGCACCGCGACAAATCCAGTTTGTGCTTGCACTGAGCGTGTGCCCCACCGCGGGGACTACTAATAGACATGGCACACTATTCCTACACCGTGGGACATCTGGACCTTTGCTATATATTGCTGTCGCCTGTTGTAGAACCTATCTGGTAGCTCTACTAGTGAATGTTTAGCTATTGATTGACTGAAAAAGGACCCCGCCCCCTCCTGTATTGTAACCTCACAGAAGAAAATAAGTGGAGTCATGAGTCATATATTTTGTAACATCATTCATGAGGGGGGAGGTATGCCTAAATAGTTTAAATGGAAGGATTTGTTTTATAACCTCAAACCTATCTCTTGCAGGATTTTTCAATGTATTTTAGAAATTGTAATGTGTTATCATTCCTTCTTGAAAGATGCAGATATGTACACTTAACACTATATACATCTCTAATAGATAGACCACTTTTCCTTTATCTATGACCAGATGGTACATAGATTGCTAAACACAAATGTCATTTTTCTTTAGATAGAATTACAGGGAAAACTGCTAAGGAAAGGTAATTGGAAGATAGGGAGAGACAGTGGGGGGTGTAACCTATCATGCCTATCTAGTGTTATATACTTTAAAAGTGTCATCTGGACATATGATACTTTTTACAAACTATGTAATGAGTCAAAAGCTTACTTTCAAATAGTTTCTTCACTAATGTCAAAGTGATATTGTTATCACCAAAATTATTATATTGTTTTGATCCCTTCCTATATAAATAAATGAAAAGAGATGAGTGCCATCAACTAGATTATGGGATGATGATGTTCCAGAATGTTCAAGGGAAAATACTCTAAATGAGGGAATAACAGCCATTACACCCTGATGGCTATTACACCCTACTCTAAAATGTATTTAAGTTTGCAATCCTTATTTTGCATCTCTCTTTCCCTTTCCTGTCTGTGTTCATAAGTGTTTTTCCACTACCCTACTACAGGATCTCTGAACCAAACTACCTGGTATTGCATTATCTATTAATTAAACCAATATACACCTGCATATCTATCTCCTTGATGATTGTTATCGCGATCTATGATACTTTGAAGCATCAATTGATTAAGTATTAGAAGGAGAGTTGTTGGTTGGGTTCTGGTCAACATCTCTCTTTTAACTCGATCATTAATGCTTAAGAGTTTTTCTTGAAATTGTTATCTGGATCTATGATACTTTTGACATTATCTTGGAAATTAAGAATTGTTTTACAATAGATTTGAAGGAGAGTTGTTGAAAATGTTCTGAATAACATTTCCCCTTCAATTTTTTTCCCAGCTAAGCTTTTGCATGCCTAAAAGATTTTACCGAATGTGTCAGGCTGTTTTGGCTGTCGTGAGCATTAATGGGTTAATATCATTTATTAAAATATCCTTGTCAACGAGATATCATAAACATAATCACGGTTGCATTGGTTGCCTCAAGCATAGCTGGGTTAACTACTTCTAACTACTTCTCTCTCAGGGTAGGGAACAATGTATTGAAAAAATCAGGGACATGTATTGGCTTATTGAGAAATAGCTCAGGAACTGTCAATCAGTGTCTGTAACTGTCAAGTAAGTATCTTTAAGAAAACCACAATCAAAAATAAGTGACCTAATGTGTAGTTTTCAGGGATTCAGGCGTTTAATAATGCAAAAATACCTTGCTGGCTAAGACCCAGTATTTGCCTATGATTTTTGGCAACTCTTCTTACTTCAGCAGGCAGTGAGTTACATGTCCATCAATCTAAATGTTTGAATACACATTAATTATCATTGGTATTTTATAGACCTTTTTATGGAACTAAATAGCACTGGTAGTCATATATTTGCTTTTTCTATGCTAACTAGTATAATTGATATTCAGCAAGCTGAAATTTGCAAGGTAAGTGACTAAGTAAGGCCCCTTTCCCCACGGCTTTCCTATTTTAAACTGATATGTGTTGGTGTAATCCAACCCATAGGTAGTCAGTCAAATTCATTTTACTGCCTTTATATTTGATATGCATCTTTGAAATAAAATGTTGTTTGTGTATGTTCTATGTACAGTGACAAAAAGATGTACCTACCCCACTATGAAATACTAGTTGAATTCTGTATGATTTAGTATATCAATATGCAGCAATTATACCATTTTGTGCATGGCATCATTGTATCAAATTATGGCGTTCCTCGATATGGCTACTTCATTCCAAAGCTTATATTCTATCTAGCAAAGATATCTCCCAAAGCATCCATTTTTCTATGTGTATGCATGTGATTTTGTTTAAACTATAGATTAGATAATGGATGGGGTATCACTTTCTTACCACCCTCTATATATAGCAATACCATTATCTTGTCACGTATCTAAGTGACACTGATTTTCTGATAGCATGCATATTTTAAGTGATCCCCTGTATTGTTGGATATTAATCCAGACATGCCTTGAGTAGCCCCTATAAGTGTTGTGATGATGATGCTATGCATGTATTACTTTTAAAAATAGCAAAGGGGCATTTTAGCAGTTGACATGAAAGAGTGGCAGATTGTATTGTGGTATAAAACAAACTTCTCCTTCAAACACCTTCCAAAAGATTCTCTATGAGGAAGATATTCCCAAAAGAGTCAGAGGTTTTTTTTGAAGGCGGAAGGGAGAAGTGGGTAAAATCAACCTTCAAGTATCTGTTCCTGTGTATCATTTACATTTACAATCTTCTGATTGACAGTCAGAATCTTTTAAATGTGTCCAGAGAGTGGTTAATTATGAGATTGGTTTGCCGAATATCTGTGATGTGAGAATCCGTTAATGAAATTCCTCCTTTCATTCTCTGTTGGAAACGTTTACATCACCAAAGTTCTCTTCCATGATGGGGGTAAGTTAGTGCTGGGAATATCTATTCTCAGCAAGAATTTTCCTTTCTCAGACTTCGGTCTAGATTCTCACTGCTACCCAGGTTCATAGCCAGCTCGAGGCATGGGAGGTGACCTGGGTAAGCGGTGGTTTTCCCTGGGTACTCCCATTTTCCTCCACTATTATCAACTTGCCGGGTCACTATTTAGCCTGGACAGGGCAAAAAACTGACTATCAATTCCACATCTCAGTGAGGTTTATAACAAATTACAATAAGATAAGATTGGGAAACTGTGTCCTCGGTAGGAAATAGGAATAGTTCCTAAATTCTTGAGGATGAGACAGGCATCCACAATATGTGGGTTCACACTATAACTGTTTCCAAGGTTACTTACACCTGTTCAGTAGTGCTAAATGTATTCATAACAGCAAACGACTCAATAAAATGTTAGTAATCAGAAGTGCACACTTGTTCCTCCTACATTACATGTACAATATTTGGTTTAATGGATAGGCATGGCCCTTCTGGTGTGCACAGAGATAGGGCTAAAACAGGCAAGGCAAGGCCCTGAATGTTGACATAGCTAGCAAGAAAGTGGCACTTTAACTGTTACCGTTTCCACAGCTGTTTGTACTGACAGATGGGGAAGTGTTGACAAAGCCAATATGGATTTATATGCAATTGGAGGTAGTTGTATGGGTAGGTTGCGGTAGCAGCAGCAGCAGCTGTGGCTGTGGGGTCTAGCTGATGCAGGTATTACTGGCATATTCACAGCCACCATGGACCATATGTGTGCTATATTGTTCCTGGCCGTAGTAGCCTATTCTACACTTAGTACACATCACCTGTACTCATTAAAGTCATTACTCGACACGCTCATCTGCAATTCTAAAGCAATTGCCCTATTTTTTGTTTTGCATCCTTGGTATTGTATAGGAGTTTCATGTTTTATTGAAATAACATCTAGAACTACATTGTGACGCACAATTGTAAATGAGTGTTTCCAACTGTCCCAATTTTCTTTGTTTTGCATCCTCAGTAATACTAGTATACCATTGAATTACAATTCTAAATGTTTTTGTTTATTTGTTCAGTTGTTTTTAATTTTTTTCCTCCTTCAAAGAGTATATTGTATCACATGGTAATGGTATTGGTCGCTGAATTTAACTCTTCACATTGACTATATAGATATATGCAGTTTTTAAAAACATTGGTTATCAGAAATTAATTGATAATATACATAAATTTATATTTTATATATTTACATTCATGTTTGTACTATTATGGGTGATGTCATAAATGTGCCATTATTGTATATACTTGAAATATCATCAGTAGCCTGTATAATGATGGATATCCCTGATATCATAAATGTATATACACTTTGAAAGAGGCTACCTATTTTACTATCAACATAGACCTAATTAAGCTTGTGATAACATTGATAAGCCACTCATGGTTTTGAGTGTCTTATCACATAAGATGATGCCCTAAGGCGTGGGAAGAACCCGCTATATGTAATAAAAAATAACAGCATGATATTAGATCTATCTCCTTGAAGTGGTACAGCTAAACATTTGATAAATTGTTATCTGGTCAGTTTTAGTCAGGTGGGTAGTGATATCTTAATGATTCTTTAGATGATAAAATGGTAACCAATACTTGATACACATTACATTCATAGTAGCATTTTGCTTGCATATATTCATAGTATCATTTTGATTGTTACTTAGTATAAAATTATTAAAAGTCATATTGTGTCTTTATATGAAATTTATTCTCTTTTAGAGGAAATAGCTTATGAATATAGAAATGCTGTTACTCATATTCCTGACCATCCTGGGGGAAAAATGTTTACAGTAGTTCCTGTGGACATTTTCTTTGATTCATGTGCAGAAAGTGATGAGTTTATAAGCAGGAATATCCATATGTGAAAGAAATCCTTGAGCGATTGGATGAGTCTACTATATAGATATTTTGAATGGTCATTGTTTTTCAGTGATGGTTTAATTTAGATTTATATATAGTCTACCCGATACTCAATAATGGCCGGTCATTCAGGAAAAAGTCTAGTATTTGCATTTAGAGTTATTTAATGTACTTATTGAAAAAGAGAAATACTGTCAGCTAAGGTTTTAAAGTCACTAGTTTCAAAGCAATTGTTCTAACTTTCTAAAGTAATTTTCTTTATGTGACATTATGAGATATTGCTAACTTAGACTTCTAGAAAGTTATTTTCATCATTCCTTTCAATCTCTCATTGCTATCACCCCTCATCCTTACTTTTAAAGCCTTCTTCTATAGCCGACAAATATTTAAACCTTTTTAGTTTGAACTCTTCCATCTGTATAGGACACTTTTTAGTCATCATGAATTCTGCCTTGCTTGACTCATCATGCTGGTTGTATATACTACCATTTATAGCCTAAAACACAGTTGTAGATCTATACGGAGGGGGTTTAAGGCAGGGACTTAGCCAGGACCCGTCCAGCCTGTCTTTTAGACAGGCAGTAACTTGAAAGCCTCCATTAGAGACAGACAGAAATCTCTATTAGAAACTTCCCAACAAACCATCTTCTAAGACATGGCTGAAGTGTAAATTGCCCTTTTTGACACAAGACCTTTGTTAAGGGGTTTGATGAACCTTAACAATTCAAAATGTTGATTTGTTTTGCTGAAATTGTAACTTTTCATTAGTTTTGCTTAAAACTAATGAGGTGTATCATCATCTCTATTATAATTAACCTCTTCATACAGAACAAATTCCCTACACATGAATCCTGAATACATTCCTGCCAGTTTGCCTGTCTATGCTACCTTAGCTAGACTTGCCATCCATACCAACGAACCCTTATCACAGGTCAGCTACCATTTATATCTATGATATAACTAACCTCCTTAGGTTGAACACCCCCATACATAGTCCTAACACTTTTTGGTCCCTTGAGAGTGTCTGGCATGTGGAAATCTTCCCTAGCTAGACTTGCCATCCATACCACCACAGATCCCTTATCGTAGGTCAGCTACTATTCATATCTATCATACTAACCTCCTTAGGTTGAACACCCCTATATACAGGACACATTTTGATCCCTTGAGAGTGCCTCGCCATGTGGAAAAAAAATCTTCCCTGGGTAGACTTGCCTTCCATACCACAGATCCCTCAACCTAGATCAGCTAAGTAAGTACTATCATATCTTTCATAGATCAAACATACCTATGTAAAAGACACTTTTTGATCCAAGTTCTAAGGTTTCCAGGGTGTGGACTTCTGTCCTTGCCTGACTTGCCATCCATACCACAGATCCCTAATCCTAGGTCAGCTACCCAAATAGTCTAAGCTTCCTGAATGTTGAAGGCAGTGCATTCTATATCGGGCTGTTCCACAATTAGTTCAATGGCACCCATCTGTTAAGTGCTCTATATCTATCCTAGCCGCCTCGGGAGCTTAGGACTGCTCTCTCTCAGCCTGGAGTCCTAATCCTTACTTTCCTGTAGGTCAATCCCTCTATTTAACCTGTGGCTGTTAAATGAAACTTCTAATTAAATTCCACACAAGTTTATGTAAGGGCTAGAATCTTTTTCCAGTCCCCTTTATCCCACTAAATGTTGTTTTGCTTTCAAAAAGCAATATAATGTATTCTTTTTTATACTTAATACATGAGCCTCCTAAATGGAACTACAATCAATATTGATTTTCATTATTTGAGTGTTATAATTTATTAATGAGGCCATTTTTCCTTTTCATTATTAATCATAGAGTTAACTCTAGCTTTCATCAGTATCAGTGTGCAATTGTTTTTAACCTGTAAGAAAATAGTCTGTACATAATGAAAGCTGATATGATAATGGTAATAGTAATATAAGGATAATAATAACAATAATAATAATAATAATGATAATGATAATAATAATAATATAATAATAATGATGATAATAGTATAATAATAATAGAAATAATAATAGAAATTTATGATAAATTGATGAAAATATACTTAATACTATTGTTATATAATTTATTATTGCTCTTTCCAAAGAAACCCTGTTCAAACTAGACATTATATATCATTTTTGAATTGACATTTGTTGAGGTATTTTATCCTTTAAATATTCTGAAACTGGTACAGATACTGGTTATGAGTCAAAACCTGCATTACATGGCGATCTCATCAACTTAGTATGAATTCCATTTTCTCTGAATTTTGCCGCACACAGATCAGCTCTTGCTGAGGCTCTGTAGGCAGCCGTGTTTTCTCTAAATAACATGTATTAAGAGGCTCTTATCTCCCCCCAGTCTGGTCTGTGAATCAGGCTCAAGTTGCCATCAATATAAGGAGCCGTAATTGAATAAGCACCGACATTACATCTTCATTCAATATTCATGCTTTAACCAGCTGCTTGATCATGGGAAATAGTGGTTTGGCATGCATTATGGAGGTTGTTAGATTACCGTTCGTCTACCTGTGCCATCTACCTGTAGTAAGGTATCCTACAGCCAATCAATCAGACTATTGTTCTTTTTATATACTCGCTTGCTGCCTTAAATGGATTTTACCTGTTGATCTATTTACCTGGTGTGTTATACCGTTAATTGCATGTGAATGCATATTATTAAGTCACCTAATTGGTTTAGAGGTTGCTATTGTTGTGGCGTTGAGGTGTGGCGGCAAAATAGACCCTGGTGAACTTCATTTTAACACTTTCTTCAATATATTGCCTACCTATAATGAAATCACTTTGGAAGTAAGAGGCAAATAAAAGAAGGACATTGAGCAAGGTGATATGATAAGTAGTCAAAATGAGAAGATTAATAATGTTTTCTGTTTATTGGATGAAAATGACAACAACAAAAATAGTAATGATAATGATAATAGTAATAATAATAATTTCAATAATGATAATAATGATGATAATAATAATAATAATAATAATAATAATAATAATAATAATAATAATAATAATAACAAAAATAGGAATAATGATAATAGTAATAATAATATTAATAATAATAATAATAATAATAGTAATAATAATAATTATAATTATTATAATAATTATAATAATAATGAATAAATGGATACTACTACTACCATTACTACTACTAATAATATTAATGATAATGATAATAATGATAGAATTGATAATGGTAATAATAGTATATAAGTTCACTCTTAAGATCTTACAGTACCTACCAGGCTTCTATAGAGTTCAGCATGTATCATGTTCTACAGGAGTCTCTCTCTATTTACACACTTTTATTTAATTACTATTTATAGTGACCTAAATTCTGCTGGCTTAGTCAGTGTATTCTACCTGTGTGTAGTTAAGCCAGTTTAGGTATGAAACTAGAGAGAACAAGAGGGAAGAGCCTTATCAAGCAGATTGTTTGGGCCTCATTGTAATCACATTTTTAAGAGCCAGTGGCAGTTTTTGATCAGAAACAGATGGTTAAACATTCTAGTGGAAAACACACATAAATGATTATCACAGAAATGCTTGTAGCTCATCAACTTTTAATATCTTTCTAAGGAAAACTGTCCAAAAGGAAAAAAATAATGATACGAATCTGATCTTTAATTCTCCCCTGACTATTTTTCGAATTAATTCATGCTTGTTTAGGTTTACCAAGTCAACCTATTTACACTGCAGCTTCTTCTTGATACATATCTTCTGGATACGGGATACTTTTGAAAATATCTAAGAGTATTAAAGCATGAATTCCCTTGAGGGGAGAATTGTTGAAAGCATGTTTGTTCACATTTTTCCTGCAATTTTCGAAAGTTCCTTTCATTTTAAAGATGTTACCAAAAACAGTGGGATAGTCTTGTCCAATACAGGAAATATTAGAGATATTTTGACCAGAACACAAGCCATAATTCCCCCCTCCAATACTTTGCAAAATTAAGCTCAGTTTCAAAGTTATTTTCAAAAATATTAGAGGTCCACACGGCACTCCTCAATGGAACCTTTAAGCATGATGGGGTTAAAAAGGAAGATGGCCGGGGAAACATTCAGCAGTAAATAAGCTGGCACACAGAAACGTAGCCTGGGTCTTGTACAGCATCCTACACAGCCTATCATCTCTTATTCGCCATAGAGATAAAACTCAATTTCCTGTCAAGTATCTGATTAGCTGGTCAGTATCAATAAACCCTTGCCATGTGCACCTAGCCGTTATCACTGGAGACAACTCATTCCTCACAGGGTACAGCGTAGACCTTTCCTGTCCTCCCACGGGCAACACCGCTTGGCCTTTTGGTACAGCCCCCTTCTGCCTGGACTGGAGGCACCTCTAGTTGCAGTTTAACACATTCATGTCTGTTGCGCCCAAAACCATGTGACTATTTTGATGATTTCTCTCGAACAAAAGGAGTTTATTAGAAAATGATTGAAAGAGATATATTGATCAAAATCCAAGCCACAACTCTCCTTCAAATATTTTGTGAATTTATTACCAGAGTTATTTTCAAAATTGTCAATGGTCCAGACAATCTTGCCAAGGAGATCTCCAGGCATAAATAGGTTAACCTATTTATGCCTGGAGAAAGACTTTTTAAACAAACCTTTTAGTTACAGTTTGAAATAAATATTCTATTGTAGATTGATTTCTTTGTAGAAAGTGATTGAGACCAATCGTTTACAGTGACAGGTCACAAAATTTCCAAAAGTATTACTAGTATATGATACCATCCTTTCAACCACAAGGCAGTGTTGAAGGCACAGTGACAAGATGTAGAACTTAGCAGTCAAACCTGCTTTAAAGAGGACCATCTTTTAATTGAAACCACATGCCTATTTTGACTGCATCCTAAGTTCTCTATGGTAAAAGAGTTTATCTATGATACAGTTCACCTCTTAATGAAGACTTCCTGTCTTGCAAGTAGATTACTTATACTCTCAGGGCTGGAAGTTAGCTGGAGACTTGAGCCCTTGCCTCCCTTGAATCCTCCTGTGGCACCTTAATATTTCTGCAGGGAGCCCATAGATGTCCTGGTTTCTATACACAACACCTTTAAGTAGCTTTTAAAGATGCAATCAGGCTCCCTGGAAAAAAAATTCAAGCCCTGACTCTTTATATGATTGGCTTTGAAACATATAATGTGGTATCCAAATTACCCCCATTTGAGGGTATCACTGGGCATGGATGGGTTAAGCTGATCTTTGATAGGGAACATGGGGACATGGAATGGGTCGTGAGGGCAGCCAGCATGTGATGTAGTTAGAGTCTGATAAGCGCATTCATTATAAGGTCACATATATAGGGTGCACATTCCAGGTAACCAGCAGGTTAACAGAAACAGCTTGATGTGGATAAGACCCTTTTTTTAAATAATTTAGGATTCAAGTATTAATCTACAAAAAAATCAAAGGAGAGTTGTATGTTGGGTTCTGATCCACATTTCCAAGTAAAAGATTTTCTGTTGATCAATTTAGTCAAAAAGATATCAGAAAAATTACCAGGAAGATTTTTGGATGTCACGGGAGTGACTGGGTTGTAGGTCCATACACCTTACAGACCCACTGTAAATCCTGTATAGGGAAGAAAGCTATAAATCACCATCTACCCCCAAAAGGTGACTATTTCATAGGATGATGAACACCATGAATACAGGTTATAAAAGTGGCCAACCTAACACAAGGCAGGGCTCACCAGTAGTGGTAGCCTCAGCCTGTCTCTAGCCCAAACAAGTGCTATTATAGGAAACTGTCAGGCTAGTAAAAATGCCATGTAGTACCTGCCTCCTGAAAAAATGTAAGATCAATTCTAACCGCAGCCAAAACACATGGGCTTTAATGAACTAAAGTATTCATACTTCTAAGGGAACTGTAAACCACTTAATTTTTATTACTTGCCATTCATATTCACTTGCATATAGAGTTTGGAGCGGCTGCAGTCATCTCAAAGACTGCTGCTGCCCCCATTGAGCGTATCAAGCTTCTGGTCCAGAATCAGGATGAGATGATCAAGCAAGGTCGTCTGAAGGAACCTTACAATGGTGTTGTTGACAAGCAAACAGCAATGACACCAATATTATTGACAAATACATGTAGATGTGATCTCATGTGGCGTATACTTTTACTAATAATAGGAAACTCCCGATATGTACAAGTAATTAAAAAGCTTCTACCAGGTATGGCTTTTGATATTTTTCCCTATTGCCCTTCAGGCAATATGAAGAAGCAGGATTGCCCTTAGATATTTCCAAGTGCCCCTTGTTGTATCGACCTCTTAAGCTGTCTACAAGCAGCACATATGGCATGGGTACTGTAGACCATTAGAAATGTCATTGCATGGTGAATGTCAATCAAAATTGTTGCAACTTTGTATTTGGACTCATATATTTTACTGAATTCATTATGTATTCTCTGAACTGTGAGGTTGTGCACTGAACATTATTATCAAATTAATCAAAGTTCATTGTGTGAACCCTTAAACCTCTAAGGTACTTGTGCTTTTAGAGTCTAGTTAATAGTTATTGATATTAAGTAAACAATATTGAATGCTGTTATTGATATTGGGTGTATGTACCATGCTGAGCTATTATTTCACCCCTCAGAGTACATTGCGTAACCCTTATGCCCCTGTAATATGTGCCTGAGAGTTCCTTAGAAGAAACCTGGCAGTTTCCCAGCACTTACATTTGGTATGGGTAAGCCCCTACATTGCTTAGGTTTCAAAGGTGTAATTATTTACTTATATACTAAATCCCCTCTCCCTTTAATGGTCATACATGCTGTTTTTGAGGAAACTGTCCATCCAAAAGACAGGCTGGATGGATTCTGGCTAAGTCTCTGCCTCTATCGTGCGTGTACCTCACTGGGATTGTAATTATTAGTACCAGATTATAACTGATACTGAATGCCCCTGTTCAGGGTTTTAGCCAGGTTTAGAAACTGGATGCCCAAAATTGGCAATATAAAATCTTGGTGCGTCCTAATTTTCAAGGGAGAAATAAAGCAACATGTCCATACACAATGCCATATTAAAAATTTCAATTACTGTATATGCTTGAAATTGACATTGTAAGAAATACCTCACAAAATGTTTTGGGTGTCCTGAAAGGTGATTTTTTGGGGTTTAGGTGTCCAAAAGACACCCAGACGCCTTGATGGCTAAGACTATGCCCCTGTTGCTATAATGAGCAGCGTCAGTGACTTCTATACAGAACCCTAATGTCATATTGAACTGTTATTTCACATATCAGGACTTCCTTATTGTGAAAACCTCTTAATCCCTTATGTAGATTGCACCTCAGGGTTCTAATTATTGATATTGAGTAACTAATACTGAATACCCATACTGTTAATGGGCACATATACCATACCAAACTGTAATTTCACAAATCGGGTGTTCCTTGTGCAAACCTCTTAAGCCCTTATGTAGCTTGCACCTCAGGGTTCTAATTATTGATATTAAGTAACTTATTAATTATACTAGATACCCGCACGGCACAAATACCATATTGAACTGTTATTTCACAAATCAGGACTTCCTTGTGAAAACCTCAAGCCCTTATGTAGCTTGCACCTCAGGGTTCTAATTATTGATGTATAGTAGCGAATAATAACTACCCTCGCTGTTAATGGACAAATATACCATATTGAACTGTTATTTTACAAATCAGGAGTTCCTTGTGGAAACCTCTTAAGCCCTTATCAAGATATTGATATATAGTAACTACTACAGAATACCCTCACTGTTAATGGACAAATATACCATATTGAACTGTTATTTTATAAATCAGAGTTCCTTGTGTACACCCCCTGAGCTGTTGTGCCGGTTGCGCCTCAGGATTCTAGGTGCATTGATATTAAGCACTGTGATAATCTGAAATGAATACCTCCCGCTGTATGGTCTGCTGGCTTCTAATTAAGTCTCAGGCACAGATTCCTTGCATGGCTGTGTGTGCTGGCATTGAGGTGGATATCACCATTATAGTGGTCTACCTTGACCTACTAGGATGAGGCCCAGATTAATATCATCTTTTAACCCTTGTGCTTCAGGAGGGTCCACATCTTCTGACAACTTTGAACATAACTCATCAATAACAGTATTATTTGAAAAGTATTCGTGGAGGAATTGTTTAATCATTAATGAACAATAACCTTCAGTCAAATATTTCTCAATATATTGCTTAATTATTGAGGTATTTCCTTACTTGCCAGACCATCTGTGTGGTTCACATGTGAATGGGTTAAGTGGTAATATGCAGTTTTGGCTGAGTAAGCAACTAGGCGTCATCTGGAATATTCTCTCCTTACTACCCTTTATACTTAATAACCTTTGGATGGCAAGCTTGCAACCTGGATCTAGGTAGTGAGATGACTGAGGCAGTTAATTTAACCACACTGTGCCTCTCTACTCTAGGGTTAAAAAAGGCTATATTGGCAATATCTTTGTGATCAGTGCACTTTTTGGATAATATTTGAATAAGAAATGTTGATCAGAAGCAGAACCACGGTCAATCTTGAAAGATTTAGATAATGCATGATTAACTCCGAAGGTATTTTTGAAAGAATCATGGGACTAAGGTCCAAACAACTACTTGCACATAAATGGGTTAATTTGTAGGTTGAATTGCTAGATAACCTTAGATTTATTTTAAGTGATGGGGAAGTGATCAGTTTTCTTAAATGTGCTAGAGCTTATATTTCTTTTGTTTCGGGAAAATAATCCCTTCTTTATAGAGAATCAACTACCGATATATTTTATTTATTTCATTCTTTTTTAATTTACAGGAATTTCTACTTTGCTTTCTTAAAAAAAATAAAACAATCGTTTCTTTTGGTATAATACATTCCAACTATAAAAGTGCCTATAATTCTAGATGAATTACCAAAGAAGTTGCCTTATGGGATAGAAAAAGTTAGGGAATGGAAAGAAACTGTCAATTCTTGCAGTCTAGCTTTAGATAAAACAAATACCACACAAATGTTCATTGAGAACATTAAGGAATTTGACTCTCAACATGTTTTCTAACAACTTATAGAACCCAGGGTTTGATAACAATGGCAGCCTTGCTAGACCAGATTAGTGCAATTTCAGAAAAGACTTGTTGGGCAAGTAAAAAGTACCTCTTAACCCATTCACACTTAGAGCGGCCAAAACAGGCCTGACAATTTTGGAAATGTTTTTCGAACAAAAGCGTTTTTTGGAAAATAATTGAAGGAGAAATGTTAAAGAGAAGTCAACCAACAACTCTCCTTCAAATATTTTCTGAAGTTTTGCTTTATTCACAAGTTATTTTGAAAAGTATAAAAGTAGCAGACAATACTTCCTAGGGGATCTCTGAGTGTGAATGGGTTAACATTCTATCATAATAATAGATATATGGAAAAAAACAAAACAAAAAAACACATTTTAACAACCAAAGCAAACTCAAAATAAATTTTCTATTTTGAATTTTGATTTTTGAATATTTCAGCTGTCACATACTTTGCACAGTTGGTTATTTGACTACTCATCATTTTGTAATAGGGTGTATGGCCAGTAGATTCAACGAGCTACTAGACCTACCAGACTATTACACTTTATCAAAAAGTAGTTATTGATCCTTGTTCTAGATAAAAAAAAACTTCTAGATTGTGGCAATCATTTACAGCTCTGTGTCTTTCCCCTCCTTGTTTTCTGATCATCTTCCAGCGATACGGATTAACTTTGTCTGAGACCCATCTGAAAAACAACCTGCTTAAAGCAGAATTGATGATAATATCAACCAAATTCGGTTTCTACTCCGTCAAAGATGCGGATATTGGGTCTGGAGCAAGGCGTAGTTGCCAGGAAAGGTCATCTAACCATGGCTGGGTTCTGATCTTCGCCGGGAAGTATCAGGGAGCTCGGCCCTCCGGTAGAAACTCATTGATTTGGTGAGCTTTGATGGCAAGGCCCAGAGGCTCTTTGATTATCTAGCTGTCTTGAGCTCTCGATTTTGAATTACATCTCTTTCGCATCTATAAAGCCAAGTCCTGAAGCTTATCCTGCCAAACATTGTACTCATCATCAGAGGTTTGGTGGTTTTTGCTTGAGAAATGTGAGCCTGATCTTTCTAGCTGTGTTGAAATCTAGAACTAGAATAACTACACTTTGATATATATCAAACCAATTTTAACCTGCAGCTCATCTTGAGAAACACTTTTTCATGTTGTTCACATGGTGAATAAAGATGCGTCTACTTTTCTGATTATGAAGGATTTTCAATTTTTTTTCTTAAAAAAGTGAGTTGGATGAGGTATGAAATTGGATTGTAACTTTTCCTCACTTTTGTAACTTTTACTTTATATAATAAGAGTCCAGTGGCTTCTTTAAGTACTAAGAGCTGCATACAAGAGGGTTGGCAACTACCGTAGGTTCCAAAGAGAACATAACTTTCAACCATGATATCTGAATATTAGCAATGCATTTATGCAGAAAAGAAAGGCCTGCATGTCCCTATAAAGCACTAATATATTTTATGAATTCATGTTAACCCATTCATGCTTGTAATTATGCCCTAAAAATGCCCAGACTATTTTCGTAATATCTTCCTCATAGGAGCATTTTTTCAGAAAATACTTTTCAGAAAATGGTGACCACTAATAATCAATCGCAAGCCTTTCATAAATACTGAATTAATTCAATGATAATGAGCTAATTTTTGCTTGGTCGCAAAGTTGACAAGTGTTGGAGATGATACTTGTCAAGTAGATCTCCAGGCATGAATGGGTTATTTTTTTATAAGTACCATGGGTCCAGACAGCACTTGTTAGGGTAATCTGTAGGCATGAATGTGTTGGGAGCTGCCTTTTGCATTGATAAGTACATGCATGCTGCTGGTTTTGTGTCATCCTCCTTACAGCTCCCTCCTCCTGTGGGAATAGTTAAGGTAATCATAGGGCAAGTGTGGAATAATCTGGCTAAAGAGCTATGGGGGATAACACTGCTGCAGCAAGGGGGGACAATGGCTCATCAGGGATTTCTGTGCTGCAGGGGAGCTGATTATCGTACCAAGTTTTCAACCTAATCAATCCTGACTCTTTGTGAAGTACCACATGAAAGAATATTATATTGTATTTCATCTCCTTTTTTTTTACATAACTCATCAATTATAGTTCCATATCACTAGGATACATAGTCTTAGCCAGCAGGGCGTCTCTGCGTCATTTGGAAACCTAAACCGTCAAAAATCATCCTTCCAGACACTCAAAGATTTTTGTATGGAATTTCTAAAAAATGTCAATTTTTAGCATACGATTGAAAATTTTCCACTCAATATGATACCCATGACATTTCATAAGGATATTGTGCCTTATTTCAATAAGTAAATACATCTTTATGGTGGTAATCTGAGTATAATATAGTCTTGTTCAAAAAAATAGGATGCCGCCCCAGGGTACGACGTTAACTTTTGCAGCGACTTGCCCCGCAGGGCAAGTGAGATTCAATTTTCACTTGCCCTACTCCAACTTTCACTTGCCCTTGAAAAATTGTATATAATGATTTTATAATACTTCATTTAAAACCAAGTAGAACATGGTTCTGGCATGTGAAAGCATATTTTCTGGGACAAGCTTGGATGGCAGACCACGAAACCTGCACACATTCTCAAAAGTAAACCTGCAATATACAAAACGTACTTTCCCAGTGGGGCAAGCAAGATGCAGTTTTCACTTGCCCCACAGCTATAATTTACAAATTTTACTTGCCCGGGGCAATGGGGCAAGCACCAATGTCGAGCCCTGCGCCCAAAAATCCTGGCTAAGACCCTGCTAGGATATCATTCATCATAATAGGTGCATGCAGGTGTTTATAAATACCTTGTCTGAATGATTTTTTTGATGTTCCTCTATCAAAGAAAAAGGGAACCCATAACTAATTAATTGCACAATTTGAACTAACATTTTCAAATTCTTAAGATGCAAGCAGACAATACATATTATACATTGTAGTTTGTTTTCCATTTGCAATAGTATTTAAAGGAGGTCAGAGTAATATATTTAAGGGAAATTTCAATTTATCATGTTTTCTGTTTTTTTCAGATTGCACAAATATGTTTCTAGCCTAGAGACCAAATTGAATACTCTCAGTACCGATGGAACCAGGCTGAGTGATCTGCAAGGGGTAAGTCCAAGATTACCTATTTATTTTTTCGCTATTAATATTGGTTGAAACATGAACCAGGGGTGAGGCATCTGCATGAAAAAAATCTATCATATGAGTATCCAATCGACCTATTCTATCTGGAGTGGGCACATGGTTTAAATAACAGCTTAAAAGGTGTCTCCTCTACAGAGAAACTTTTTAAACATGTATGTATGTTTAGATAGAGATAAAAAAAATAATTGGAACAATGGCATTCAGACAAACAAATTAAAAAATATTGCTTTGCTATCAGTATAATTCTCTATATACATACATGTGTCAAACCTTGTGTTCGTTCCAGATGTGAATCGGTTGAGTTATTTCATGCGCAACTACCCTGAGTAAGTGTATGATGTATTCTAAGCAATGGTACACTGACAGGGGGAGTAACAGGTGCAAGGATACCCTAACTCAGTGTCAGAGGTATTTAATGCAACGCTACCGTGACAGGGAATGTTGGAGGTATTTTATGCAACGGTGCCTTGTAGGGAGGGTCAGAGGTATTTTACGCAACGGTGCCTTGTAGGGAGCGTCAGAGGTATTTTACGCAACGGTGCCGTGATAGGGCGCGTCAGGGGTATTTTACGCAACGGTACCGTGACAGGGAATGTTGGAGGTATTTTATGCAACGGTGCCTTGTAGGGAGCGTCAGAGGTATTTTACGCAACGGTGCCATGATAGGGAACATCACCTATCCAGTTTAGGATATTCACTTCAGGTGTAGTGTGCAGTGACATTTGACAGGTTGTTCATCACTTATATTGTAGGGTGGCTGTTCAGTTGAACGCTGGCTGATTGGCAAACATGGAGGCATGCCAGCAAGAATCGATCTCTTCCTAGCCCAGCCCTACCCTTAATAAATGGAGCTGAGAAAACACAGGAATTTATATGAAAAGTCTAGGAAAATGCTAGGATTTCCTAGGACGTACCAGCTACATTTGATAAGGTTTTAGGGCGAGCAATATTTTTTGCTTCTTTTGATATCTTACCTGGAAAGTATATCAACTCAAAACTGAGTCTGAATGAGGTCTGTATAATCCTCATGGTTCTAGCTAATGTGGCCAAGCATGGTGCCATCTATGATTAACCAAAGGAACTTGACCACTCATTAAGTCGTAGGCATAGACAAGAACTGTTCAACAGAGAAAGGCATTTATTTGATTTTATCACAGACTAGTAGCTAGCCACCAAGCATCGATCCCTCCAGGCTTCCCTGTCTGGCCACCATGTCCCAATTGACCACTGGCCTAGAACACGATGCTGAAGACTGTGTTGGTTTATGCAGTGCTGTCTCATGTCAATATGCCTTGGTGATTGTCTTTCATGGCTTTATAATTGCTTGATGTATTGCTGTCTGGAGGAGATGGTGAACCAGGACAAGCGTGTGTTTTGAGCAGACTTCTCAAACACAATACAAGCCAATTCCAGTTTCAAAACAGCTACTTGCCCATATACCCAGTCAGGGAATGGCACTTGATGTCTCTCACCACTGCTGGGGTTCATATCTTGTTTTGAGTATGTGAGAAGTTTGCAATTGACTTGGGGTGAGGTGGCAGGTTTTTCCTTTATTCCTCGACTATTCACATGACTGGCTTTTCATGTTTTAGTCTCTGTATAGCAGAAGAAGAAGCAATAGACTTAATTAAAAGAAATCCAAAATCCAGTGTGTCAAATATTTATTAAACATTAACTATTTTTTGTTAACAAGACATGCATTTGAATGTCCGACTATGTATACACCAGGTATGAAAAGGTTACAAGTATACAGGTTTCTCCTTGCTCTTTGGGTGTGTGTCGGGGATTCGCCGTGACCTAGTGGTTACGACACCTGGCTCCCAAGTGTGACTTTGCTGGTTCGCATCTCCGCTGGGTCCCCAAAATAGCGGGTTGGCCTGGTTGCTCTATAAATGTGCTGCATTGTGGAGGACTGTCTATGGTCCTGCAACAGAAAGACCCCTTGGAACAATTCGTAAAGAGAAGGGAATTTCTAATCAGTTCCGGGTTTCTATCTCGTCGCAATATGACCTAAGCTGTTGAAAGCGACGTAAAACCCCAAACCCTCCTTCCTTCCTTTGGGTGTGTTCTGATGAATATGTATTTCTATTCAAAATGCCAGATAATGTACCTGAGGAACCGCCCACTACACCTAGGTGTGATAACCAGCCCAGCCTTTTACACCAGCTAACTGCATACACGTGTAACAATATTCTAGGTAGACCCTAGGGAGGAAACCGGGACTTGTGACAATATTGAGCGAGTTGGATGGTACCAGGTGTATTCCTGTGAAAGCCATAACTCCAATACCAGTGCAATATTGGGTCATTAGTGCCCAAGAAATGTCCTGACTATATTGATAACATCTTCAAACCAAAGAATTTTTGAAAGTTTAACCCCAATCAACAACTTTCCTAATTTTTTCTTTGTTTCAAAATAATTTCAAAAAGTATTATAGAAAACACTAGTCTAGGATATTTCCATAAACAAATGGGTTAACCTTTTGATGCCTAGAGATGCCTTTTAAAACAAACATCATCTGGAAATTTATGAAAATTCACAAAATAATGGAAAGAAATGTATTTATCTAACTATGAGTAATAATTCAAAAGTATTAATCTAAGGTGCCCTGATCAAAAAGATAGATGTTCAGAATATTTTGGTGAGCACTACAGACATGAATGGGTTAAGGATTTTTTTTATGAATATTGATAAGAGGAAGGTCTGGCTGCCCTTCAATGACTGTAGCAAGTAGTTTCCACTGTTTCTCATTCTTAGTTTCTATCATTTGAACCATTCATTCCCATAATTACCCCAAAAATTAAACCTTTTCTAGTAGTAGCTTTGTGACAAGTATTTTTTGGAATATGTTTTAAGATGAAATATCAATCACAATTGAACACGTAACTGTTCTTAAGATATTATGAGAATTTTTGATTGATTACAAGTTATTTTCAGAAGTATAATTGTACCGGTACTGATGATACTTGTCCAGGAGATCCCCAGGAATGAATGGCTTGACCTATTTTGTCCTGCTCTACCCCCAAAAGTTCTTAACATATTGGAGATATTTCTATGAAAAATGCTCCTGGGAAACATTCAAAGGAAACTTCTGACAACTTAGAAATGAAGTATGAATTCACAAAATCTTTCTCCTTCAAATATTTTCTAAAAGATGCTTTTCTTAGAAAGCTATCACCAAAGTGTTCAAACCCTTTTGGGCCCAACAGGCATCACCATTAGAAGAAATATCTATTGGAGTTAGGAAATAGAAAGTTTTGTGCTTCACCAAGGTTAAGGTTCAGGTGTACCAGGTGAGGTATGGTAACCTGAGAGGTATCTCTGGGTGAGGAGCTATTATATGTACAGCATGGCTGAACGGGCAGCATCGACTTGAATACATAACAGTGGTGAAATGAGCAACTCCTAAAATAGTTTTTCTTTAACCCATTGATACATACAGGACCTCGGGGACAAAGTAACAATAACTTTTTTACTCTGTAACAATTTCAAGCCCACTTCTGTATTGGGTGGCCCAAACGAACACTAGAAAGTGTATCTCAAGTGAGTTTGGCGAGAAATGTTGAAGTCTTATCAAAATAGTTGAATAAGAAGTGAGATGCTTGATGTTGAGTGTGTTTAGGGTGAGTGGAGATGTTTTTGGGTGATTGGGTATGTATGGATGTCATTGTCAAGTTGTACTCCAGCATGGCATGCAATTGCACAGGGAACATTTCTTCCAGGTAATCCAAATGAGCATTTGTAGTTATTGCAGACTAGGTATTTATGTGTGCACGCTGTGTGCCTGTTGTACACATGCTATGTTGGTATAGGAGTCCATGAGTAAAGCTTCTTGTAGGTTAATAGTTCATGTCTACATGCTTTGCTTAAGTGTCCTTGGGAAAGGATGTAGATTCATTGCTCAGACATCCATTACCAGAATGTGTTTGGGGGTGAATATATAGCTATGGTAGAAAGCAGGCCCTTGTTGCATAAACACCATTCTTAGTTGTGTTCATGACATCATGATTTTGACGTGATAGGAATACTGGTCACCCTCACTATAAACATTTGTTGGAACCCCATGACCATGTTAATAAGAAAATGTTATCCTCCTATTTCCAACCTCTTCTAGTAGTAGTAGCTTTGTGACAAAAGCAGCTAGTAGCCTGAGCAAGCTCCCACAATTACCATTGAGATCTGTTATTTCTATATAACTGCCAAGTCTGTACAAATATTCTATGAAACTTAACTTATCAATTTAAAGGTTTCCATTAATCACAAAAATTCATGCCTGAAAGTTCCTCTAGATTTGTTGTCTGGTTCTTTGATACTTTTGGAAAAAAAAACTTGGGTTTTCAAAAGTTGAAGGCTAATAGTTTTGGTCGCCATTTCTCAGAACTTGTTTTTGTTAGAGAACAACCTTCAGACTGTTTTTGGGTAGGACACAGAGAAATGAGTCAACTGATTTATATCTGTATTACCCCCCCCCCCCAAAAAAAAAAAAAAATGCCTGACTATTTTGTGGATACATCTGTTACCTGAGCATATTCCAGGATTACCTGAAAGAGATATGTGGATCAGAACCTATTCAATTACATTCCTTCAAATATTTTAAAAATTCAACCACTAGTCAGTAATTATTTCCAAAAGATATTTGATCCAGACGACACTTGTTAAGGAGACCTCCGGGCATAGTCTTAGCCAGCAGGGCATATGGGCATCCATTGGACACCCAAACCCTCAAAATCACCCATTGGGGACACCCAGAATTGTTTGTGATTAATTTCTTAAAATATCAATTTCCAGCATGAATTTGAATCAATTTAGTTCCCATGACATTTTATAACTTTAGATGATATACCTTCTTTCAAAATGTAAATGCATGTCCATGTCTGTAAATTCTGAATATATTGTGGTCTACCTTGAAAATTAGGATGCCCAGAAATTTTACCACAGCCAATTTTGGGCACCCAGTTTCTAAATCCTGGCTTGCACCCTGCTTCCAGACACGAACAGGTTAATATTAGCTGTTTTACACTACATCAACATTGTCTCATCGCATGTGAGAGCTGAAAGAGTTTACATAAGGACACCAGGACACATGTGAAATGGACTGTGTTGATGGGATGAATCTTTAATGACCCACAGGTATACTGACTGGAATATGATAGCGCTACAGGAGGCAAAGGGCCTAATATAGTGGCTGATTCTGACACAGAAAGAACACCTCATTGTGGTGGAAAAGAACAAAGGCCATCATGGTTTACCACCGCAGCAATTTATCAAATAGTAGGGGAATATGCTGCAATATAAGGTACCATTGATGGGCTTGGTCATTGTTTGGTACAAGGAATCCGATGACTAGATTATTTGATAGAATTGACTTAAAATCTACACACACTTGCATATCTGGAATCAAAATGTAACCTAAATCAAAAAGATTTTGGTATAACCAGTAATTTCTCATATAATTCATGTAAGTGTCAGGATATCTTAGAAGTGATAATGATTTGCTTGAAATCTACGCTATTTCCATTTTAAACACATTCATGTATATGATGAATTAATATAACGAACTGTCACCAAATTGAAGTTATTTTCCCTATAATATTACCCTTACCAAATGGAGCTGGTAATATCCAATAATTCCATGAAACTAAGTGCCAGGAAAATGCTAGGATTTCCCAGGAAGTCAGAACTATACTTGGTAAATGGATATCATGAACTATCTCCATTGATTTCCTGTTGTTTAACTGGTGAAAGGATCCAGGCCAGCCGACCCTTGTTGATTCTACGTCAAGGAATATTACCTGCAGGCTTTTTGGTCTGTTTATGAATAATTATGGATGACTGAGAATTATGCAGCCATGTTAAAGTAGAGTTACATCATAGTCTACCATGATGTATCCTATCAATGTTGAGTGCATAAAGATCGCATCCTACCCAGGGTCTTAGCCAAGTTTGGAAACTGGGTATTCAAATTAGGCAATTGTAAAACTTCTGGGCTTCCTAGTTTTCAAGGTAGACCACAATATACTCAGATTAAAACGGAAAACATGTATTTACTTTTTGAAATAAGGCATAATTTCCTTATACAATGTAATGGGAAGTATTTTGAGGTTAGCTTCAATTATTTGCTTGAAATTAATTGACATTTTCCAAAGTTACCCTCAAAACACATTTCGGTGACCTGAGGGGTGATTTTTAAGGGTTTGGGTGGCCAAATGATGCCGGAGACCGCCTTCTGGCTAAGACTCCCACCTGTGGATTAAATTATGTAGATATACACACAAAATCTATGTATTTGGCCTGGTAGGGGCACCAAAATTGTTAGGCGTTATTCAGCCTGCCTTTGTGAAAATGAACATCCTTTTCCTGCTTGGATGGTCATGGTATGAATGAACTAAATAGGTCACCTTGATTCAAGGATAATGAAAACTAGATAGTTTTTACACCATTAAAAATGTAGCATAGTGGATTAAAGTTACTCAGCTAATATATTTGTTATCGGTCTCACATGCAGGTGTGCGTTAATTTACATTGTCATGCAAATATCCACAGGTATCTCTACAGGTATAAAAAGCTACATCCTGTACCCCTATCTTGGTGTGTGGTTTCATGGGGGAGTAAATGGATATCCTGACTCTGTCTGACACTACCCTGGGGAAAAAATTTAGGGCCCGCTAGATAAATTGATTATTTGAATATATATATATATATATATATATATATATAAATATATATATATATATATATATATATATATATATATATATATATATATATATATATATATATATATATATTATGTATATACATACTTATATGCAGAGATACTCTCTGATACACACACACACATTTACATTACTCTAGGCCAGTAGGGTTACCAACGTTGTCCTGACTTGTTCAGCTTGCCTGAGACTCTGATGTGATGGGGATGTATGTATCTCCTGAACTGGGCATTTAGACATGCTTTGTTCCTCTGCTGCACTTCACTGCTCTGCATTGTCCTGTGCCTATCAGTATGAAATATTAAGTGCCATGCCGCATGGCCTCAGGAGCCTGACACCTGCTTAGCAATTTCCAGTAATTGCCGGAACAATGGCCGATTGATTCTCTGCTTGTACTGGGTAAGCGCAATGTTGGGTGTGATTTTGGTACATGGGGACTACATTGTTTTATTGTTTTACCCATCCTGCTTTGACATCCACCATATCAATTCTTCTCTCATCATGGCCCTGGTACTATACTTTTCCTAGCTCTCCCAAATGGCTCGCCATACATTAATTAATTGAACACTGCTCTTATGTAAGACACTTGTGCTAGGCCCATGGGGTCTGCTGAATCTTCAGCAATCTCTCTGATGATATGATTGCTGACGGTAAAACAATTTGAGGGTTTTTACGGTCTGCCTTTATACAAGAAGTAGTCTCCTGAGTGCAATTCAACGGTCTAATAAATCTGACAGATTTTTATGGATAACTTGATGGCTGTTAATATATTTTGAGTTTCATAGCAATATACCAGTAGTTCATATCCTCATGTGAGTGATTATGCTTGAAACTCCATAATTTCCTCAGAGAGTTTGACAGCTATTATCAATAGAGTTTGAGCTCTATGGCAATTTACCTTTAAGTTTGTACCCTGAAGTGCCATCCATAAGTTCTGCCTCAACTTCTTTATTTTTTTCTGATCATTTTATGGCTACCTTCAGAAGACTTTTATAAGTTTATGGCAATGTATCATTAGTTCATGAATACACTTGAGTGCCATTCTTAAATTTTGTTTAAATTTTCATAATTTCCATTATAACATGGTGGCTGCCCTCAAAAGATTCCACACCCTTAAATAACATTCACAAGAAATGCTAAAACTTCTGTGATTCATTGAAATACTTCATTGATGGCATATTTGCATATATTTGTTGAATATATGTCAGATCTCTATATGACATATATGACAATGGGCATGGATATCTATATCAGAGCTTTATATGTGATTGATAGGGCCTCAGAGAGTTTAGATATTTATCTATAATGTGACAGGTGACAGCCATGTAGTTTGGGCTGGTTTGGCAGTATGCCTTTTAACTCCTTCACTGACCTGTAGCACCCGATAATAACCTGGCAATGTTGGCAATGACTCACTGACAGGTCCAATTTTTGAAAAGCATTTGAATGAGAAATGTTTATCAAGGTACTACCAACAACCTTCCCACAAACATTTTGTGAACATCGGTTTTAATCCATTTATGCTCAGAGCGACCAAAACAGGCCTGACAATTTTGGAAGTCTTTATCTAACAAAAGCATTTTTTGGAAAATAATTGAAGTTAAAATGTTTGAGAGAAGTCAAACAACAACTCTCCTTCAACTATTTTGTGAACTTTTGCTTTATTCCAAAGTTATTTCGAAAAGTATTAAAGTAGCAGACGATGAACCATTTCAATCTGAACCTTTGTTATTATCCATTAAGTACCCCTTGGAACTGTACGTGCCAGCATCTGTAATGATTCAGTAGATAACAAGCTCTTGAGTTCTCAAGCTCATTTTCTTCTTAAAATGTAACATAACTTTGAGCTATACTTATGAATTTTTGCATGTAATGCCCTGGAATTCCTAGGATAATGTTAGAAATTGAATCCCAGGATTTCCTTGGATTTCAAGATACATTAGATAAGGGATGCGAGAAAGTTGCCAGCATCTTTGGATAAGTAAGTAATGTTTCCTGAGAAATCTAGTTTCTTCTATAATTCGTAACTTGCCAGTCACGATTTAGCTTTACTATGGCAGAACGAGTGACTATTAATGTAATTCCAATATTATTTGGATTTTTTCTTAGTGAGAAGATTTGGTTGTGAACTAAGTGAACATGACTGACTGCCAGTGACTATCATGTTATCCATGCAAGCCTTATCAGCTAGTAATGTAGTTATACTGAAAACTTTTTGTCTTCCTATTACTCATACATGCCAAGAGCACGCAACCCATTCATGCAGTTCAGACTCCTTCTCAATTGTTGTCCAGACCCACAATACCTTTAAGGACTTCTTTGAAGTCAGGGACTTAGCCAGTATCGGTCCAGTCCAGTTTTTTTTGACAAGACGTTTTCTGAAAACTCTTTTTAGATGTGCAACACTTTCTGTATAGAATTTTCATTTTTTACTTGTTTAAACTAATGACCATATCTTTTCCTAGTAAATTATCTTCTGATATCAAATAAGACATACCTGAAGTGTAAATTGCCCTTTCTGACATGTGCACTAGGCTATTAAATGTAGCTGGCATAAGGATTTGAAGTACATTAGAAGCTAAATCTTGACGGGCAGAAATTTTGAAATTGCTGTTTTGGACAGGTATTTTTGAAATCCTGGCTAAGACCCTGCCTATGATACCAGTCTGTCGTTTTTGACAGGCAGTTTCATGAAAAACTCTTTTTAGACATGCAACAATTTCTACTTTTTTAGACTAATGACCATATCATTTCCTAATAAATCATCCTCTAATATAAGACGTGCCTGAAGTGTAAATTGCCCTTTGTGACTAATTATTAATAGAAGTATTTGGCATAAGGATTTGAAGAAACTGAGTAACTAAACCTGGATGGACAGAATTTTAGTGAAAGCTGTTTTGGACAGACATTTTTTAAATCCTGGCAGACAGCCTGTTTGGAGTTAATTATAAATTTACTTATTAAGATTTGAAAGACAGACGCAGGTTGGTTTCTGATCAACATTTTTCCTTCAAATATTTTTCCAAAAATGCTCTGGTCACAGCAATATTACCAAACTAATCCATTGTTTCAAGGCACTACAGGCATGAATGTTCTACAGGGATATGGCTGGGGCTTAGTAAACAAAACATGCTTTTTAAAGTGGGTTTCCTGGGTGGTTAGGGAGAGTAACTTAGTTTGGATGGTGGTGCTGGTACTAATGACCCTGAGTATGGTTTCGACAGATGATAGATTCATCCCTGCTGCATTTGAACCCTTGCGCTGCTGGTGGCTAATTTGGCCAATACAAAATGATGCAAAAAACCTGTAAAATGCCTGAAACCTTGGCATATAGGTACTCATCTGAGTGCTCAGCAAGAACTATTCAATGAATACCAACATAACAGGGTTTAAATGGTTTTCAAAACTCTTTGCATCTTTGTGCTTTGGACGAAAGTAGCCTCAGCATTGGAAGGGATAAAACAGCTCGAGTAATTTGGTGGTATCAGTCTGATTAAAGCAACATTTGGAAGATATCTGAAGGAGAAATGAACATTATTCAACCTACAACTTAACTGATACTTTGCCAATATAAGCAGGATGCCTTATATATCTTTCTAAGATATTGGAGCATCCAGAATATACTATCCAATGGGATCTTTTGACTGTAAGTTATTGTTCTTCCTGGGTTTAACAATTCCTCAAATAGATAAAAGAAAATTGCTCTGTTTAAAGAGGTTTTGATTTTTTTTTTTGCATACGGTATGCAACTGAGTTAATGATTGACCGTTCTAGAAGTTGCGAGTTTACCTGGGGAGTTTGTAGAGCTAGATTAACTCCCAGATGCACTTGTTCTATTAAGGGCAGCATCCCCTTATGTGTAGAGATACCTGCGACAGTAATTGATTGCCTGTAATTGATTGCCATTCTCCCTGCATTCAATCAATATCCCATCAGCTGCAGTGTTGAGACTGGTGAGTGATCAGTGCATCTGCCGTAAACTACCTGTTACTGCATCTTCTTACCTGCCCTTATGGCTGAGTGGTCTAAGGCATTGCCACTGACTGATCGCCATCTCTCAGCACTGAGGGCCTGCCCTGATGGCTGAGTGGTCTAAGGCATTGCCACTGACTGATCGCCATCTCTCAGCACTGAGGGCCTGCCCTGATGGCTGAGTGGTCTAAGGCATTGCCACTGACTGATTGCCATCTCTCAGCACTGAGGGCCTGCCCTGATGGCTGAGTGGTCTAAGGCATTGCCACTGACTGATCGCCATCTCTCAGCACTGAGGGCCTGCCCTGATGGCTGAGTGGTCTAAGGCATTGCCACTGACTGATCGCCATCTCTCAGCACTGAGGGCCTGCCCTGATGGCTGAGTGGTCTAAGGCGTTGCCACTGACTGATCGCCATCTCTCAGCACTGAGGGCCTGCCCTGATGGCTGAGTGGTCTAAGGCATTGCCACTGACTGATCGCCATCTCTCAGCACTGAGGGCCTGCCCTGATGGCTGAGTGGTCTAAGGCGTTGCCACTGACTGATTGCCGTCTCTCAGCACTGAGGGCCTGCCCTGATGGCTGAGTGGTCTAAGGCATTGCCACTGACTGATCGCCATCTCTCAGCACTGAGGGCCTGCCCTAATGGCTGAGTGGTCTAAGGCGTTGCCACTGACTGATCACCATCTCTCAGCACTGAGGGCCTGCCCTGATGACTGAGTGGTCTAAGTAGTTGCCACTGACTGATTGCATCTCTCAGCACTGAGGGCCTGCCCTGATGGCTGAGTGGTCTAAGTAGTTGCCACTGACTGATCGCCATCTCTCAGCACTGAGGGTCTGCCCTGATGGCTGAGTGGTCTAAGGTGTTGCCACTGACTGCTAGCTGTCTCTCAGCACTGAGGGCCTGTCCTGATGGCTGTGTGGTCTAAGGCATTGCCACTGACTGCTAGCTGTCTCTCAGCACTGAGGGCCTGCACTGATGGCTGAGTGGTCTAAGGCATTGCCACTGACTGCTAGCTGTCTCTCACCACTGAGGGCCTGCCCTGATGGCTGTGTGGTCTAAGGCATTGCCACTGACTGCTAAATGTCTCTCAGTGCCACTGTCAGTTTTTGAATCCCATCTGGGGCATGTGGGAAAGTTGCCTTTGATTTGGGGTTAGGCTATGGTTTTTGTCCGGTTTCCTCCACCAGTTACAACTGGCTATTTATGACTTAGCTGCAATATGGCAGAAAAAGTGACAAAAAATGAAATTCCAAATTCCAAATCTATTTCTTGCTCTTGTTGGTGATTTTGTGATTTTGCTTCTGCTTTTGTATTTGATTGTGTAATATTTATGGAAAAGTTGAAATCTGGGGATTTCATTTCTTGTTTTATGACAAGAGAATATTTGGTAGCCACCCTGACCACTGATAACAATATATTAAGGGCACCTAGCAATCTCTCATGTAGCAAAAGCCCTACTAAAACTGTCTTGTTTTCAAACCCTGAAAAACCCTCTTCACCTTGATTATTCTTGTTAGATTTACACATATTCACTACTGTTGAATAATCCGAACTCCTAATTCTATCCACATTTATTTGCTGAATTAATCCTTTAACATAATTACAAGAGCATAATCTTTTACAACCAATATATGAGAAATAATATGCTTTTGCCAGATTAATTCTTCACCTAAATAAAGATTTTTGTTGATTGCAATCAGCAAATGACTTTTTCTCTCTATCTAGCTGAATCAGAAGCGATCTTTAAGACCACTATGAGAATTGCACTTATATGTGAGGCATAAAAAGCCGGGCAGCATTTATAGTTGGAAACTCCTATTGTGGGAGCGTACCTCCCATTACGCAACGCGTAATGATAACAACATCGCACGGAACCGGGATCACTTCTGCCTGCAGAAAACCCATTTACTGGAACTCGCTGAGTGTGAGGAGAGAAAAGTGTATTTGTGATTTGCTTGGCTCTCCATTGTGTCGTGTAAATGGTGTCCCTGTTGTGCCGTCCGCTCAGAATGGGTCTGAGTTATTCCGTAAATGTAGATTTGGCGACCAATAATAGCCTCTTATGGCGCTTCGCACCTTCTAGCCGCGCGCCTAAGGAGGAGGAATTAAAAAAGGATAGGAAGCGGGAAGAGGATAATCATAGGGGTGCACAGGAAAAACGGGAGAGCTGGAATACTGATTGCACATCAGGACGCCGCCGAGAGAAATCAATAATTGTTTGGAGTTAGTGACTCTTCATAATGAAATACCATTTTCTTGACATCTACCAAGCTTTATTCTCCATTGGTGATGCAGAAAATGAGAAAAATATAGCTATGAATCTTTTTTTTTTTATGAAATACCACTTTCTTGACATGAGCCTGATTTTATTCTCAATTGGCAATGCAGAAAACGTAAAATTATATTCCTGTGTCTCATTTTATAATGATAAATTGCTTTTCCTGACATTGGCTGCATTTTATTCTCCATTGGTGATGCAGAAATGTAAAGGACATTTTTGAGTCTGAGTTATTGTTCCGATCATGATTTTCATTAAAACTACATCAGTCATCTTGGTTGCTTATCTTCAGATATTAACCCATTCATACATTTATTTGGCATTATAAAGGGCTTTTTATTTCTTTTTTTAAGGGAGACTTTTTCTTGATGAATAATCTTTATACATAGCTAGTTGAATTAGAATTTGAAGTATATCATTTAAAATCTGATGTGTGTCTTTGCAAGTTAAGGTGTCAAAATAAACCAAAGACACCTTGCTGGATAAGGCCCTTTTAGTTAAATGACTTGGCCACTAATAGGGCGTAAATAGGTCAAAAGGTGAGAAAGTGAAAGTGTTCACTGGCAATATAAACTTCCCTTATGCCGCAGTCACACTAGGGTCCGACTATCGCACGATTTTTAAAATCGGCAGGGCGGACTCGATTTTTTCACCTATCGGCTCCGTCTAAAAAGTCGGCATATACTATCTTAACCCAGTACCGACTTTTTAGACGGAGCCGATAGGTGAAAAAATCGAGTCCGCCTTGCCGATTTAAAAAATCGTGCGATAGTCGGACCCTAGTGTGACTGCGGCATTACTTGGCCACTTAGGGCGTAAATAGGTCAAAAGGTGAGAAAGTGAAAGTGTTCACTGGCAATATAAACTTCCCAGAGTTCTAGCACTCTATATGTCATGTTCCATTGCCCTAAGTGTGATTTTCTAGCTGTTGTTTCAGTTCATGCCTATGCATGTGTTGTTGATAGGCAATAGTGTTGATGTTAATCAGTTTTCCTATAACTAGGGATAAGCCCTGAGCGGTTAGGAAAGATTTATTGGCCCGTAAATTAGTTTTTCGAAGTTCACTTTGCCTGGAATAAGTGTGCAGAATCTATCCCTAGGATTATTGCATTTTGCAAGAGATTGTTTGGGGATAATTTTGTGCTTCGGCCTAAGCATGAGAAATGATCGAATTTGCGCATCAAAGACAGTGACCATTGGTTGATTAATCAGCTGAATTATCGGGAGTTGGGGGCAATAGAAGCCCGAGGAAGAACAACACGACCCCTTCAAGATAAATTGTGGCTGCGGAAATCTAATAGCCGCTGATCTGAGCAGAGGCCTAGATATCCACACAAACAAGAGCGAATTTACTGCAAGCGTAATCAGCAGAAATCTTGACAAATGGATGGAATTTTAACGTCTTTTCCCTGCTCTGCCTCTAGCTCAGTTTCCTGGCTTGCTCCATTTTTATCTTCTTGTTTTTTTTGCGCTGTGTTGCTATTTTCCATGCTGGCCGTTGCTATTGAAGTGGAACATCAAAGAGAACATGATGAATGATGAAATTGGTCTGAGATAGCTAGAGTTGCCCTAATTGAAAGACATCCCTCTATTTGTACGGGCTTTTCATGGGAGCGGTTTACTTCATTAGCAGGTGTACGGCAATATTAATAAGGTATGCTACACTGAAGTGTGTCACTCATTATCTCATGGCACTGCAATACATTGCATGCAGAAAAATATTATCAAAAGCGCTGTGTTCAATTCATTTTTTATTTGATTAACAATGGAATAAATAGGAGATTGATGGAGTTTCACTAATTGAAGAGCATCATTGGATATGAATTGGGCTCTCATAAGAGAAGTTTATGTCATTAGTAGGTCTGCTGTGTTATTGATGTTAACCCTTCCAATGCTAAGGCTACTTTCGTCCAAAGCACAGGGACGCAACGATTTTTTTTTGAAAACCATCTAAACCCTGTTATATTGGTATTCACTGGATAGCTCTCGTTTCAAGAGTACTATCAGATGAGAACACATGTGCCAGGGATTCAGTCATTTTCCAGGTTTTTTGCATCATCCTGTATTGGCCAAATTAGCCACCAGCTGCATATGGGGTTTGAAGTAGATTTTCTAGTGAAGCGTTAAATTCATTATGTCCCTCTATTGTGAAGGGAGACCTTATATTCCTGTGACATCAGCATCTGTGTATATGAACTTGAGCTATTCATCTCTTTCAAGGGTATGACAAAAATGGTAGCCCATGCAACTGCCTCACATTAGGACAGCAACAGAATAGGCCCTGTAGGGCCAATAAAATGTGACCCCCTTTGGCCTTACTTAGGAATATGCAGAAAAAGGGCAGAATACCATATACGGCCACTTTGCCCCATGATCAAATACAGTCAATCATTATCTCAGGATCGCTTGTGCCAGTCACTTTGCTTTTTCTGCAGGAGAACTTGAACGTTGTTTATCACTACTTGAAGGTATTTTACTTTGCTCAAAAAACATTTGAAAACTCTGAAAGTATGTCATCAAATTGAAAACATTTGAAAAATATTTGAAGAGGGATTGTTAAATCCAACTGAATGATCAGTACATATACAGTCAAATATTTCTCAAAATATTGCTTTATTGTCAAGATGTTTTCATGTCTGTCAGACCATGTGTATGCTTCATATGCAAATGGATTAATAACACGCTCTTAATGAAACTGCCTCATCTGATAGAGAAACAAGAGGTTAGGGTTGAGAATTATCGCAGTCAATTGGCGTCATGGGAACATTATCCTGCTGGATTATATTCACTCATTATTGTAAACTCAGTCAACAGCACAAGTGTGGAGGAAAATCTGCGTCTGGGGAATGCCTGGCAGTTTTAATATCAGGGTTTCTGCTAAATTGATTTCATACCTTCTCTGCAAGAAAAGACTATAAAGGAATTTGGCTTAGTTGCATAATGTAACAAATTCAATCATTTCAAATATTTTGGCTAAAAAAGCTGTTACAAATTCAATCATTTCAAATATTTTGGAAAAAAACCTAACAAATATTTCTTAAATACGCATCCTACTAAAAAACAAACACTTTTGACTTTAATTTTCAGATAGAAACCAATCTCCTTTGTCATGGGAGGATAAAATCCATTATTTGTTTATCTTGATACCCTTTAAGCATATCCTTAGAAAAAATGAAATACCTCTATGTTGTTTTTCACAGTTTTTAATTGATATATGTATGGAGGGTGGTATGAGATGCATATCTCTGTAAAACATCCATCTCACACTGTGTCAGAAGCATGTAAAGAAAGGTCTGCCTGTTTACATATAGTGTTATTTATTTGTTTGATTAGACCAGCTATTCAGAAAGACTGCTATTATACTGTGTATTAGAACCACCTTATTCTAAGGTAGACGACTTTCATAACAGATTTCACTGCTGATGATAGTATGGTATTACTTTACTGTAAATGGGGTAAACATGTATGTTAATGATTTTATATTGTTCTTGTACAGGATACACAATGTTAAAAATAAAAGTATCATGATCTACTTGAAATAATGTACATTCCATTGATTTTATATTGTTTTTGTATGGGAGACCTAATTATAAAATAGAAGTACTGTGATCTACCTGAAATACCGTAATGTGTATTCCATTGTTCTCCAAGTACTATTTATGACTAACCAGAGGAAGGCGGAGTCTGAGGCTGGCAACACACAGAGTAAACTGAGAAAACAATGAGTAATTTAGTCTTGTTGTTTAATTAACCAACACTTAGATCCTAGATTTCATTTCAACAATTGGGTTAGCTTTAATGGGAGAGTGTAGAAGTTTGAAAAATTAGATTATCTCAGACTCGTAAAATTAGTGTAAAGAATTGTGATTATTTAAATGGTAAATTGAGTAAAAGAGGTTCATTAACTTATTTCTCCTTCTCCTTAGGGCGAGTGCTTTGCTGATGTTAAAAAAATGTTAGATAAAAAACAAGTGTTTGCACATGATAAATCACATGATTCATTTTCCATTGTTGTGTAGTTATTTGTATTCAGGTGTATGTACTTGCTAATTGATTTAATTGCTTATTAATCATTTGATTTTAATTAAGTTTTTACTATTGAGATAAAAAAAAAATCTAATTACTCGTAACTTTTTCACAGGATGTAATAGTCTAAGCACTTAAGCATTAATTACCAGCATACACCGTACAGATGTTATAGCTTTATTTTTCTCACTCACTTGATGTATAGTCAAACTTAACCCCTTCCACAAATTGCACAATTTGGCCAAATTTTTGAGTAAATAGCTAGATTATATAATAATGCCACAAAAGTCTGACAATGGAAAGTAAATCTTTTTGTACAACATATTATTAAAGGAAAGTAAACAGGATACCTTAAAATGTGAAGGTATTATATAATGGCCTTGAATGTGTTGGGGACACCTTTTCAAAAAAGAAAGAAAAAGAAAATAGCATTCTGAAAATATTTGAGGAGGCAATTTAAAGAATTTCAAGCAATAAATTTATCTGTAAAAATTTTGGAATTCTTGATGAATTTCATTTATTTCTTCCACAAGTATTAGATCTTCCAGGCAATATTTTTCTATTGGGAAATTCTGTGTGTTGATGGGTAATTACCTATTCACTTATTCACCTTTGGAGAGTACACAAAATCTGAAAAAAGCATAAGAATTTTTGAAAACAAAGTAATACTTTTAGAAAAATAATTTACTTAAAGTTATTGTCCTTGTTTTGTATTACTATTCCTCTACAGATATTTTTCAAGGCAACCGCTATTAGTTTGGCTATTTTCAAAGAGCTCAGACCGCTTGCTCACTCCAGATAGAAATGGGGTCAATAGGAGATCCTATAGGTGTAAGCAAAGCATGCTAGCGGTGGTTGAATATGAGGTTGGCAGAACCTGCACTGATGTATTGGATGATAAAGAAGGCTCTGAGCCAGAATTTATCTAGGATGATGTCATGGTGAACAAAGTGGACCTTTGTGGCTGCTAGAGCTAGAAGGGTCCGGATGGTGCCTGGAAAATGTCTGGAAACTTGCCAGTCCTATCTCTTGCCCCTTGAGAGATGTCCTACAGCCCTTCACACATCATTCAAACATTCTGCTGTGCTGTGGAGTGTTTGCATGGCCCGAGCTGTGAGTATATAGCGTGTATTCACGTCCAAGGTCTACTGGTTCTATTCCTGGATCCCCGGCCGTACATACCACATACAGGACATAGCGTGAGCAATGGCTGAAGCAGGCATATTGCTTATTGCATTGTGCTAGGATTAGATACAGGTTCTTTATGGAAACACTTATTTTCATCCAGTCACTTGATAAAAGCTGTGCACAATAATGACGGCATGGCTGATAATCGCAGTAGCTGTCTCTCTCTCTCTCCTTCTCTCTCTCTCTCTCTCTCTCTCTCTCTCCCCCCCCCCTCCCCCTCTCTCTCTCCCTCTCTCTCTCTCTCTCTCTCTCTCTCTCTCTCTCTCTCTCTCTCTCTCTCTCTCTCTCTCTCTCTCTCTCTCTCTCTCTCTCTCTCTCTCTCTCTCTCTCTCTCTCTCTCTCTCTCTCTCTCTCTCTCTCTCTCTCTCTCTCTCTCATGGGGTACAGATCTAGTGCTGTCTGATACTTAGGCATGATCATGAAAAGAATAGTAAAACAGTTTGCTGAAGAACATACTTAAGATAGCAAAGCAAGTATTAAGCAACACGTTACTTCTCTATTCTTGGCCTTTGAGTGAGAAAAAGTTAGAACTAATGTGCAAGTTTTCTATCTTTCGCCGTGAATATGTTGTAAGATACATATCAAATAGGATATACAGCAACATTATTTTGCAATCTGAAATATACTCAGGTAGTAATGACAATAATCCAGCACTGACGACTTGGCAAATTGAAATCAATCTATGAAATTTCCTTTCTGATGAGATATTTAAGGTGATTACGAGTAAGATTCATTCCGTTAAGTGGTGGGAAGAGCTCTGCGTGATGTCCCTGCTGAACACCAGAATCACACAATATAATCATTGTATGTCAGGCAACCATCTAAGGACATCACTAGATTAAAAGTCTCAGCCAGCAGGTTGTCTAGACTAGGTGTTGTTCGGAGAGCAAATCGGGTCCAGTTGATTTCGTCACTTTGAATAAGAGGACAAGTCACCCTATTATTAAAAGGTTCCAAAACAAATATATGTTCAAGTAGAATATGACGAATGCATCAAAACCTTTGCTTGCATTGGAACTGGATTTCAAAATGGTAAATCAGCAAACTGTTCAGATAAAAATTATGATTAACCTACAATGAAAAGTAAGATTGGTTTGCTGTTTAGTAAAAATGTGTTCTCCCCCTTAATCTTTGACTCTCTGGAAATTGGTGAAGGTTGGAGTGGGTGGTTGTCATGGAAATTTTATTCTGCGACATGTTTTAATGATTAGAGTTTCAGTTAGGGTGAAGTCAAGGTTTACCCTTGAATATCTTAGGACAAGTAGGACATTGTTTTGTGATGTTTGATTAACTCGGAGAGAAGTTGCATCTAGAATTGACATGGAGTTAAAACAACCCATTTCCACCCGGAGTTCCTTTTAAAAAGTCTTGTGAGACTGCATGACATTCTAAAAATAACTTGGAAACTGGAGCATGAATCTTGAAATATTCAAAGAAGGGTTGTATGTTTAGCTTTGATGAACATATATTCAACATTTTTTAAATCTGAAAAATGCTTTGGTCACCAAAAACTCAGGTTGTCTTGGGTACTATATGCAAGGATTCTTGTACTCCATGAAATTCTATTGACTATATGGCAACGTTAAATCTTGCGAGATAGCAAAAATAAAGGAATGCTTCATGTCAGTCACATGGAAAATCTATGTCAAAACAAATACAGAAATTCCTTGATTGATATTTTGATATCCATTTATACTCTTAGTTTCAAATATGTCCTACGAGATGCCTTTTTAGAAAGATTTTACCAAAAACGTTTGACCAGTTTTGGTTGCTATGGGAACAAATGGGTTATAAATGCTCTTCATTGGTCTATGAGAGCTTTTCTCTGGTACCATATCATCTCAGATGCTTTTTAGAAGTGAACTTCAACAATAACGATTGGCCTGTTTGGGTTGATACCGGGCTGAATGGGTCAATGTTGTTGATTGGTCTACAAGATCTTCTCGCTGGTATCATCTCACGAGGCTGAGGAGATTCAAGAGACCTCATCTGTGCCTCATACACAGAAATCATTGATGAAAGTTAGACCCTGGTGGCCAGCATTACAATGGAACCATTGTTGTTTTCGTGAGGGGTGAGGACAGCAGGGCAATTTCTGCTAATTCTGAGTGGCTGTGTCATGTCGCAGGCATGAGGACAGCATTTGGCAACTCTACATTGATTGTCTTGATAATATTATTCTTTTGTACTGTAAGACACTTCAACTTCCAGACTAATATATCAACATGCTAAAATTGTATTGTTTCATAACATCCACATGTTTATTTCTAGGGACAAACAGACATTTCTGTGGTCAATAATTCCAAAAAAAAACCTCATTTATACCATGAGAATAAAAATACACTTACAGGAAAATATGGGTCATTCCTATTTACCTGTAAGGAAGTACCCCACCTGCTTGTTGTGGTTTATAGCTGCTTTGGGGTAAGACCTGAATACCAGCCAACCTGTAGTCGATATCTGTGATAAATAATTGCTAAAACCAAAACCCTCATCTATACCAGGAGAATAAAAATGTACTTACAGGAAAAAAGGGTCATTTCTACTTACCTGTCAGGGATTGACTTATGAAAATTTTTCTGGTCGGTTTTCGGGCGATCTCATATGATAAATGATAGTCAGTCTTGGGTCGGTCAGGGCGTGAATACCGCCCGGACACCCACTTAAGTCAAACCCTGCCTGTACATAAGGAAGTACCCCACCTGCCTACTGTGGTTTATAGCTGCTTTGGGATGAGACTTGAATATCAGCCAACCTGTTGTTGATTTCAGTGATCAAACATTACTAAAGACAAACCCTCGTCCATCCCAGGAATATGAAGAAGCACACCTGCAGGGAAGTGAGGCTCATCCCTGTTTACCTGGGAAGCTGAAGTCATCCCTCCTCCCTCCTCCAATTGTGGTTTATGGGTACTTGGGATAAGACCTGAATATCAGCCAACCTGTTGTTAATTTCAGTGATCAAACCTTACTACAGACAAACCCTCGTCCATCCCAGGAATATCAAGAAGCACACCTGCTGAGATAGAAGGCTCATCCTTGTTTACCTGGGAAGCTGAAGTCATCCCTCCTCCCTCCTCCAATTGTGGTTTATGGGTACTTGGGATAAGACCTGAATATCAGCCAACCTGTTGTTGGTTTCAGTGATCAAACATTACTAAAGACAAACCCTCGTCCATCCCAGGAATATGAAGAAGCACACCTGCAGGGATGTGAGGCCCATTCTTGTTTACCTGGGAAGCAGGAGTCCTCCCTCCTCCTCCTCCTCCCACTGTGGTTTATAGCTGCTTTTGGATGAGACTTGAATATCGGCCAACCTGTTGTTGATTTCAGTGATCAAACATTACTAAAGACAAATCCTCGTCCATCCCAGGAATATGAAGAAGCACACCTGCAGGGAAGTGAGGCCCATTCATGTTTACCTGGGAAGCAGGAGTCCTCATCCCTCCTCCAATTGTGGTTTATGGGTACTTGGGATAAGACCTGAACATCAGCCAACCTGTTGTTAATTTCAGTGATCAAACATTACTAAAGACAAATCCTCGTCCATCCCAGGAATATGAAGAAGCACACCTGCAGGGATGTGAGGCTCATCCTTGTTTACCTGGGAAGCTGAAGTCATCCCTCCTCCTCCTCCCAGTGTGGTTTATGGCTGCTTGGGGAGAGGAGTTGAATGTCAGCCAGACTGTAGTTGATTTCTGTGATCAGCTGCGGTTGGCAAGGCTTGTTCCAGGGGGCGATGTTTTAATGGCTACATGCCATTTCTCTTGTCACTACAAACTATTTATCCTCTCAGATTTCTCCATTGAATATCCACCTGAGCTTTTAACGGAGGCCTAATGTAACTAGGTGAGTTTCATGGGAAGTGGTGGGATATATTTAGCTTGTCGAGGTAAAACAGCAGGTTTGTACATACTCTGAGATGTCAAATGGATTGTTCAATGTATCTCTACATGGATAGCTTTTTTAAGTGTTTGTTCTCAAGAGCAGGGGAAGAGATAAGAAAACATTATAGAAAAATGGAAGGAGGTTTAAGTTAAAACAGTGTTTCCTGTGTAGGGATTGATTACAGTAATAATAGCTCCAGTTTTTATATCCTGTTTAATGTCACTGTCACACTGTTGGGTCTAAGTGAAATGCATCACTTGAATAGATTTAGAATATTTTGAAGAATAATAGTTGGCTTCAAAACAGCACAATTTATGCCTTCCATACCTAGAGCATAAGTCCTGGCCACGGCATGGAAGAAAGTTGCCAGTGACTTGGGATGTGCAGTGGCTTTTGCCAGGTACTCTGATTTTTTTTGATTTTTTTTTTGATTTTTTTTAGAAATAAACATTTTGCAGTAATTTTTTTTCAAAATTTCTCAATGTATCCCAATGAATGTGGTTAATTGATTATTTGATCGATTGCCACAACACTGGAGGGTATAGGGTTTATTGCAGCTAAATCTTACAGTGTGAAGTGGAGGACATTTATCTTTGTTGATCCAAGAACAAATAATGCCATTTCTCTGGCAATGTATATTGGTGGAACTGTGGCTTGCTGGTGGTTTGCAGATGTTTTTCTTTAAGGTTATATATTACCTTATGGGATGGATATATAGAGGTTATTGCTCTAACCTTGCAGTGTAGAATGGGAGAGTCATGGTCTTAGCCAGCGGGGCGCCAGCTGGACGTCATCTAGACACCCAAAATATATTTTTTTGTGAGGAATTTCTTAAATTGTCACATTCAGGCTGATAGTTTGACTCCCAAGCCATTGCATAATGGTATTAAACCTTTATTCACTAAGTCAATACATGTTATAGTGGAAATCTGAATAAGATGCCATCTCCCTTGAAAAATAGGATGCCAAACAATTTTACTGCTAAATTTGGGCACCCAGTTTCTTAATCCTGGCTAAGGCCCTGGTGAGGGTATAGGGTTTATTGCAGGTAAACCCTAGTGTTGTGATGAGGACGTTGGCCTTCATTGATCCTGAAGCAAATTGTGGCAGTTTTTGTGGCAATGTGGGAGAGGGCTTAGCACAGTGATGCAGAAATCTGTTTTTATCCACCAGTACCATTCACATGCCTTGATTTATGGGCCCTGCAACACATACCAACTTGCTGACATTGTTTCCACTGTCACTGCCAGCGCTGCTGCTGCTCCTACAGTATTGCTAAGGAATGGGCTAGAGGAGTGAGTCCCAGTTGCAAAAAAAGAACGTAGGTTTTTATGTAGTGTTGTTTTTGCTGCCGTATCAAGACTGATATCAAGATTGTTGGATATGAGTAGTCTCTTTGGGGCCCCATTCTGTCCTCAGGCAAGACAGTTTACCTCATATTGCCTCAATACACTCAAGCTTGATGAGTACCTGACACATAAGGGTTATGTGGTTTATTTAACCCAATTTATGCCTAAGGTTTCTGATAAGTTATGTCTGGATCTATGGGACGTTTGAAAATAAAAATTCAAGAAAATATTAAAGTACTTGTAGCATGAGTTCTATTGACATTTGAAGAAAATTTGTTAGTTGAGTTTTTCATCTAATATTTTCGAAAAGGTGCTTTCGCCAAAGAAATATCCCCAAAATAGCCTGTTGCAGGCCATTTTTTGATCTCTGCTTGCATGAATGGTTTCCTAGCATTACCAGTGAATGGCTGCCAATATTGCCCAATACTGTGTGGCAGCCAATCGGTGCAACAACAGCCAGTTTGTGCGGAGCTACACCTTAGCCAATTTAGGACCTCTATGCTGCACTGGGCATGCACAGAACACCTTTGGAAATTATAGAGTTGCACATCCACTATTCCTTATGCTGCAAAACTAGTCAGGGCATTTTTCGGTGATATCGGCATGAAAAGATTAAAATGTGTGAATTGTTTTTGACTTGCTGTAATTTTCCATTTATAGCCTAACATTGCGTTGAAGATATGAAGAGTGCGTAGTGTGTCAGGGTGTTGTATCTATGCCAGCAGAAGTGTGCTAATTCATCAGCTCGATACTGTATTTATTGAGCTGAGTGACCTCCGTGCTCGTCAAGGTCAGACTGAAGGCATGGTGGTGACGTCCTGTTAGGCACTCTGGGCCACATTCTTGGCTGGCGGATATCTAGCGAGTAGCGCGAGGAGGAGGAGGAGGACGGCTGACGGCAGCAGCAGCAGCAGAAACGGTGCTGGTGGTTGTTGTGGTGGCAGCGGGCTTAATCAATGTAATGATCTTAAATCCTCTGCTGTGGTGGCTCATAGTGATCAACCCACCAGTCAGCAGCAGGCATCCCCAGGAGGAGTCCTTCCCCGGAATGACTCAAGCGCACCATTCCTACTAATCGTTAGGCTGATTGGTCACTAATTGGGATTTAAAGATTAACCTCCTAACCCCAGAGGAACCCTTGGCTCTGACAGTACCTCATTGATCATTCAATCGAGAGGATACTTTGAAGAGCACTATCTCTGAAGGGTGAGAGGTATTGATTCTTATACCATATAGGCCACAGGGAAAATCAAAGTTTGTATCCGACTGAGTTACTCTTTTGAAATAAAGATGACTATTATTATTATTATTATTATTATTATTATTATTATTATTATTATTATTATTATTATTATTATAATTATTATTATTATTATTATTATTATTATTATTATTATTATTATTATTATTATTATTATTATTATTATTATCATTGAATGTCAGTGTTAGGCAGTGCTTTTTTATCTGGCCACTCCTGTTTCCTATGCCTATATAGGCCTATATGCCTATATATATGGTGTTTCAAAGAATTGCTTGAAATACAGCTTACATTCATAAAATATTGAATGAATATTTTTGGCTGACTTCTTCAAATATTTTAGGAAAAAAGATTCTCTGATCTACCACAAGCATGTATGGGTAAACTGCTAATTTGGGTCCTGATTTAACATTGAATGGCAGCAAGCTTCTAGGCCTTATCTTATTAGTCAACTAATTACTAATAGAACATGGCAGAAAGGGTGACAATACTACATATTCAAATCCATAATTCTAGACACCAATGAGTTAAGCATTAACATTATTTCCTTTCCTTTTTGCAATGGCTGAAGAAAATGGTAGTAACACCAATTACAGTACAGTATAATGCAGGGTACCAATGGTGTAAATCCACTTTCTTACTATTTTACAATGGCTGAAATTGGCGGTAACTAAAATTGCAATCCATAAGTCTGAGCACCAATGTGTTAACATAAACTTTATTTCCTTACCATTTTGCAATGGCTGATATTGGCGGTAACACATTGCAATCCATAAGTCTGGGCACCAATGGGTTAACATAAACTTTATTTCCTTACCAATTTGCAATGGCTGATATTAGCGGTAACGCATTGCAATCCACAAGTCTGGGCACCATTGGGTTAACATTAACTTTATTTCCTTACCATCTTGCAATGGCTGATATTGGCGGTAACACTTTGCCATCCACAAGTCTTGGCACCAATGCGTTAACATAAACTTTATTTCCCTTCTATCCTGCAATGGCAGATATTGGTGGTAACACATTGCAATTCATAAGTCTGGGCACCAATGCGTTAACATAAACTTTATTTCCCTTCTATCCTGCAATGGCAGATATTGGTGGTAACACATTGCAATCCACAAGTCTGGGCACCAATGCGTTAACATAAACTTTATTTCCCTTCTATCCTGCAATGGCAGATATTGGTGGTAACACATTGCAATCCACAAGTCTGGGCACCAATGTGTTAACATAAAATTTATTTCCTTACCATTTTGCAATGGCTGATATTGGCAGTAACACATTGCTATCCATACGTCTAGGCATGATTGATATTGGCAGTATATTATTTCCTTACTATCCTGCAATGGCTGATATTGTCATTAACACATAGCAAACTATAAGTCTGGGCACCAATGGGTTAACATAAACTTTATTTCCTTACCATTTTGCAATGGCTGATATTGGTGGTAACACATTGCAATCCACAAGTCTGGACACCAATGGGTTATCATAAACTTTATTTCCTTACTATCCTGCAATGGCTGATATTGGCGGTAACACATTGCAATCCACAAGTCTGGACACCAATGGGTTATCATAAACTTTATTTCCTTACCATTTTACAATGGCTGATATTGGTGGTAACACATTGCAATCCACAAGTCTGGACACCAATGGGTTATCATAAACTTTATTTCCTTACTATCCTGCAATGGCTGATATTGGCGGTAACAGATTGCAATCCACAAGTCTGGACACCAATGGGTTAACATAAACTTTATTTCCTTACCATTTTACAATGGCTGATATTGGTGGTAACACATTGCAATCCATAAGTCTGGGCACCAATGGGTTAACATAAACTTTATTTCCTTACCATTTTACAATGGCTGATATTGGTGGTAACACATTGCAATCCATAAGTCTGGGCACCAATGGGTTAACATAAACTTTATTTCCTTACCATTTTGCAGTGGCTGATATTGGCGGTAACACATTACTATCCATAAGTCTGGGCACCAATCGGTTAACATAAACTTTATTTCCTCAATATCCTACAATGGCTGATATTGGTGGTAACACATTGCTATCCATAAGTCTGGGCACCAATGGGTTAACATAAACTTTATTCCCTTACCATTTTGCAATGGCTGATATTGGCGGTAATGCATTGCTATCCATAAGTCTGGGCACCAATGGGTTAACATAAACTTTATTTCCTTACCATTTTGCAGTGGCTGATATTGGCGGTAATGCATTGCTATCCATAAGTCTGGGCACCAAAGGGTCAACATAAACTTTATTCCCTTACCATTTTGCAGTGGCTGATATTGGCGGTAATGCATTGCTATCCATAAGTCTGGGCACCAATGGGTTAACATAAACTTTATTTCCTTACCATTGTTGCAATGGCTGATATTGGCGGTAACGCATTGCAATCCACAAGTCTTGGCACCAATGGGTTAACATTAACTTTAATTCTTTACTATCCTGCAATGGCTGATATTGGCGGTAACACATTGCAATCCATAAGTCTGGGCACCAATGGGTTAACATAAACTTTATTTCCTTACTATCCTGCAATGGCTGATATAGGTGGTAACACATTGCAATCCATAAGTCTGGGCACCAATGGGTTAACATAAACTTTATTTCCTTACTATATTGCAATGGCTGATATTGGCGGTAACGCATTGCAATCCACAAGTCTTGGCACCAATGGGTTAACATAAACTTTATTTCCTTACTATCCTGCAATGGCTGATATAGGTGGTAACACATTGCAATCCATAAGTCTGGGCACCAATGGGTTAACATAAACTTTATTTCTTTACCATTTTGCAATGGCTGATATTGGTGGTAACACATTGCTATCCACAAGTCTGGGCACCAATGGGTTAACATAAACTTTATTTCCTTACTATATTGCAATGGCTGATATTGGCGGTAACGCATTGCAATCCACAAGTCTGGGCACCAATGGGTTAACATAAACTTTATTTCCTTACCATTTTGCAATGGCTGATATTGGCGGTAACACATTGCAATCCATAAGTCTGGACACCAATGGGTTAACATAAACTTTATTTCCTTACCATTTTGCAATGGCTGATATTGGTGGTAACACATTGCAATCCATAAGTCTGGGCACCAATGGGTTAACATAAACTTTATTTCCTTACCATTTTGCAATGGCTGATATTGGTGGTAACACATTGCAATCCATAAGTCTGGGCACCAATGGGTTAACATAAACTTTATTTCCTTACCATTTTGCAATGGCTGATATTGGTGGTAACACATTGCAATCCATAAGTCTGGGCACCAATGGGTTAACATAAACTTTATTTCCTTACCATTGTTGCAATGGCTGATATTGGCGGTAACGCATTGCAATCCACAAGTCTGGGCACCAATGGGTCAACATAAACTTTATTTCCTTACTATCCTGCAATGGCTGATATTGGTGGTAACACATTGCAATCCATAAGTCTGGACACCAATGGGTTAACATAAACTTTATTTCCTTACCATTGTTGCAATGGCTGATATTGGCGGTAACACATTGCAATCCATAAGTCTGGGCACCAATGTGTTAACATAAACTTTATTTCCTTACCATTTTGCAATGGCTGATATTGGCGGTAACACATTGCTATCCATAAGTCTGGGCACCAATGGGTTAACATAAACTTTTATTTCCTTCTATCCTGCAATGGCTGATATTGGCGGTAACACATTGCAATCCATAAGTCTGGGCACCAATGGGTTAACATAAACTTTATTTCCTTGCTATTTTGCAATGGCTGATATTGGCGGTAACACATTGGCATCCATAAGTCTGGGCACCAATGGGTTAACATAAACTTTATTTCCTTCTATCCTGCAATGGCTGATATTGATGGTAACATATTGCAATACACAAGTCTGGGCACCAATGGGTTAACATAAACTTTATTTCCTTGCCATTTTGCAATGGCTGATATTGGCGGTAACACATTGCAATCCATAAGTCTGGGCACCAATGGGTTAACATAAACGTTATTCCCTTACCATTTTGCAATGGCTGATATTGGCAGTAACACATTGCAATCCATAAGTCTGGGCACCAATGGGTTAACATAAACTTTATTTCCTTACCATTTTGCAATGGCTTTTATTGGCGGTAACACATTGCTATCCATAAGTCTGGGTACCAATGGGTTAACATAAACTTTATTTCCTTACCATTATTGCAATGGCTGATATTGGCGGTAACACATTGCAATCCATAAGTCTGGGCACCAATGGGTTAACATAAACTTTATTTCCTTACCATTTTGCAATGGCTGATATTGACGGTAATGCATTGCAATCCATAAATTTAGACACCAATGGGTTAACATAAATGTAATTCTTTGCTACTTTGCAATGGCTGAAAAAATATTGTAAACAAATCACTAACTAATAGTATGGGCAACAATGGGTTCAGCTTCAACTTTATTTCCCTGCTTTTTCTCCTAGAACAGACTTGCAAGGTTTTGGTCTTTTTGTTATTCAGGCATGTGGAGGCTCGAGAGATTTCTATTCAATGAAGCATTAACTGAATTACAAGGCGCCCCTGTGACATTTCTTTCCATAAAGCAAACCTCGTTTCTCAACAAGCTGATGAGGAGAAAATAATAGAAAGTCAATAATCACACTATTTGCATTCATAGAATATGGTCCTTTATTATGATTGGTATAACCACATTGCATTGATTGCGCGGATGCCGTGGGTAAAACTACAGATGACGAGTTCTTAGCTTACGCCTTATCTTATTAGGCGACTTAGGAGAAAGGAGTCTCTAGATACGAGTATGGTATTTACTCTGAGGTATTATACTTATGGGAGGACTTCAGTTTTTGACAAAATGCTATGCTCAGAGTAACTTTAGAGATCTACACTGGAAATATATGATAATATTGAGAAAAAGATAGGAGTGAAGAACAGAATTACAAAATTATGTGACATTTCTTAGAACTACACTTATTGTAAAACTTCAGGTTTCAACAATATTGATTTTTAGCACTCCAGTAGAAATCTCAATCTGGAAACCACTAAACTTCTGAAGGTAACATCAGCATAAAATCACAAAATACTTGGCGTTTCTTTTCCAAAATTACTTTGGTCAGAAAGAATTAAACCATAATATTCTTGAAATTTTGGGGTTTATACAACCAAGACATCAATTGATGTAATCAAATACTGCATTCAGGTGACATTTATGATCATTAATACTATCCAAGGAGTATTTCATATGTGCAGGAGAAGCTTTGCATTTGTTTCTTTCTCTGAATTCATGCAGTTTGGAAAAGCATCCTAGACGGAGTCAAATCATACTGTAGACGGTGCACCCTAAGCATATATGGGTTAAAATAGCGTGAACCTAAACCTCAATGATAACGTTTACTGTTTGATAAAATGCATAGTTACTCTTGATGTTCTTCATGTCTTCCCTGATTGCGGCAGGGAATATTCATGAAAACCTGATCAAATCTATAAACACACCACTAAATCCTTCAATAATGGGAGGAAAATACAATAAAATAAGACGATAGAATAGGAATGACTGGTAATAACATCACATTTTTCAACGCAGCATGCAGCTTTTTCGTTACAGCTATAATACTATCGCGTTAGATCTTTGCAATGATAACCAAGAATTGAGATGTTTGCAAAAAAAAAAAAAATGAAATAACATCAAAATTGGCCAATTCATTTCCTGAGTATCTCGAAAAGCCTGATAATTTGGCACTATTTGGTAAAAGAAAAATTGAAGGAGAAAAAAGGATTAGTCAAATCTTGTTCTGTTCTGTGCTGCATCATGATTCAAATCTAGTATTTTACAATTTTCTTGGTGGATTTAAAAAGGCTCAGAAAACATCTCTTATGAAATGTAGCTCGGAATATTACTGAGGATTTCTTAGGATAGCACTGGCAGGATTTTCTAGGTTATCTCATCAGCTACGTTTGTTAAGGGATTATTGTGTTATTGCTAGTAGAGATGGGTATGGTCGTTCACTATAGAGCAACTCTGTGCCATATTCCGCTATTAGCATTAGAGTCCTGTCAGGCGATCAACCATTATCTCCTGTAATCCCTTCATTAATCCAATCTGGACTCCTGGCTCAGCTGTCTTCCTGCTAGCTGCTGCACTCAAATATGTGACAGGAAAAACTCAATGACCAACTGGATGGCTCCAGGGTCCAGGGAAGACCATACTCAGTCCTGCCTTATGTGTGTGTGTGTGTGAATGCATATGTATATGTGTGTGTGTATATATATATATGTATGTATATATATATATATATATATATATATATATATATATATATATATATATATATATATATATATATATATATATATATATATATATACACATACATATATATATATATACACATACATATATATATATGTATATATATATATATGTATATGTATATATATATATACATATATATATATATATATATATATATATATATATATATATATATATATATATATATATATATATATATATATATATATATATATGATTGTATATATATATTATATTTCTTTTTAAATTAATAAATGTATTGATTGATATTTCATCATTTAATTATCAAGACTGCATTTTTAACCAGTGAAGAGAAAATTGTTGTGTATGATAAACTTTTAGATTTGAGACGAATGAGCGAAAAAGTTGATTTTCCACTATTAGTAACTTGAAGCATCGCACACAGGAAGATGATTGGCATGATAATGACAGTACCACTCCATTTTGTTTCAAATCATTGTGGGAATACTGATAGATTTATGAAGAACAATCCAATTTATTTTCGAGACTCCTCTGTTATCAACCGTGTAGTAGACCTAAGAGCATGATTGAGCCCTAACTCTGTTTTTTTTGCTATGAAATGTGGAACATAACAAAAACAGTTCTACCATCTCTTCTGATCAAAAAGGGGTGTGTATGTATGAATGCTTACATTCATGCCCAGAGTTCTCCTTGAAAATGGTCTTCTGGAGCTATGATACTTAGAAAATGAAATGAAATGAAAATAAAGCATTAATTTGGAGAAAAATTTAAAAGAGCTGTTGATTGTTGAATTTAAAAAAAATCTTCAGATATCTTAGTTTTGTGAGAGGGATATCACCAAAATTGGTAGTTGCGGCTGCTATAGGCATGAATTGGTTAAGGACTTGTGCACAGTGGCTATGTAGCCTGCCATCACAACCCCACCTCTGGTTTAACTCAGGGCAGATAATTGACTGCAAGTCCCACAGAGGCATATTGGAAGAAACGGCACATTTATCAACTCTGGAGCCCTACCATGCCTTGTCCTATTCCATCGAATATCTATGCATTGAGGCAGGAACACTGGCAGTGAATGGGCATCACGTATCTTTGTGGACAGTTGGATTGTCGAGTGTTATGAATGATTTGATATCATGGCAGATTCCTCTAGTATTGCCACTCATGCAGTCATCAAAGCATGTAACAGGCATCAAACTGATATGATGCATAGGCTAGTACCTTATTATCTGCACATGTTATCATTTGATTTGTATTATTGAAAATCTGTATTGAAAAAGAAAATTCAACCAGAGCAACCAGAGAAAATTGAAAAAAAAACTTAAAAAACATGCATTGCTATTACTATATGAACCATGATAGTACCCCATAAGTCTTAGAATATTATTTTACATAAAGCCAGAATTTCCAAGTTAGTGAACATCAGTACTTCTTGATTGCAGAATGTCATCATACCATTCTGAGATGAATGTAAACTGTAAATAAAATTGCAGTTTTCTCAGAAGTTGTCATTTACACCGAAAAAGACAGGTCATTTTGTTATGCTATAGGCATGTGTTGGTTAATACACCACTGGACCTAAAAGCCAGGATTGAACAATCTGGATTTGCCTGGGAGCCCAGAACACAAGCCAGTCTTAATTGTTCGGCACCATTGGAAGTCCCTGTTGTAACAGAGCCAATACTGGTTAGGTCTCCCACCTATCTTGCCTCTGGCAGCTACCATCTCTCTCTGGAATTGAAATCCCAAGATTCTCTAGTCTCTACTTTTCTCCACTTCTAGCAACTGGATCATTTAGTTGTGTCCAGAGTGTGTGACCATGTACTGATTTTAACTCATATGTATGTTGACTATGTTCCCCTTGAAAAGTATAGTTTGGATATATGATACTCAACAAATTTATAAAGTTCCTTAGAAAAATAGCATGATTTCATGCTTTCTAGTTTCTAGTGATTGGATTATTATATTTATCCAAGTGCTTGATCATGTACTGGTTTTAGCTCACATGTATGTTCCTCCTGAAACGTGCATTTTGGATACTTGAAAATGCTTTTTTTTCAAGGAGAGTCACTAGTTCCAATCAATATTTCACTTTGATTTTTTTCAAAGACAATTTTTGGTCAGAAAGATTGCACACATATTGTGAGGCAATTTTGTGCTGCTACATGCATGAATTGGTAATAACAGTCAGCAGAATCACCCAAACTTACCTAATCTGAATTGGTTTTGCCCAAAGCACAGTGCAATCTTAATTGTTCTGTGCCACCGGAACCCACAAGTGTAGCCAGGCAAGTTGCGGTTAGGTCCCCAACCCATAATGCCCCTGGCTGCTATTTTATCCTTGCTGTAGTGGAATCCTGGTGTTCTCTAGTATCCTCCACCATTAACCCATTCATGCTTGTAGCACCCAAAATGTGCTGATTCTCATGGTAATATCTTTGTCCCATAGCATTTTTCAATAGATATTTGAAAGAAAATCATTGATCAGAACATTATAAACCCATAAACTCATTTACAATTTAAAATTTAAAATTAATGAATTTAAAGTTTTCTTTAAATATCATGACACATCATTTGAAAACACTTTTCACAGAGATTTTTCAAAGAGAGGGAAGTTCACCACTTGCTGGCTTAATTTGCTTTATCGTTTATCGGCAGAATAGATTGTTGGTAATGGCCCTTCTCCTACTAGATGATGATCAATCTTAAAACTTCTTGACCAGCATAAATTTCCCTGATCCAGAAATTGGTCTCATATTGGGATTTGTTTAGTCTTGAGATCGTGGTTCAGAAATGAATAGCTCACAATCAGTTGAGACCAGATCTCTTCAAGATCAACTTACAGCCCACTTTAGTCTGATCCCTGACCAACATGTGACTGAATTTTAAAATTCCTAGCTACACCTCTGAGGAGGACCATTCTGCAACTCTACAAAAAAGCATAAGGACACCAAAATAACTAACGATATGAGATCAATACAATACTTCCCCAAACTTAAAGGTTTAACCCATTAGGATGGTCTGGAATTGGTTCTTTTCATGAGGGAGAGGGGTGCTACCTGAATTCCATTTCATTCCTAAAATCTTTTCACTTTCTTGAGGTATAGAAAATCCATTTTTTGTGTGACAATAAGCATTTCCCATGTTCGGACAACATCAAAAACTTAACCCATTTAACCATGCAGAGGCCAAAATATCCTGAACATGAAATATGGTAATATCTTTGTGACCTGAGCCTTTTTAGTAAAATATTCGAAAGAGAAATTTTGATCACAATCCAATCCACAATTCTCCTTCAAATATGCTGTCAATTTTTGAATATTTCCGAAGTTATTTTTAAAGGTATCATAAGTGCAGACGTCACTTATCACGGAGATCTCAGGGGATGAATGGGTTAAGCGATTGATTACCTTATAATGGTTTATGCAACCAGGCCGTGGAGGTTTCTAAGCTGGGGGACTGATTCGACCTCTCTTTGAGTATGGACCTCGTCTTCAGCCAGCCACGTCCTGGTACATGTTCACCTGTGCATGATGGGAATTAAATTTGACTAGTGCATGATGCTGAAGGGCATTATTATTTATTGCCTTATACAATTTCCTGTGGGTAATAGAATTACAGGTGTCTCTTCGTGATTTATATCTAGTTTCCTCAAGACTGCTTTCTGCAGAAAACAAATCGCAGCGCTTCTCTCGATAATTTATGATTCAAAGGAACTCTCGGCATTCACTATTCATCAGAAGATATACGTTGAGTAGTGGAGTCCTTCTTCTATCCTGTTAACTGTTTCATGCTTGTGGCACCCGCAAACATCCAGATTAACCCTTATGCTACTGATGGCTAGTTTTGCCAATACAAAATGATGCGAAAAAGCTGAAAAATGACTGAAACCCTGGCACATGGGTAGTCATCTGAGAGTATACTCAGTGAGAGCTGTCCAATGAATACCAACATGACAGGGTTCAGATGTTTTTCAAAAATCTTTGCATCCTTGTACTATGGACGAACGTATAGCCTTAGCATTGTAAAGGTTCTCTATGACCATATAATATTTTGCAAAACCTTTGAAGGAGAAATAGTGATCATAACTCTTCACATAAATATTCTTCAAATATTGTGTGAGTATATGCTTAATTCCTAAGATTTTTCCAAGTGTATCATAGATCCAGATGAGACTTGTCAACAAAATGAATGTTTATTCATAACACAGTTTGCCTTCAAGATGTTTAACAAAGAGGTACACCTTACTTGCAAGATATCTGAAGATAAATGGGTACACATGCTTAGGTTGTAAAGGGGCATAGCCTGAAGTGGGTTAAGATATTCAGCTGCATCGCTCAACTAGATATTATTAATCTAGTATCATCAGTAACACATAAATAACCACAGAATTTATGGCACAAATTCTGTTCAGCTTTATTATCGTAATCAGTAACCAAGAGATTTCTTTATTCATGGGCATCATCTTTCCTTATGCCAGTAGGAGGAAGGGAGTGCAAAAGCAAGTGTCAGACTTTGGTCAAAAACTCTGGGTGACCACAGGTTTTAACCCTTATGCTGGTGGTGGCTAATTTGGCCAATACAAAAATTTGCAAAAAACCCGAAAAATTGCTGAAACCCTAGCAAATGGGTACTCATCTGAGAGTACTCGGCGAGAGCTTTCAAATGAATACCAAGATGACAGGGTTTCAATGGTTTTTCAAGAATCTTGCATTCTTGTGCTTTGGACGAAAGTAGTCTCAGCATTGGAATGGTTAAAATCGTCTTAGCCCTACCCAAGATCTCATGGCCCTAGCTTTGCTGAATCCTGCAGTCCTTTGCCAAAACAACTTTCTTAGTTGTTGTATGCCTATTGTTTGCAGCGGCCAAAAGAAGCCTGACATTTTGGTGAAATCTTAAGGGGTAGCATAGTTTGGAAGCTATTGAGAATTGTACTTGTCTATATTTTTATCTTAGACATATCACCAAAAGGCATGGAAATTGTATACATGTATGTACTTAAATTTACCGGTAGTTCATTCAAATATATTATTGTATGCCATGAAAATAAGGAATGAAGGAACCATCTATCAACTAGAAGCTAGTCTACTTAGTACTGGCCCTGACATTGGCCTTGACATTGGATGATGCAGAGTTTGTATTTGTGTTATTGATCTAGCTATCTGAAACCACTAATTCATCAACCTAGATACCCTTTACCCCTGACACATCTCTTGGGGGGATCAATTAGTGTAGAGAGATGATGTAGAGGGACATCAGTTTTCTTTGATTTATATGCCTAATGACAATTTACCGTCTAATTCACTAAGCCAGGTTCAATATCATGTCAATATCTAAACCTAATATATCAGTTGGTAATTAAAAATTCCCTTTGGATTTGACATCTGGAAGCGAAAAAACTCCTAATGAAGTATAAGTTTGGGAAATATTTTAAAGAGGTTTTGACGTAATATATCTCATTCAAATAGTTACCGTAATATGTTTTGACTAGAATTATATCACGATGCTTTGGCTGCTTTTGGCCACAAAATCTCACAATCCACTTTACTCTAATACAATTGTTGGTTTACTTTTGCCATTTATGCTTTTGAGGATTAAGCAACATTTATTTTCTGACAACATCACAAATATGTTAAGATATTTTGAACTCAGATTTTTTCTTAACATAATGATCACTGTTAAATGAGAATTTCTTTGAATATTCATTGTTTTCATAACATTTTATGAATATGGAGTGTATGTAAGCTTATACTTTTCAAATAAATGCTTCATTTAATAAACTTATTAAAAGAGAAAAAAACAAACAGATTCAATAATGTTTAATAATTGGATATGTATACTGTTTTACATGGATTTTTATGTTCATTGTAACAGTATAAAATTCTTAGCGAGCACAAGAAATAAGAATTGTTGTAGTGTATTTATGCATTTATTCATTAATGTTTTTGATTATTTCAGTTCTACAACAATAACAATGTTGGTACGATAGCCTTGAAGGATGTAGCAGGTGCTCAGATGGTGAGAACCATGTCACAGAAGCTGCAGCAGCTACTCAAACGAAAGATGGATGCTCTAAAGGTAAGCATATTACATAATATGACAATGACTTGGCTAGTAAGAGAGCGTAGTTTCAATCTTATGCTTCTAGGGTATACAGATGAAATATACAGATTGTGGTCTAATTGATACAGTACAAATTGTCCACCTTGCCTTTATGTATTCAATCTTGTGCTTCTAGGGTATATAAATGAAATATACAGATTGTGGTTCAATTGATACAGTGAGAATTGTCCACCTTGCCTTAATGTATTCAGTACTATCAGGATTAGAGCCAATTTGCATGCTGTCTCTTTATTATCCCATTTGTCAATGCTTGTCATAGTTACTGCTCCAAACTCGCTTGATTTTACAACACACTTTGAACTAAACTCTTATGCCATTATTCTGTCAGTCAGCCTTCATCATTCATCATCGCCATCATCATACTGGCCTGCTTACTGTTACTGTTACGTTATTTTTTGCATAACACTCAAACTTTTTGTCAATGAGTTTTGCTAAACTTATGCTTGTAAGTGCTGAGACATGGAGGAGTTTGACAACCATGTTTAGATGTAGTCAAAAGCATAGTCAAACATATTCGGTCATAAAATGCCAATTATATTTATGTGGACAAGCTCAGTTACAATTAAAGATACACCTTGATTATTTCATTGCATTTATTCGGAGGAGTGCACTTCAATTTCCTACTGTTAAAGACAGCTAGACTGCTCTACCATGGGGAAGCCCTATAATTTCAATACAATTGCTATCTTATTATTGTATGTAAACCAGGCACTTGGTAAAGTTATACACTTATTTCTTATTCCTACTGGCCAACTATATTTGTTAAGTGTTATTTAAGACAAGTTTTTTTCTTATGGCACCTGTCAGCAGGATTTCATCAAATGCTTAGCCATTGGGGAACACCTCCTTTGATATAAGTCTTTTTAGACATAGAAGACACAGGATTAATATTCATCCGTGTTTGTAGTCCAAATGAGCACCACTTTCTTTGGGTATTGTTTACTTTAAGCTTTTTCTGGTGCTGATATTGTACTAAACTGCTTTGCCATGGGGGAAGCCCTTTCTATGAAATGATTGTTTTTAGACAAATATGGCACTTGGTAAATTAATATACTTGTTTGTGGTCCAACTGACCATTACTCTCATTAAATGCAATCTATCATATGCTCTTACTGGCACTAGGGACAGCAAGATATTAAGAAGATTAAAAATTCCAATTTGTTGGTAATTGGAAGATGTCTTGTCCTGTTAGGTTTTTGCATGGGGTGCCATAGTCCATTATGTGTACAAGTTAGAAGCAATCATAAAACTAATTATACATCAGATTCATTGAGTGTCCTTACTAGTCTTGTTGATAGAAGTGGATTTAATTGATTTTCCCAGAGAATCCAGTGTTTCTGATGATTGTTAGAAGAGGAGTATGAGATTTCAGATGTCTTATTATGCTTGTCTGTAAGTATATTGATTCATAGTCAGTATTATCTTACACAAGATATCTGCGGCAGGCTTTTTTGTTTTTTGTACATTTTCTATTTTTCATTATTATAAGATGTTTTCTAGCCTTTGTAAAGAACATCTCTTCAAATATCTGCTGTGACATTGCTGTCTTATGACCACCTTGAGAGTATGCGTAACTAGTCATTATGTTTAATATGTCATCAATCTCTCTCATTATCATACCTGAAGATATCCCTCTAGGCCAATTAGTATGGGTAGTTAGACTCCAACTTAATTGCCCACAGAAATACTACTACTTCAACTCCTACACATGATACAGGCTCATGGTATTATATTGGCCAATTAGTACTGCTATTTAGGCAATCCTTGTGCTGCTGGTGGCTAATTTGGCCAATACAAAATTACACAGAAAAATTATCGAAACCCTGGCATGTGGGTACTCATGAGAGTTCAGTGAGAGCTATCTCATGAATACCAAAATGACATGGTATAGATGTTTTTCAAAAATCTTAGCATCCTTGTGCATTGGAAGAAATTATCCTTAGCATTGGAAGGGTTAACCCTATCTGGTTGTACATCTGGATTGTACCCTTGGTCTTACAATATTGAACTTAAAAACTACATGTATTTCAATTTTGAATGTAATACTGTAGAACACGAAATTCACGCGTGTCCCATGTATAGCGAATTTCGGAGTTTTGCGTCATAGCGTATCTTTATATTAGCGTCTCTGTACCGTAACAGCCGCCGCTGACAGGGCCATCTGTCGCAAAAAAGACGAAATAATATAAGCAGATTCACTAATATCCATATTCCATATGACGCTGAAATGTCGGGCAGCTGCTGTGTTTCCATTCTGGCGGGCATAGTCGGCGATTTGAGCCCGTTGCTCAGCTGAGTAACTATTGTTGCCCGATCTCTTTCGTTTTCTTGACGCTGACCCTGCCTGTTTTAAAGTTTCAGAAACTCTCTTGGTAGACTTAGCTCCTTTCAGCCAGGCAAGCATTGTGTTAAAAGTGTTTAAAATCTAGCTTTAAATGATGTTAGAAGTTACAGTATTTAAAAGTCACAGTCCAGGTTGACAGAAGCCACACTACTGAGCTCTTGATCTAATGCTGCCAGAGTGAAGCAACCTAAATTTAGCATTTGTTTGTGAGTAAACAGGGCCGCCAGAACAATAGCTGGGCACCTATCCTTCTGGTTGCTATGTGCAACACTCACTCAGTATTCTGGCTTCTGTCAACCTGGACTGTGACTTTTAAATACTTGTACTGCCATTTGTGGTTGTTTTTTGTTTTCAAAATGGAATGTTTATTAATGGAATCATGAGCTAGTCCACAAGCCCAGAAACCGATTTGGAAAAAGGGTTTCAGCAGGGCTACGTATCTTCTATTAGATTTACTACTGGCGCTATCTAGCGGCCATCACTAAAAAGAAAATAGCGGCTGCACAAGAAGCCTCCAATTCTTTCTTTGTTCTCATGGACGTCAGCGCCACCAATGGCTAAAAAAAAAGACAAACTACAGCGTTTTTATATATAGCGAAGCGGCACCAGACGCTAAGTACGCTATATATAAACACACGTGGAAATTTCGTGTTCTACAGTATATCAAATAGAGTGATATTAGGACACTGATTGACGAGGGGTTGTCAAATCTAACAGGAACTTCATCTTTCAGTCAAATATTTGTCTAAATATTTCTTTGTTATCAAGGTATTTCCATATATGTCAGACCAAATGAATACTACAGATGTAGTGCCCAAAAATACCCTTATTGAAATGGTAAGAGTTTTGTGCCGAGTGCATTTTTTTGTAAATATTTGGAAAGAAAAATGTTGATCAGAAGCCAGGATTTGTGAATCTATCATCATTTCAAAGTCAATTTCAAAGGTATTATAGGTCCAGATAACACTTGACAAGGTCTCCAAGAATAGATCCTTGCAGAGTTCCTGAGCAAATGGTGTGTGGAACTTAGATACTTTTGAAAAAAACATCGGAATAAATAAAACTTTCATGAAATATTGAAGGTAAGTTGTGAATTTTGCTCTGACCTATATTCCTTCTTTAAATATTTTCATATAATTGCAATTATTACAAAATTATCACCAAAAAGGATCGGGTAATACAGGCATGAATGGGTTAAGGTGGGGTCCTTATGTGGAGCCAAGCGTGGCCTTTGTGAGTTGTGTTCAATTAGCCAGATGGATTAGGATCTGGCTGTTCAGCCTAATTAGATCACAGCACCGGTGAGCAGTGAGCGTCAATCGCTAGGAACCACCTGGGTGATTCTGTTGCTCGATGTAATCAATAATCTATCTCTGCAACTCTAGGCCCGCCAGCAGGGAAATGTCATGTATTGTCACCTTTTCTCGTCATTTTAAAGCTAAATCATGACTTGCCAGTTATAAATGGTGGAGGGAATTGGAGAACCTGGGGATAAGGACTGCTTGAACCCTTCCAATGCTGAGGCTACTTTCGTCCAAAGCACAAGGGCACAAACTAGCGAAACCCTGTCGTGTTGGTATTCATTGGATAACTCTCACTGAGTACTTTCATATGAGTAGCAATTTCCCAGGGTTTCAATCATTTTTCAGTTGTTTTTTTTGCATCATTTTGTGTTGGCCAAATCGGCAGCATAAGGGTTTACCCATATTTACTGATACCTTAGTCACATGCTTTGATCGAACTGGATACAAACCCAGATTTACCTATCACAGTGGTGAGAGATAGCAAGGCAAAGCAAGCATAGTGAATGTTTAATGACCACTTGCCTGTGAGAGCAACCCCCCTGGCTTATAGGGCTCACATATTGAAAATATATTGACATTGGTGAGAAATTTTATCAGTCAGAACTAGGTGTACACAGGAAGGTGACTTATATGGACATACGTGGAACTACATTTAGTTTCAGAAACAAATGGTTTCAGAAATTTCTTCTCCCACATGGGCAGAGAGAGAGAGAGAGAGAGAGAGAGAGAGAGAGAGAGAGAGAGAGAGAGAGAGAGAGAGAGAGAGAGAGAGAGAGAGAGAGAGAGATTAATGGGTTTAAAGGAATGCCATCAAACAGAAGCTTATGCAGTGATCCATCATTGACAAAACATAGGTCACTATCAAATGCTGGATGGAATACCAATTGCAAGCATGCCTATTTTAGTTGATAAAATCCACCTGGTAATACTGACCCAAGAGCGAGTGCAATCAACCATGATCACGATACCAAACTTTAATTAAAACTGTCCCAATAACAAGATCGATAGGAAACTTTTCATTTTTTGATTTCTGCTGGTCTAGTTTTTATTAGCCTGATTTGCCCCAATTTGCTGGATCGTAGTTTTATCGGATGTCATTTTATGGTTGGGTGCCCTTTGTCAGTCTTAATTTAAATAAACGTATGATGGATGCAGGATGCGATTATTATCATTGTTCTAACTGTGCTCGATGTGGAAGTAGAGGGAGGGAACCATATTCAATTCCACCACCTTAATGTTTTAAGACTTCTCCAATTTAAGGCATATTAGCATATTTGAGATTTAATTGGATCCAGTAATTAAACTTTATGATGCAGAAGCTGGGTTTTAATCAAAATTAGTTGAAGTCACTATACTATTCAGCTTGAAGGGCCTTTTGTAAGAAAAAGGCCTCTTGGTATGGTTGTAAAAAGGAAATAATTTGTTTCCTTGTCTTGTTTGGAATGCTTAATAGTTCCCTTTGTTTTATATTGTTTATATTGTTTTATATATTGATCATTTGAATGCATTGTGCATCAAATGCTATCTGTGAACAAAGCCAGTGGCTGTTTTCACCTAAGGCATGTCAAAATGTTCCTATTAACTTAAATAGTGGTTTTGATTGATATCCTCCACCAGTTACTAATGGTAAGTCACAATATAGATTTAAATAGCAGGTAGAATTTCCACATTGTAGTTCATCACAGGTAAATAGTACTGAAATGCACTTAATATCCCTGGCAATTTGTTCATTGGGAAACGAGTCAATGGCCTGCTATCATTTCCTGTCGGGATCCTATTTCTGTCCACCGTGACGTCAATGTTGACACTCCTGGAATAGGTACAGGATTAAAAATCTATACTGCAAGGGCTTTTTGTTTGGACTGTCATCTGCAGAATGATGAGAGGCCTGCGAAGAATTTTATATATTTTTGATAAAGATGGAAATGTTTCATTTAGAGGCATCAAAAGAATAGACAATTTTCATTTGAAAAGATTAACATGTGTAGATCATACCTACTGCAGGTTCCCCTAATAAACCTGTCATTCTCAGCATTGTAGTAATATACCAACATACTCATATTTTTTTTATAAAATGCAATGAATAAATGAAGGGCAACATTTGTTCCTGATACATAGATGTGTTACAATAGATCAGATGATGAATAGTGGCTAAATAATTGAAAAATACAAGATATTTATTTATTCTAATAAATTGAAGTATTTTAGAATGATTGTAAGTATGGCTAATGTTTTGTTGTTAACTACCCTATGTAAATAATATGTAAAACAAAACTTTAGGTAGTTGTGTTAGAAAATGTAGATTATTCTATGGTATACCTCAAAACTGCACAGCGCCCTCTGGATTTTTAGTATTTCTGGTCCCCCCATTACAAATATTTCAAGGGTTCCCTCATGTGGGAGAAAGCCGAAAAATTCATTAGTACTTCTCTAATCTCTACATTCCATACAGCATATTGCACAATAGCGAATAGTCAAATAATCAACCAAATGAAGTATTTCACAGTTGAAATATCAAAATGCAAGTGTGAGGTCGTAGGTTCGAGTCTCTGCTGGAGCAGGTTGGCGAGTTGGCCTGGTCGCTATATATAAATGTGACTAGTATATCATTGATTGACATAGTGTTTTCTCTAGCAAAAGTTCCAAGACATCTTTTTGAATAAAACATAGGCTGATATCTGACAGCAAAACAATATATATTTCTTGACACATCATTTTTATAA